>BSBK01008915.1:130000-409536 GCA_027943335.1 Chamaecyparis obtusa | reverse complement strand
TCACATTTTCACTATTAGAGTACGTGTAGCCAACCTAATTATCATTTTCCTTATAATATTCCCCTTTCTCAAATTTGGGAAAAGGTTCCTTTAAATCCTTATGATCATTGTTCTCTTGTGGGAGGTCAACCATAATAGTCTCATTATCAATTAAGTTTTGGATGAGGTTTTTAAGATTCATGCATTCAAAAGTCCTGTGGCCTTTGTTGTGATGATAATCACAATAGTAGTTCTCATCCCACTATTTAGGCCTTATCTCAAGATCATAGGTCCTTGAGTTATTAGGAAAGGTAATGATCCTATTACTTAAAATTATCTTCAAAGTTTTTTCAAGTGATTCTCTGAGAGGAGTGAAGTTTCTTTCAGGATTAGAGGCCTAAGGCCTATAATTTTTGGAGCTTGTTGAATCATTCTTATTAGCTTTAAAAGTAGTAGACAGATTGAAAGATGTCTCTTTAAGCTTACCAATGGTAGACACTGAATTTGTACCCATGATTCCATCATTGACGACATCTTTAGTCTTGTTCCATAATTTGTTCTTATCCTTGTTATGTTGGTTGTTAGAAGAGGATTTATGCTATTTAGATTGAAGAGTGATATCACCCTTATGAATAAGGGCATCCTCTATGTGAATAAATTATTCAACCAATATATCAAATTAAGCATGGGTTTGCATTTGCAAAGAATAATTCATTTTAGGAACCAAAGCATTGATGAATAATCAATCTTTTAGTCTTAGGAATCTACCGAGAATAATGCGAGTAAATCTTTCACCATTACTAAAGGAAAACCACAAAGGATTCACCTTGGCATTGTTTGATATTGCAAAGGTCAAGCATAGTGATAGCATGTTGGGTATTATAAGAGTATTACTAAATAAATCTATGCACTAGCTGGTCAAATGATTTAAGAGGAGGATATATTTTAGTGAACCACTCCATATCTTGACCACTAAGACTCCTAGCAAATAGTCTCATAATATATGTGGGTTCATGCAAGAATTCCATGCTTAGTGCAAAAAATTCTCTAATATGATCATGAGGATCTCTACTACCATCATACTTATCATACTTAGGAAATTTGACTTTTCAAGGAAAAGGAGGCATGTATAGATCTTTGTCAAAAGGAAATGAGCATATAGCCTCATGTGAAAAGGATGTTCTTGGTTGTTCCTTTTCCTTCTCTAAGAGAAGCATTTATTAATTATTTCTTCCATTTTTTTCTTCATGATTTCCATTTCAAATGGCTCTTCTTTCTTTATCAAATTCTCAACATCAAATTTGTGAGGTATCTTGACTCCTTTTGAAGACAAATAAAAGAAGTATTGGTCTTTATTTTGGCTCAAGGTCAATTTCATAAGTCTTTGCAAGCGTTCATCTTGTTGAAATTGCAAGATATCTTCCTTAGTTATTTATTATCTGAATCACCACCTTGTGAACCATATAATTTAGGTCTAGTATGTTGAGAGCCATTTTGTGAGCCATGCCTAGAGCTGTGATGCTCTTGGTTTTCTTTCCAAAATGCTTCTCACCCAATTATTTGAAGAATTCCTCAATCATTTTATTTCATTCTTCCATGATTGGAGTGTAAGAAACACTATGTGCCAACCTAGGAGAGGATAGAGTTTATTCACTAGAGATATTATCAAAGGGCTTAAAACCCCAAGGTATAGGATCTTCTTTAGATGAGTTCTCAAATTTAGCTTCATGTTGCTTTCCTTTGCGGATTTGAGATCTAGTTGTGATCAGCATGAAACAAGCTTTTCAAAAGCAAAATAAGATTAATTAGGATGACTTGATGTCCAAGATAGGTAAGAAAAAATGGTAACTTGTCCAAAGTGTAAAATTGTAAAAGAGGTAGCAAAGATAACTTGCCACAAGATGTCCAAGCTGCAGCTAGATCCCTGTGTACGATACTTGTGAATAAGTAAAGATATGATAGATCATCCAAGTGAGGTGTTCAAGAAGATGATGGACAAGTGAACATTATATTAACCAAGATTGTATTCAAGAGATCAAAGTAATCTTTTCTAGCTATCTAGGCAATTCCTAACATGCTGGAATATACCAAATAATAAGATGAGCTAAGGATAACAATGAAGAAGCAATGTTGACAACATTTGAGCTTAGTCCAAAAGTTTGATTCCAAAGGATTGAAAAGGTTGATTAAAAAGATTAGAGTACTTCCTAGACCAATTTTGATTTGAAAGAAAGTAGTGTGAGAAAGAAATAGTCTTTGAACAATCCAACAAGGGAAAAAGAAACCTTGTGGATACAAGCATATGTGAGATCTTGCAAGGTATAACAGTGTGTCAAGCTTATCAAGTGTATGTTCCACAAATATTTTCTTAGGTCTTAGCATATTAAAGAACATAAAGAAAAACTACCTAAGGTCAAGAGGGAAGTGATTCAACCTTTTCCCATAACTTGATGTTCTTAGCCCCATGATTAAGTGGTTGAATGGATTTTCCTAGGACTATGCAAGTTATGGATCAATTGGAAGAGAACAATGCTTGCTTCGCATATCTTTCCATATTTCCATACTCAAGTTTTGCATTCAAGAGAACACATATGGTGAGTATCTTAGGGTGATCCAGGTAAAGTCCACTTGGATCAATCCTTGCAAAAAGGAAGCCACACAGCCAAAACGTTAGCCTCTAAGTCCTAAGGTGTTTAGTAAGAATCTTTGTTCATGACTACCCCTTGTAGTTTTGTAAGAGAAATTAAGTCCTATAGCCCTACAAGAACCCAAAATGTATAGTCTTGCAAGAAATATTTATACATCTTGTCCCTACAAAGTCAATGTACTCCCCTTGTAGTCTTGTAAACAAGATTGAGATCATGAAGGTCCTACAAGCACCTAATCAAGTGTATTCTTTCTTAGCGAGATTGAGGCAACCAAGCCCTACACATGAAGAATCATTAGAAGTAAAAAATAGCCAACTCTTCCCTCTCTTTAGATTGAAGGAAGATTTTGATTATAGTGAGATATAGTATCCAAGTTCACTTGTTTCCCACATGGGTCATTCCCAAAAGATTTCTCTCTTGGCAGACCCTCTAAAGGTAAATGAAAGAAAGAAAATGGATAGCTAGTGGAGGTCTAGATTTCTGATTTTCCATGAGGAAAAGAGAATACTCTCCTACTCCATATTTTCTCCCAAACACATAAAGCACGTGTTCATTTACCCAAGACTCTTTGCAAGTGATCAACTAAGTAGGTCAAGATTTCAGATTTTCCAAAAGGAAAAGAGCATACCCTCCTACTACTCAACTAACCACAAGAAAATAAGCTCTCTAATTAAGATAGGTGCCTATAAAACCAAATGTAAGAAAAAAAAATGTTGATTTGTATCTCCAAGGAAACCTACAAGATAAATAGCATTAGTAGTTTAAAAATTGAGTCTTTGACAAGTGTCCTACATCACAAAGCATTAGTAGTTATGAAAGTGTTGATCTCTTTAGCAAGAGAATCCTACAACACCACAATTTTAGGGTGCAAAAGATATGCAAAATGAAAGCAATAACCCTGCAAGATCACTTGTTAGTTATTTTCTAGAAAACTAGAAAATCCAAAAATGGAAGAAAGAACAAGAAAACTCATATTAAAACTCGGACTGTGACAAAAATTAAATCTGGATGATACTTCACAGTCTATCAAAAATCCATATGATAGACCTTAAAGAAGCCCGATGATATTTTAGTGCAGAATGATATACCTCAGAGAGGTAGAACAATATTTCTCTAGGAAGGAGATGATATTTCTCAAAGAACTGGGATGATATTCCAAAAATTGAGAAATTTTGCCTGGTAATATATTAGAATATCGCCCAGGTATGATCTAGAATGTCACACAATTCTCTGGCCTATAAAATAAAATTATGAACCTATGACAACAAAGAACAAAAATGCAAGAAATGGAGCTAAATGCAAGAGTCTAGCCCCACTGTGGGCACCAAAAGATGTGTGATCAAAATGTGACAAACTTCTATAAACCATTACAGTTTTGAGAATCCATGGAAGAGAAAAATCTCAAGACGTAGATCATAGCTTCCTAGTTGAAGTGAGTTTGATCCTTCTCATGATTCTCATCAAATTGGCATAGAGGATTAGTGACTTAACTACTCCAAAATGGAAGATTCAAAGATAGAGATGAAGCTAATATGCAATATTTAAGCTAGAATGAGAGATTAAGCTAAGAATAAATGCAAACAACTAGTATTCTAGAATGAGGATGCAAGAGCTATACTATTGAAGAAATGCAAGAAAGGAAACTAGATTAACAATGCAAGATTAAACTGGAAATGAGATAAACTATGAGAAACTAAGAATTCAAATTAGTGAAAGTACTCTAAGAATGTAAGAATGCAAGAATGTAAGAAAGCTAAATTCACCAAAAGATAAAATGCAAATCATCAAGATTGGGACCCTTGAGCCAAGGAAGAGCTTCATTTTAAAGGAATTGCCTCAAGAATGAAGGGTTGAGATTAAGAGGCAAAAGGATGAGTGATTGGAATGAAGAGGCAAAAGAGAATGCAAGGAGTTGTAAGGTTAGGTAGAAATGAGTAGTGAGGATTAAGAGGCAATAGGGAGATGTTAGGTAGAATAAGACAAAGTAGCAATTTTGAAAGCGTAAATCCCTTTTGATTGCTAATTAATCAAGATTAAGTGTGCACACATGTTAATGTGTTATTTTAATAAAATTTTAGGAACTTTATATTAAAAGTAATTTTTTAGCAATTAAATAAATATGCAAGCTCTAGAAATTAGACCATAGTATAAGCTTGATATAAGATTTTTTATTTAATTATGAAAAGGGGATTTTCAGGGTTGATTTGCACAATTATGTCTAGCAAATATGTCTTTAAGATTTAGGACTTTATTTGAGGCAATTTGATTGAGAGGGGGGGCTCAAGTTCTACTAGACTAATTTTAGGTGATTACACAACTAGTTAATGCTTTCTTGTTGTTTAATGCCTGAAATTGGGGTTATCTCAATCACACCTTCATCATTATTAATAAAATTAGGGAGCTCATCAAGAAAATAATTGTTCATTTTATCATTATGCTCAACAAAATAAGGCGTCTCATTAATCAAATCAATTGACTCTTCGTTCTCAACAACCACCAATTATTCTTCAACTTTTTGTCATAACTAGGAACTCTTAGTACTTTCTTCATGATCAACAACATATAAAGGAAGATCATTAAATAAATTAGACCCTCTCTCATCTTTCTCCTTAACAAAATTGAGCTTGTCATTAAATAAAACTGTCACAACCTCAAATTTTCTACTTACTTATTCAACCTTACCTTGCTACCCCAACTGATCTTTAGACTGACCTACAAGTGCAAACACTAGAAAAATATCCTCTTCAACATAAAGAGGAATTTCATCAAATATAGCAGACAAGAAACTATTATCACTTCTATCTACAAGTGGATCTTGCTATTCTAGCTTCTTAGACCCATCATTCTATTGATGGAAATCAAACTCCTCATCGGGACCCTCATACATGGTTACATCCAAACTAAAATGTGTGGACTATTTCTTTACCTCCTCTAACCTTATAACTATAGACAACTAGGCCTCCATCACTTCTTTTTGATCCTTCAACTCTTTATTATGAAACTCTTCCAGTGCCTTCAACTCCTACTCATGCTTGATTTTTGAGTTTCCAACACTTCTTCATGTATTCTATACTGCTCCACCAAGTACTTCTTGTACCATTGATTAAGATTTTCCAATGCCTCTTCTCATGAAAATAGGCTTGATATGACCAATCTTTAAGCTACAAATCCATTTCTTGTTGCCTCTTGATATCATCCATCTATCTATTGAGATCCTGCAATATACTATTACTGTCATTGATTTCCAAATTATCAACACTTTGAGTCTGAGTGATATAATTGGTATGTTGATCTGATGTAGGAATGATTTATTAAGGGCTATTTTGGGTATGTGTTGGCTTCCATAAGATACGTATAGGGGTGGGTGGGTGGTGTGCATGATATGCATGTTGATAGTTTATTAATGATAAGATACTTCAATTACATGCAATGGATTGACCAGTTTGATATGGTAAATATGAACGTACATGGACTACATTTTCATGAAATGAGGGGTAATAAAATAGACATTCATTAGAAATAGACGTGTTGATTCATCATAAACTGGTAAAAATAGAATTTTGTGAAACATATCAGCACCTAAACTTTTTAAACTAGTAGATCTAAACTTTGAGTGGCCATGGTGTGTTTGAAAAGACTGCCTCCAAAGGCTCATTGCACTGAGAATCACACCAAAACTCTTAGTGGATGATAAGAATCATCATTTTTTTCCCACTAGGCATGCCAAAAATTATTGTCAAGCGGGTTGAACCTAGGAGCTAAATAAAATTCAACTCAATCATTGACACAATGGGACTATCCTCAAGTTTCATGCTACCTATAGCTAAGATAGACCTCTAGAGAGAGTTGGTTATCTTTGAAACTTAACATGAAACTTGAGGGGGGAAGGGAAAGAAAGTGCATAAAACTGAAACTATGCTAACAAGGCAATCCACCAAAGATTCAAATTTTCATTTTACAAATCTTTACTCACAACAAACCAAAAATAGAAGCTAGATCTCACCACATATCTAACTACATGTAGTGCATAATCAATTTGAATAAAGGTATTGTAGTTAATATAGAAGGAAGAGTCTTGATACCTTCACAATTGGATGAACTTAAATCATACAAAACATATGACCTGCACTAATATATATTTGTTTGATAAACACAACCTACATTAAATGAGATATGAAGGACTTAGACAAAATCACAACAAATGCATGCCAATGCACATATTACTTCATCAAACTAGACAAGATAGTTGAATCTTAAGACTTCAATTTCTAGAAGAAGGGTCCAATCTGTAAAATGTATTACTTCCACTGAGTTACAAGACAAATCTCTCCTCTACAAGAAGAATGCAATCAAAGGAAAAGCGAGAATTCCCCTAACTAAAAGGTTACATCTCACCTTTTAAACCCTAATCTTAAAAACCATAAGGATTCAAGATTGACATTCTCATTAAAATCTTAAAATTCTAGGAAATGGAGCCAAGAATGGAAGAATATTCTCTAAATCAAACATTTGACCCGCTAGAAGAAGCATTCCCAAAATAATAGAGGTGGGAAGATAAATCTGACAAAATAAACCCCCATACCCATGTAATGTTAGAAAATACTACCCCATCCCACCTATTTTTGCATTTTTATGAAAAATGATATTTATTGCGTGATCAATGGGGAATCATTCAATAAGTATCATTAACAATAAGGTGCTAACATTGATCATAATACATCACCTCTCATATGGGGAGTTTAAACTCAACCCATAATAATAATATTCTTGCCGGACTTGAAAGGGCATTCAAAAGTAAAAGGAGAATGTATTTCCCACTGTGAATAGGGTAATTTGGACCCACGGCTATGGACTATGGAATGAGATCCTATGTATTTGAAAGAGAATCCCTTATTGTCTCTTCCATATTGATCATTCTCCTGTAGCACATAAATTTGTAATGTAACATGTTCTTGTATTATTATTCACTGCACTTACAATTCTACACTATGTTAGATTCCTTGAATAACTCTAATTCTTCCTGTAGAAGCATATTGATCTTTTGTATTTTATCTTGTATTTCTAAATTCCATGATATTTCTGTAAAACCTGCAACTCCTCTCATCCATTAGGTATATTTTATTTTTTGTGTACCTCGTAGTTCTTTACTTGATCCTTTTTGCATATAGAATTCATAAATCTGCATCATCCTAAAAGTTTCTCCTGTAGCTGCACATCACACAAACAATGTTAGATAAAAATAGTGGATCTCTTTTCTTTCTGTGGTGTTGTTTATGTTGGTTCCTTCACATTCTTTGTACATAGCCAATTCAATATGTCATGAGGAATATGATATGTTTCTGGTGATAGGGATGTTGAGAGATTCATAACCAGAACTATAACAACATTTTACCACACTTTCAAGAATACTTAGAGCAAGGATAAATCCACCAACCATTCCAGGCAATGATGGATATGATTCTTTCTATGTACTTTCTTTATTTTCTATGCTTGGGCTCACAAAACTGAAATTAATTGATATTGCACATGTTGCATAATAAAGATGAAATCTATCCTTATAACTCCAGTTAAGAAATAAATCGGATAGCCAAAGAACAATTCAACTCAGTGTTCAAAAATCACATCACCAATTTGAGCAGAGTTTGTGAAAATTTGTTACAATTCATTTGGGCTTTCTATACTAGTTTGATTTGGGTTTTTTTTAGAGTTAAGTTTTTATTTGGTTTAGGTTAAATGTTAGGGCTACCATATAATTGATTTCATTATTATTTTAGGGTTGGGATTAAGGCTCGATGCAATCTCATATTTATTTATGTTTACAGTTAGTTTTCAATTTGTATCAAGCTTTAATAAGAATTAGAATTTAATTTATATAACGGTTTTATAATGGTTAATTTTCAATTTGGATTTGAGTTCAATGTTAGGGTTACAGTTCAACTAAATTTATGTGGTTAAGATTTAATTTGGTTTAGTGGTTAAGATTGATTTGGTTTAAAGGTTAAGATTTAATTTGGTTAGTGATGGTTAAGATCAAATTGAGGTTTATGATTAGCATTGATATTTAATTTGGTTAGTAATGGTTAAGATCAAATTGAGGTTTAGGATTAGCATTCGATTTATTTTAGTGTAAATTTATGTTTAAGTTTCGAGTTAAGGTTTAAATATGGTAATGTTAATATTAGAGGTCAATTTGGATTTACTCTTAGTGTTTGAGTGAATTATTTGTTGAAACATTAGGTTCAATTTCCTTTATGTTTAAGATTGAGTTTTAATTTGGTTGAGGGTAAGGTTTGACTTAGTGTTCGATTATGTTTAGGACTATGGTTCAATTTTGTCCACTATTCAATTATGTTCAAGGATAGCCTTAAATTTAGTTTAGTATAAGAATTAAGGTTAAATTTTATTTATGATTATGATTATATCTTATTTAATGTTTCCAATATCATTTTATTGATTGTATTGAAAGCTAGTGACTAGGAAAGGAGGATGCTAGCGATGTGTTTTTCCCTCGCCTAGTTATATTTTTTTTATCAAGACCTTGTTTTGATTTCATATGGTGTTTGGATGTTATGTTTTTTTGCTATTTCAGTCTATTTTCATGGTATGGAATTTGATGATGGCGTGGTTGTTGTGATGAAATGGAAACATTTGGATTACTACTTTTGAAATGTTTCGTTATGATAAATGTTCTGGAAACTTGGTTTCCATTTTGGTTTATGAACGTGTTTTGGTATGTAAATTTTGTCCTATTTTATGATGCTCCTATGATTCCTTCCGCATGGATATGTATGCACCTATAATGAAAATTAAAAAAAAATTTAGAATGGTGATGATTACATCACTATTGTTTTAAGTAATAAAGTTTCAATATAAATCAACTTTAACGGAGGCAACATTGTGTCATAAAACATGGTTATAAATCACATTATTATTTTATCAGTATATTAACATCACTAATGAGAGAAAAGATAGCGTTATTAAATTTAACTAATAATGCTAATAATGAAGGTTGATCACTTTATGATTTTGAAACTTTGTAATACAAATAGAATTATTCACTTATTTATTTATTTTCTATTTTTTTTAAATTAATAAGTTATTGGTATTCTTATTATTTTATTAACAATTATATAAAACCATTTTTAAGCTATCTAATTTAGTAATTCCTTCATGTAAAATAGATTAGTAATCAATAATTTAATTTCATTCTATGTCATGGTTAATTTGGTGCAAGCGGAGGTAAATGAAAGTGCACGGTAATTTAAGGATAATGAAACTTTAAACTATGGAATTTCTGTGGAAAAAAAAATCAACAAAATCCTCAACTCTATCGGCTGCCAAAATCCAGGTACAAAAGAATACATTAATAGATGAAGATAAAGAGATTAATAAATCCACATATTAATTTAAGGATGAATTTAATCGGTTTAGTGAGAAGTTAATTTAAAGGGGGAGTACATAATATGGTTGAAGTGGTAATATACAAAGATTTTTCGGCACTATAATTATGCACCATAGACTGTGAAATCTTCCATAATACTCCATAGATATGCGTTGATTTAGATGGACTGCTAAAAGGTTGAAACGATAGTGAGAAATCATTGGTGATAAGATGTTCATAGTTGAGTGAATCATACATATTAGGAAGCGGTTAAGCTCCATTCAAAATGTACTATTGACTAAATTTGAAAAATTTGAAAACATTCAGCATCTGTTATTCACGATCTGCATATTTTGAATGGAAAACAACAAAAAAAATTCCCAAAAAAATTCCTGCTTTTTGGCAGATCTAGAAAAAAAAAATTCTGAATATTTTTTTCGTTTGTACATTTTTATCGAAAGCTTAACTGCCCCCTAAAATTTGTATACATCATGATAACCATTGCTGTGTAGATTCCATTTTCTGTGCTACATTACCTTGTTTTGGGATGCCTTTCCTCCTTCCAACTTGTTGGTCAACTATAGCATTGAGCATTTCATTTAGTTTGAGGGTGTTAGTTGTAGCATTTAAATGATATTAAACTTTGTATCATCATATTGTAGTCTGAGAGTATACCAAAAGTGATTATAAATCTTGTTTTGGCCATTGATCAAATAAAAATAACAATTGACTGTAGTTTTTTAACCTTCACATGTGAACTCCATTTTTGTTATGATCATGTAAAAATATTGTTTCTTTTAAAATTTACTTCAAATCATGAGTAATTAGGTACTAGCTATATGCTATTTATTTTGCAATCAATAGGTTGAACTCTTTACGTCAATAGATTAATATGACTTAGTGAATTAATGCAATCACTTTGCTTCAATTTTTTATTCGTTAGAACTAATTTATATTGCTATGAAGATTGGAATAAAAAGGTCATGTATATTACTGTGGTGGTGTTAATATTCTTATTTGGGTATTTGCAACATATGGTATGCCAAAAAAGTAGCAATGTGAAAAAAAATTCTTGATTGATAGACTATTGAAAAATAGGTATAATTTTCAAATGATATAACATTTTTTAAATTTTAAATATACATCTACTACTGCATTGAAATTTGATATTTTCACATTTTGTTAGACATACCACATACCCACTTATGTTTGCTTCAGTTTTACATAGAACTAAAATTGTTTTAAAGTTAAATAGTTTCTTTTGAGTAAAATCTAACTAGTAGAAAATTTGATTAAAAAAATAGTATCAGAATTGGTAGGGGAAAAAAATATATAAACTTAGAATTTCATATAGAAGACAAATAAAATTTATTATTAATTTTAATGTTACTAAATGTATGTCTTTAATTTGTTTTCCACGCATGATATAAATCGTACAGGTCGACATGGCTTATATTGAAGCTCCCTATTTTAATCGGATTGGAATACTCTTACTTAGTTCTAGATAATATAATTGTTCTTTTTCTTTTCTTTTATTATTATAATGGACAAATAATTTAAGATAGTGATTAGTTTAATTATATTTAAAGAGTTGAATTCTTGTTATAAAAAGACGATGTTTTAGTTATTTATTTTATTCGGGTACCCTATCCTGAGTTTCAACAATTGATATTGTTAGTCTTTTAAGGTAAATAGATTTTAATTTATTTAGAAATAAATTTGTATAATATTATGAGAGATAGTAATTATTAGTTTTAGAGTAGTTTAATACTTATATAGTCAACTTTCATTACTTGATTCTTAAAAGATAATTATATAGTTTTATTTGTGTATAAGTGATGTGAAATATTACTATTAGAAATGTTGGAAATCTAATATGGGAAAGTGAGATATTGAGAGGGGGGGTGAATCAGTTATCTCCAATACTTCTTTTCTTTGAAACTAATTCCACATGCATATCATAAGCATAGATTTCAATAGTGAAATGAAACTAACGTTCTAATCACATCCATCAAATGAAACACATAACACATAAATTTTGGTTACCTAGAAACCCTTTAAAGGTAAAACTTGGGTGGGGATGACACTCCCAAATTTTCACTACTATAGTATTAAAGTGTGCCTGTTAGGGTTACAATGGTTGATCACTTCAGATGATCTACCCTATGAGGGGTTTGCCCTGTTAAGAGCTTACAAAATTATACAATCTACCCTGATTAAAAGATTTGAAACTTACAGCTAAGTAAGCACTCGGTTAAGAGATTTATAAAGGCCTGTGAGGACCACTCTGTTAAGAGATTTACCCTGATTCACCTGCTAAAATGTATCAGTACCTGATCCTTCAGTTTGCACTATAAATGTTAATAACACATCTTCTCCTTCCAATACTTGTTTGATCTCCAAAATTAAATATAGCTTTGTTTTTTCCTTCATTGCTTTTCTTGGTCACTCTATCTAATCTATGCCTCTAACAATCAAAATACTGCTATGTTCCGCATACAAGAGATCTTCTTTGTTCCTCTTTTTCTTCTTACAACGTTTAGGGTTTTGATATCTCCTTATATAAACATATGATCAATCTTCTAGATCAAGATCAACGATCTAGATTCATTACTTATACCACTTAAGCATTCCTTTTTTTTGATAGATTATATGGCTTTCATAGCGATTAAAAATAATAATTACAAAGCATAATCATCTCCTTGATTCACTCAACAATCCTTAAATCACACATAGAAGCCGGCCAAAATAGTTTACCTTGGTGTTTGTGCCATAATAAACACATATGTCAAAACTGGTTTGCTCGGCATATGAAGTCTCTAATGCTCATTAATTACTATTCTTCATATACCGGTGCTTGACACTGACTATTCTATACAACTCAGCATAAACTACTCGGTGACTAGTGAAGTACTCGGTCACCTCTAACTTGCTCGAGAGTAACTACTACTCGGTAGCTATACAAGTTTATACATGACTTGGCCTTAATAAGATGGGCTCGATCGTAGTGATGACTGACCAACATTGCCTAGAAAATAACTAAGTGTTAGACAGTAATAGACAACATAACATAGGGATCAACAATCTCCCCATTTGACATTAGTGGCAAAAACACTTTTTTATGACTTTTACATTACAAAATAGTACTTAGTAGTTTTAAGTATTCCCCCTAAGACTTTGACTCGGTCTTCAAAATATTTTACATGTATATACATGACTCTTGACATACGTTGAATATATATTTACATTACACTACAGTATGTCATACCTTTCTATATCTCTTCTTCAATTATCACTATATATAATTCCTCACTATATCAATCTTACTATTTCCCCATTTTTTTTGTCACTTGAAGCTGATGGGGTGTAGGAGTAAGAAAATACTTATCCAAAAATGGTTTGTGGAGATGCATAATCATTGGTAAGGCATTATCCCATCTGGACCTTACAAACTCCAAAACCTATTTCTAGGGTGGCTAGATCAACCAAACTCTCAGTAATAGACAGATGAGGATCTCTCTATACTAACTCCTTTGCGATGCCAATTCTTTTTGCATAATCTCCAGATGAGATGTTAACATTGTCTTTATGGAGATTAGTTTCTCTTATTCTCCCATCATTAGCCATCAACTCAGCTAATCTACCTTGTGCATGAAGTAACCATGTGAAATGAATGGAGCTAGAGCTTGCATCCATGCTCAGTGAATGACCAGTAGACTTCAAGTCTAGTTGCAGTTTATCAATCAAATCTTGATTATCCTTAGTGAAGGTTTCTACATTAAAAATTTTATTGTACAAAGAATAGACATTATGTACAACCTCTTCTAAATTATTCACTAAGGCATAAAGTTTGGTCTGTTTGATTGCTATCTCAGTTGAGACCTTTTGAAGTACCTTTATCTCAAAATTTCTTTCTGACCACTGCATAAGTTTTTCATTGGCTTCAATGTCTTCATTGTTCACCTTCTTAACAATATGAACAAATTGTTCCAAAATAGGCAAAGTCCCATTCACATCATCCATTTCAAAAGCTTCTACAAATATACCTTTTATTTCATGCAATACATGCTTTTGTTGATGTTCTCTCCTTAAATCTTCTTGCTTGCTTTTCTTCTTCAAGAGATCTTACAAAATTTTCATTTGCTCATATGTCAAGTTATCAGTGTCCCACTTCGAAATCACTATAACTTCATCAAGTGTTATCTGTGTGGCAAGAGACTTCTCCTTTTTCTTATGAACTTTCTTCTTTGGTGTATTTCCACTCAGCATCTATACTAAGGCTTGGATAGCCTCTTTCTCCTTGGGCTCTGGATGCTCCTTAGTTGTTTCCTCCTCAATCTTCTTCTTTTCCTCCATATGAGGTCTTATGACTACTGTTGCAGATTTGTCTACTTGATCTTTTAAGTTCTCCTCTCCTTGTCCTTTCTTATCTTCCTTGGCAAGTGCATTATCTGTTGTTATTGTCAACTTGTCCTGTTTCTCAGCACTCATACTTTGTGAGACTTATTATTCAATTGTGA
Organism: Chamaecyparis obtusa; assembly: GCA_027943335.1. Taxonomy (NCBI): domain Eukaryota; kingdom Viridiplantae; phylum Streptophyta; class Pinopsida; order Cupressales; family Cupressaceae; genus Chamaecyparis; species Chamaecyparis obtusa. The sequence continues at coordinate 395,008 of BSBK01008915.1, read as the reverse complement.
CCATGTGGGAGATTGAAGTTTCAATGTCAATAGTTGATGTACCCTCAATCCTTGTATAGTCATATACCTGGATGACAATGGGATTGGTACTCAGTAGAAAGGGATCTGAGGCTGCCTCCTTAAGAATTTGGTTCTTTATTTCTTCCTTAGTTAATGCATTGATGTTAACTTGTGTATCCTCAAGGATATCCTCAATAGTGATCACATCATGTGATGCACTCACTTCTACCTTTTGTCCTTCTTCTTCCTCAAGATTTTGAGGCTCATCAATATCTTCTTTATTATCTAGTTCTACCCGGTTGGGTGTACCTTCACCTTGTTGTGGACTCTTATCAATTAATAACCCAAAAATGATCTTCCACATCCTTTTTCTTTGTTCGACAACTTCATCAACTTTATGCTTCAGAATATAATAAGCTCTTAGCTTAGTTATGAATCTATTTTTGTGTTCCACCATAAATTTTCCTATTTTCTTGGGTGTTAGTTCAGACATAATCTATGCTAAAGTTCCTTCCATTATCTTTCTCTCGGTCATAATGGCATATTGCCATTTCTGGTCAATCTTGTTAAACAATTCTTCTAGGATCAAATTCCCTATCTCTAGAGGTGTCATCTTGAATGTCCATAGCATTTCTAACATTTCCTCTTCAATCTTATCTTCGTCATCTCTACTTAGTTTCTCAAATTTGATAAATTTGAATCCTGCTAATCCTATTGTGTTCTTGATATTTTGGCATATTTCATCCACACTAGTTGGATGTTTATGTGATGCCACTTTCAATTTGGTATTATCATTTGTGTCATTCATTTCTTCATCATCATTATCCTTTTGCAATATTAATTTCCTTCTTGGTTTCTTCTTAGGATGACTCGGCACAACTTTAGTTTGTACTTGTTTTCTTTTACTGACCCTTCCCCTTATGTTTTCTTTGCTGGCATTTTTCTTTGGGGCTCAGAAGTTATGGCAGTTGAAGCTTCCTTGGTTCTCACTCTATGTGTTGCAAGAGGAGTGAGTTTTTGTTTCTATACCTTCCTTTTACTAGGCTCAACAACCAATACCTCCTTTCCCTTCTTTTGAATTTTAGTTTCCTCCTCTTCACTTCCTTCAAATTTGCTAGATTGATCTTCACCTTGACCTTGTGTAATATCAAGGGGTGCATTTTCCTCTTTAACTTCTCCTAACATCTTTTTTAGATTATTGACTATTTTCTTTCTTTTTCTCTCTAGGGTTGCAGACTTTAACCCCATAGTTATTTTGGACTTTGCTTCTTCATAATTTCTAAAAGGTTTAAAGCCTTCCTATCAATCTCCTCAGCTAGTAAAGCAGTTATTGTTTCTGATGTCTCATCCACATTGACCTCATAAGGTAATGGACTTAGCCATGCTACCCTAGGCATAAAATCCTAAACATAAGTATTGTCAGTATCCACTAGAAAGCATATGTCATTGTAGTGCTTATCTACTAGGGATACAAGAATTCTACTTCTCTTCCTCATCTTTTTCTTGAATTCAAAAAAGTAGCTTTCCATAAAGCTATTAAAATTATCACCTAACTAATGAATAAACTCATTGATTTTCTGGGTTACTGGTCGGTCCTTACTCCATACTACATCTCCTATAGTAGGAAAAATATTTTGTACATAGAAGAATAAATAAATGATAAGGGAATCGAACTTACACATTGATTTCTTAGCCTTCTTGATTGATGTTAGGTTCTTGGAAAGCTAAGTCAACTACAGCATGGCAAGATCTTAAGTATGATCTTTCTTCACCATCTTCCATGCCTGATCTACAGCAATGTAGGGAACACTATCCATCTTGCTTCACTGATAAAATTTGTGAGCAATAACTTTGACTGTAAAATCTATCTATGGATCTATAATCATAGAGATTGTCATTCCTCTTTTGTTCCATACTGCCAATGTGTTATCTTGAATTATTTCTTTACTTTGGCATCTCATAGTTTTCTTCCCAATAAGAATGGGATAACCAGTGACTTGGTGAATCATTTCTTTGGTGATCTTGACTGGTCCATTCTCGAACCACACTTGCATTTCGTGAACTCTACCCAAAATGATCTTAATCCATTCAACTTTGAAATTGGGAGGGAAATCTAGGGCATGCACTAACCCTTTCTCATAAACATGTTGATGCTCCATCTTCAACACTCCATTATCACACAGCCTGTTGTAAGATTCTCTCAACTCATAATATCCAATTTCTCTAATTTTGCACATGTAGCATGCGCGCACATCGTGTATCATCAAGATCTTTGGCAAAATCAATGATAGGGTTCCCGTGAGATCTCCCTTCATCACGCTTTCCGGTATGGCTAGGAATTTTGGTGGCTTACAAGAATCACTCCTTACAAGTTGAATATTTAAAACTTCTTTCCCTTTCTTCCTAATTGATCCAGATGAAGTAGATGCCATATTTCCAAATTTAGGGTTTAAATTATAGGTTCAAGTAGCTCAATAATACCTTGTCTCAACATTCCTTCATGATGTTTTCCGATGGCACGCTATAGAGATCTTCACAAACTTGACTTAGCACAAATTGCTCTTCTTAATCACCTTAAAATCACTTTGCCAGTTCTTAAAACATTGGGTGAAGTGATAATGAAAGGTAATATTTCACTCTATAGACTCAAAAGGTCGAATTAGGTCTTCATTAAATGATTCATACACTTTTTAGGTGAATACAGTTATCTCGACCTTCACACAACAACTTGATTACCACATACTCGTACTCATTTAGAGCCATAAATCGGTCAATACTGACATTTATATATCAGTTTGGTAGATGTAACATCTTGGCTATTATAGGAGCTCGACACACATTGAGTGACTCACTCACTATAGACTTAAATACTGATGCTCAACATCAATTATGTAATTTTACTCTTTTCTCAAATCTGTCCTAATGCATCTTAATTCATGCAGATATGGATTTTAATATCTCAAATATCAGGAGTCGGTGTAAAATATAACATTCAAAGTTTCAGTTTCTTACATACCTTTTCCTTAGATAGAAGTAGTGTGGTCACTTGATCCATTGGATTGGGTGGCCTCAGGTTCAATAGATCCACTACTACTTGCTTCCTCTTTCTTTCTTCATATCTTATTCATCCGGTTCTTTATCTGTTCAATAGTTTCTTCATTTCTAAATTGTTCACTGCTTGGTGCTTGTGCTCTATAGTCTCTCTTTATGTGACCAATCTTGTGGCATTTATAACAGACCAAACTTCCACTCATCTAACTTTTGGATTTACCTCTAAAATGCATCTTTACGCATTGCTCCAATATGACCATATTCTCCACAATAATGACAACTATACCATGTATTGTAATCCCAATTGAATGTGTTACCTTTCCTATGTGCTTTATTCTTTTTATTGTATCTCCACTTTGGTTTAGCATTGGATCTACATTCTTGTACTCTATGACCATATTTATGAGTTAAAAAAATGTCCTTGAAATCTAGGTGTAGTGGGTGCCTTACTAACCTTTGACCTACATTCATGTGCCTGATGTCCATGCTTCTTACAATTAAAATAATTTCCATTGAATTTAGGTTTAGGATTGGACTTACCATTCTTGCTTTTGTAGATGTTTGTTGTGTGTCCTAGCTTTCCACAATGATGGTATGAAGGTTTGTTGTTCTTTGATTTTGCATTCCTCTGTTCTCCATTCTTTGATGATTCACCTTCTTCAGTGGATGATAGGTGCTCATCATGTCCAAGTCTAGAAGTTTCACTAGATCTTCTTGGTGACCTCAACAGTTCTTCAAAGTATTTCATAGCTTCATTTTGTTTATTCATCATTTCATTAAGTTCCTTTCCAGATATCAATTCATTCTTTAGTTGACTATTCTCAGATCTCAAATTTTTTATTTCCATATCTTTCCTTCTCAACTCTTGATTGGCAAGTAACAATTGATTTACCATATCTAGTTGATTGTTTGTCAGCCTCTGCATATCACATGTCCTTTCATCAAGTCTTATAGACATTTTTCTTTTGTCTTCTTCTATCATTGTGTTGTCTTCTTCATCTTTATTTTTCTGTTTAATCACTTCACATAATCTAATTAATTGAATTTCATGTTCTCTCTTTAGACTTATGACATCTTCATTCAGTGAATTGTTTCTTTCTAATAGATTTTCTATAGCTACATCACTTTCAGTAGAGTTTCCATTATCAAATAGACCTTTAGTATCCTCTTCTTGATATTGTGTTTCATTCAGTTGGATTGCAAGTTCTTTCCTTCTGCTTAAGGATTTCTTCAATTCTCCTCTAGCTGCTTCAAGCTGGTGTAATGCAAGCTAGATGTCAATCTTCTGATTCTCTATGATCTTTACCAACTTATAAACTTCTATCTCATAGACTTTAACTCTCAATTGGTTAGACTTCTTCTAAGAGAACTCAGATCTGATACCAATTGTTGGAAATCTAATATGAGAAAGTGAGATACTAAGAGGAGGGGTGAATCAGTTATTTCCAATACTTCTTTTCTCTAAAACTAATTCCACATGCATATCATAAGCATATATTTCAATAGTGAAATGAAACTAACATTCTAATCACATCCATCAAATGAAACAAATAACACATAAATTTTGGTTACCCATAAAACCTTGAAAGGTAAAACTAGGGTGGGGATGGCACCCACAAATCTTCACTACTATAGTATTAAAGTGTGTCTATTATGGCTACAATATTTCATCACTTCAGATGATCTACCCTATGAGGGGTCTGCCCTATTAAGAGCTTATATACTTATACAATCTACCTTGATTAAAGGATTTGAAACTTATAGCTAAGTAAGCACTCGGTTAAGAGATTTATAAAGGCCTATGAGGACCACTCTATTAAGAGATTTACCTTGATTCACCTCCTAAAATGTATTAGTACCTGATCCTTCAGTTTGCACTAAAAATGTTGATAACAAATCTTCTCCTTCCAATACTTGTTTGATCTCCAAAATCAAATATAGCTTTGTTATGTCCTTCACTTCTTTGCTTGGTCACTCTACCTGATCATGGCCTCTAACAATCAAAATGTTGCTTTGTTCCTCATACAAGAGATCTTCTTGGTTCCTCTTTTTCTTCTTACAATGTTTAGGGTTTTGATATCTCCTTATATAAATATTTGATCAATCTTCTATATCAAGATCAATGATCTAGATTCATTACTTATGTCACTTAAGCATTCCCTTTTTCTGATAGGTTATATGGCTTTCATAGGGATTAAAAATAATAATTACAAAGTGTAATCATCTGCTTGATTCACTCAACAATCCTTAAATCATGCATAGAAGTCATCCAAAACAATTTATCTTGGTGTTTGCGCCATAACAAACACATATATCAAAACTAGCTTGTTCAGCATATGAAGTCTTTGATGTTCGATAATTACTATTCTTCATTTACTCATGCTCAGCACTAACTATTCTATACAACTTGGCATAAACTACTCGGCAACTACTAAAGTACTTGGTGACCTCTGACTTGCATAGTAGTAACTACTACTCGGTAACTATTCAAGTTTATACATGTTGGTCCTTAATAAGATGGCTTGGTCGCAATGATGACCAACCAACATTGCCTAGAAAATGATTAAGTGTTAGACACTAATCAACAACATAACATAGGGATCAACAAGAATTGATTAATTTTAGAGTAATTAAGTAGTTATATTTTCTTGTATTTGAAAAAAATTCAGAAGTTGATCATTATTACTTAACTTGGAAACATGAACTTTCCTTTTAAATAGGAATGGATAATAATTGAGATTATGTAGGTTAATAAGGAAAAACTGCAATAATGCAGGTTGAATTTAAACATAAGACCCTATGGACTGCTCTCAATTTAGATATTAATCTCACAATAGCCAAACAAGAATGAATCCTACAAGTGAATGCCTTAGATGAGTACATAAAATATTCCCTATAACACATAAAAATAGTACAACAATAGAAAAAATAGTGGCATGTTAAGTTCATAAAAGATAAGAAATTTCAACAAGGCCACTAGGTGCTTTTCTTTGATTCTAGATACCAGTATACACCAGGTAAGTTCCACACAAGGTGGCTAGGACCTTAAGAAACTAGATAGGTCTTTGACAATGGAGCAGTGCATTTCACAACAATCGATCCCGTAAGGTTCAAACTGCTTGTCAATGGGCATCATTTCAAGTTGTACAACAAGCCATCTAGCAAAGTTGACTTCCTATAGCAATTCACGGATAACAACTTAGCCAGGATTCCTGAAGCTAAAGTGGATGGGACTCATGTATGTTATTCTTTAGTCTAACCCATGTTTTTCACACTCATAATAAATATTTCCATAATCCAAGGAAGTACTTTTTCTTCATAATAAATTCCCGTCTATACCATCCTCTTTCTGCCACATCTTCAACTCATTTCTTCCTTTTTCCCCACTACTCTGAGCTCTGCGTCATACTAGAAGTTTCATAAATGGTTTGCATGAGCATAAGGTACATACACAATACACAAATAATTTTATTTTTCTTTCATTCTTTAATTAGTGTTAATTATCGTTAATTGTAACTTTATCATATGGATACTCATATGTGTCACATCTCCACACTAGAGGGACCTATTGTTTTTTTTAAGTTAAGGGGAAGGGTCGTGTCATCTTGAAACTCTATACTACCTTATCCATGTCATCTTTTCCCATTTTTGTAGTAGAGTCATTATTTTGTACCTATTGTGAAAGTACAAAGTAAGTTACGATCTTGTCACATATTACAAAACTCATTTGAAATAATAATGTAAAAAGAATGATGATGTGACATTGTTATCAAATGCAATGATTATGTGACGTTATTATATCAAATGCCAATCAAATTATGAGAAAATGGTGAGACAAGCTTGGTAAGAAAAGAAAAGATGGTCATTTCACAAGGCATCCTATTTGAAACAATTTTGAGCTAACGAATTAAGCATGGGTGGTCTACTTGTTAGACACAAGCCTATAGTACACAATGTATTGCTTAAGGACTAGAGGGGTAGGTAGATATTTTAGAATTTGAGATGGCTAGACTATTTTATTAAGATTATAAGTTATGATGACTCAATAGTACGTGAATTTCTAAATTCACTTTAGAATAATGAGGCCACAGTAAAGGGTTTTTAAGTTAAGCTTTCAAAAGGGATTGTGGTTGAATTAATGGAGTTATCTACTGAAGGAGAGAAATACCCTAAAAGTAAGGATGTTGTATCTTCCAAAGAACAATTCACTCTACACACAAACCCTCCACTGGAGATGTATAAGAAGCAAGGTACAAAGAGGTTATCATTATCTTTGGAGTATATAGATATTTCTACCTATATCATGAAATACCTTACCTGTGAGGGTCGACATTCATTTTTGCATTCCATTCACTTCAAATTACTTAGCCATGTCAAACACCAAAATCCACCAATCAATGTGCCTAATGTTCTTTATAACTTGCTTCTCAGAAGTGTAGTAGAGGTATAAAAAGGTACACCACATTCTATTGTACACCATTATCTAATTAATCTTATTATGGAAAGAGACCTTAGACAAGTATCTAAAATGACTTGGGAAGAATTTTTAAGCATCATGGAATTTAGACAAGGGAATGTAGGGCCTAGAGGACCCACAAGGTTATATCATAGGGTTAAAATTAAAGAGAAAACATACAAAAGTAGGGAGGAATCCTCCTCATCCCAGGCTCAGCCTGTGAAAGAGGATTTATCTGGTCATGATGATAGGAACCCTAAAGGAAATGATCAAAACATTTAGGAATGTACACCTAGGGCATCCTCAGACATTCCTAAAACTACCCCATCTCAATCGTAGGATGAGATACCCATGGAAAGCCCTAGAAGGGCTAAGTCATCCAATGGAAAGGACAAAGGAAAAAGGAATATTGCAAATGAAGAGAAAAAAAAAATAATCCCCCTTTGAAATCACTCCATTGTAAAAAAGGAAAGAATCTCCTACAATCACTAGCTCCACAACTAAAAATAAACCTAGGAGACAAAGTATTGCTAGGCATAAACATGACACTCCTATGAGAAGTGTTAATATGATTTAGAACAATAGAGAGGGGGGGTGATTCAGTTGTTCTCAGGTCCAGATGTATAAATAAAACTTTTAAACACTTCAACAACTCCGATCTAATAACCAACAGCTACTCAGTCATTAAAGAATGCATATCAGAAACATAAAACAATGCAATGCACTATCCAATAACTTATTTAACTTGCAAAACATAGAAATGTTCAAATCAAAACATTCACACAAGTATTAACACCAGGACTTATAGTGGAAACCCAATTTGGGAAAAACCACTTTGTAACATGTTACTGATATTTTCACTCTTCTGAAGTGAGCTCGGTGAAAAGCCAACCCTATCAAAGGTTTACAAAACACATTGTTAGGTGTGACCCGGTTCAAGGATTTCAACCACCCTATTAGGAGTGCACCTTGTTAAAGGACTTAAGTACATCCCATTAGAATGCAACCTTGTTCAAAGGATTTATACAATGACTATTAGGTCAACCTTGATTAAAGGATTTGAATTGATACAATGGTTAGAAAGTAACAGCATTGTTTGATCTAAAAAAATAGAACTCACATTGCAAATAATAGCTCCAATTTAGTACACATATGTTGGCTTATTTACTGACATTCATTTCCATCTCCATTCACTGATCTACTCGAAATTTGCTTCAAGCAATCATAACTCCTTCTCCTTTATCCTTTTCTTCTTATTCAGCCAATAACCACAATTATAGCATCCTCTCACCCTTCCTTATTTCAACCTCATTCTTAGGTTTCCTTAATACCTCTTCGATAGGTCAATCCATCTTTTACCACTTAATCTCCTTCGTAGATCTTAGGGTTAGGTCAGATTCATCGAATCCTTCCAACATTATGTTCTCCATCCATCTTTCTAGAAATATCTCTAATCTCTTTATGGAAACACAATAAAATAGTTTACTATGCATTAAATGCTTCCATACATTCAATAATTAAAGTCAACATGGTTTACATAATCCAAGAATTCAAACATGTCGGCTAGAAATCTGAATTCTTCCTCAAATCTAAAATACTAACACTCAGTCAATACTGTGTTCAACTCCTTGGTTAACATTGTGAAGCTTGGTCATCATTAAAACTATTTCCTCAACTACTACTATCTTCCTCGACAATAAATTGATGTTCAGTCAACACTGAATTTACTCAGCATATACTAGCTTGGTCAACACTAACATCACTCAGCTTAAACTAGATATCTTCACTTTTTCTCAATTAAGCCTACTTGTTTAGTCTTCCTTCTTACTTAGATAAACAATACATTTTCTTATCATTGTGGCATATAATCAAGTACACATTGAAGTATCAAGATAACTCAACCTTTTCCCTAGGTGCTATTGTTATCAACCGTGCCTTAATCCTTCACATCAACCAATAGATATAGTACTTTCTTAAATAGAAAAAGTCTTACGAGTTAAGGTTTGACATCAATGACAATACAACAATTGCTTCAATTGCAATTTCCAACAATCTCCCTCTTTGGTATTGATGGCAACACCATATGAATAACACATGTGTACTAACCAATCCAAAACTTGTATCAGAAACATCTGTAATATCCTTAGCTTCATTCTGATTATGAATCAATTAGCCTCACTTGCTTGACCATCCACATAGTAACATCAACTGAATTTCTCCCTCTTACTTTATCTTCCATGAAATCTTACCATGTGTATTCATCTGACTTATATCTCCCTGTTTGAAAATAATGCCAAAGTAGCAACTAAAACATGCATCTTTTAGATGCAGATGGCATCTTGTCAGTTCAGTAACAATATGTCTCCCTCTGTTATCTTTTCTTATGACTTATTATAGCTTTGTTGATCTATTCAAAACTTTGGGTTGTTCCTAAAGTGTGACCTTTTTTTGCACCAATTTGTCAGTTACTCTTTTCAACATATTTGATGCAGTGCTCCTAGCTTGACTAGGCAGCCTCAGTGAACGGAAGAACCCCTAATTGACTTCTCAGATACTAATGTGCCTCCTTTGGTAAGGCTTTTGTGAATATGTCTGCTAGTTGTTCTTTTGTATTCAGATATTCCATTCTGACTTCTTTATCTTGTACCAATTCCCTCAAGTAATGATACTTGATGGAAATATGTTTGGTCTTTGTGTGCATCACTGGGTTCTTAGATATGTTGATAGAACTTGTGTTGTCAAAGAATATGATAACTAGTTCAGTTATCTCCTCTTTCATTCCTACCAACAATTGCTTAATCCATATCAAGTTTGAATAGTTCACTGCAGCAGCAACATACTCGGCTTCAGCTGTGGATTGGGAAATGCAATTTTGTTTCTTTCTTATCTAGGAAACTAATCTCTGTCTAAGAAAGAAAGCTCCACCACTAGTACTTTTTTTGTCATCTACATTTCCTACCACTAGTACATTTGACATCATTTTTCGACCATTATTTTTGACCATTAATGAAAATGGTTTAGGTTGGTCGGGGTATAGAAGGAAAAATTTGTTTTTTTTTTAAACCATGCCCGTGTTTGTTGAACTTTCAACCACCACTAGTACATTAGGCCTATATTTTCAACCAAAATTTTTGATGGTGGGCCAATTTGGCTTGTGAAACTCTTTTTTTTTGGTTTATGCTCCCGAAAATGTCGAAGTATCGACATATATTAAGTTTAAGAACAAATGTCAAAATATCGACAAACACGAGATTATATAAAAAAAGAAAAGAAAAGTGTTAAACACAATTTTCATTTGTTGCAATTTCATGTGCCGAAGTGCTTTTGGTAGGAGGAGGCGGGTTCGTGTGTTGTGATTTTGCACAATAGGTAAGGGCACTTAGCTGGAGGCATTTCCCACATGTAATTTTTGTTTTGAAAGCTCTTAGCTGTAGGCATTTCCCTAAACTAGGGTTTTTTTTAACTTCTTATGAGATCCTATAGCTCTCACACTAGCAAACGTCGACAATGTTGTTATCATTTTGAGTTGGGACGAACTTTGAATATGATATACATTTCTTCACATACAGGTACTCTTAGATGAAATAGATAAACATTACTTGCTTTTATTTAAATGAGTTTTCTCTACATTTAAGAATAGGGGAAAGGGCATCTTCATTCTGTTAGACCAAAAATAGGCTCTGGACACTTATATACCAACATGGAGATGAAATTTTCATTGGAAAATGTCACTTAAAATTGAGATTATAGCTCTACATACTATAATTATATAGTTCTATTTGAAATTAGGTTGCTGGTAATTGGCGGCAAGATGAGGATTCCCTTTTGCGTTCTCCTACAACCAACAACTGCACATGTTGTCTAAAAAACTTAAACCCTAAACACTTGGGAAGATGCAAAAGTCTCACTATAATAAAAACTTTTTTAGTGCCTTAAATGTAAACTCTAAAGAAAAAAAAAGATCTAGGCTATTGTGCACTAACCAAGTTGTTTGTATTCATTTTCACGTCAAATGATCTCCTAAATGTAAGGAAGCTGAAACTCAGGCAAAAGAAGTGTATCAACTAGAAAATAGATAAGATGGCTTATGAACTGCACAAATCATATATATTTTCAATCTTGGGTAAATATATACAGACAATAGTAAAATGACCATCTACAGCAGTCCATGTACATTTAAAACATCAACAACAACAAACAATATTTCAAATTTTCATTATAAAGTTGAGTTTAGCTCCTATACACAATTCAAAATAACAAATCTTCTTTCACAGAACTAATAAATTTCTTCCAGTTATTAGTAAAGAAATGTATAAAACAAGACCATAGTGTGACTATGAAGTTCAAATGGGAAAATAGTAAACCAGAGCACCAGTTTCAAAATGCTAAGAAGCAATTGTTCCCAAGATAATGTGCACTAACAGTCTTATCCTATCAGAAAGAATGGTGGTTCTTGGTGTCTCCCAATTATACGATCCAATTGCTCACATGAATCCTTTAAGTCCAATAAGAATAGGATAGTGGGTGAAGAGAAATAAAAATGTCAGTGTTTCTATTTTGGGACTTAGATTGAAGGATTTATTGCATGTCTTCATTTTGGGAATGCATGATTGTGCTGGGGTAAAAAATTGAGTATTAACATATAATTAATCTATTGTTATAGGCTAATGATAATTTCACTGGTTTAAATCAATTGTGGATTAAGGACAGGTTAGGAGTTCGAATCTTGCGGAGGTAAGATATAATAGTCAGAACTTCATCATTTTAATTTCATTTGGTTTTAAATTGTCAGCTTATAAGATGAAACAACAATTGTTAACTATAATATTTTTCCTTCCAAATTGCTCTTAACTAATTTAGATTTTACACTTTTTGACAATGTAGCATTATTTTTTGCTTCTCACATTTCTCTTAATCATTCAAATTTTACAACTAGAGGGAAATATTTATAATTCTTTGTCAGCTCTTGGTAGTGTGAAATACAATTTCTTATATGATTCAAGATAGATTTCCATTGTCCTTTGCTTTGTCTACAAACCAACTGACTAAACATACATCTCGTTTACTAGAATCGTATAACACTATGCCCATACATATATATTCCCAGAAACTATAACTCACTCTCACAGGTACTCTTATTAAGGTCAACATTATGCCTAAACAACTCTGTGCCATACATTCAAAACTTACTAGATGATGTTGGATTGGATATACAACATAGGTTCTCAAAGATAGATTCTCATTTTCTATCTACATAAAAACCTAAACACAATCAGATAAAAAAGAAACTAACTCATTCTACCCAATTGCTAGTTCAATTCTTAAAATGTTGTTTTGAAAACCAACCATGTGTTTCATCAATTAAGCATCAAAGACCCTAACTCGATCTACTTACTTGCGAATATAAAAGTAATTCATACTAGTATTCTTCCAAATTCCTATATACTCACTATAAAACAATCATGATCCATGTATAAACTTCCTTACACAAATGAATATTTGTTTTGATATTCTTCCCATTGAAATGATTATACATGATAGATGCATACATATAGAGATTGAAAGAATTTGAGAAGTTCATAAACAAAATCTGCATATACAATTTATTATAACAAATCAGTATATGTTGTTGTTGGAAATTTAGTGGTGCCCATAGGTAACTAAGAGGGGAGGGGTGAATCAGTTAGCCAATTAAAACTTTACTTCCTTTAATGTATTTCTTGATTAGACTAGATTAGATAGATTGATTGTTTAGTTTGCATAAAATGAAAGAGCATTCAACACATCCATAATACTTTGACACAAGAGATTTTGTTACCCAGAAACCTTCCAAATAGAAAGTAAAACTGGGGTGGGGATGATACCCACAACTTTATCACTACAATATAAAGGTTGTCGGTTAAGGCTTACAATTGACCACTTCTGATGGTCTACTCGATTAAGAGTATAGAAGACTGGTTAAGTCTACCCTGTCAAGGGATTTACAAAGTACTTTATAGTACCCACTTGGTTAAGAGATTTACAATGTATGGCTATCAGGCTGACTCGGTTAAGAGATTTACAAAGGACTGTTAAGTCCTACCCGGTTAAGGGATTTAGCCAATCCAAATATTTAGGATGAACTGGATGAGGAAACTCTACCTTTGCAACTTGGTTGTAGTAACTCGATTAAGTTTCTGGATCACCTGTCTATGATAGATACTACTCTACTATTCCCTTATGCTGCTTATTCACTTTTCCCTGTAAGATACTTGCTTACTCATTTCACAACATCATAACTCCTTAATTATCTTTACAAATGAAATGTCTTCTTATATATACAAACTTGAAATGGGTCTTTCAGTCAGTTTGTGTTAGCAATTAACAAATCATACCCAGTTAGTTAATGTTGAGACTCGGTTCATAACTAACAACTCGGTCAGCTTCCATCTCGGGTGATATACTGACACTCAGTTGATGCTGAGAGGACAACTCGGCACACACTCAGCATTAGGTTATCTTGAGCATTAGTCGATTCACATGGATCACACTTGGATAGGAACACAGTCAGCATAGGTAACTCGACAGATTGTTAACTGGTCGATCTACTCGACAGCTCAGTAAACCTTTCTACTTTACTCAGTTAATACTGACTCGATCATCATAGGCTCTGGCTTGGTAACAATAGTTACTCAGTTAACACTGTCTAGCTCGGTAACATTGGCTCACTTAGTTAACTCTTTCTGGCTTAGTAACACTGGCTTCTAACTGCTTGGTATCTCTTCATGATGCTTGGTATTGTAACCGACTATGATGACATAAGTGTTTTGTAGCTAATTGACAATATAAGTACATTTTATCCTAAATTTCGACCAAAAATTTCAACCATCAAATAAAAATGTTTAGTTGGTCGCATGAAAAAAAGAAAAATTTCTATTTTTTTTAAATGCATGCCCATGCTGGTCTCAATTTTGACCTACATGGTATTGGTCGAAATTGAGACCAAGCGGACATAATATAAAGTTAAAAAAAATGGCAAACACTTATTTTTTTATTTCATTTCACATGGGCTTTAACACAACAACCTCATTTCACAAGGGCTTTCACAGTGGTATTGCAGAGGAGGATGGCAGCCAAACCCTTCATTTTTCTACCAAGGGCTTTCTGGTACATTTTCTTCACAAACCTCCAAAACTAAGAAGATCTGTATGCTCAATTGCAGGTGTATGCTAATAAATGATGATTTTGAAGCTCATTTCTTTATCCTAGGTTTTATTTTTGTCTTAGATTTGAATAGCCTCTTGCGTAGTAGCAACCTTAGGATGAAAATCTAAGGGAAATCAGTTTTGGGGAAGAGGAGGAAGCTGGTGTTTTACTGTCGTGAGTAGAAGTTGCTCTAACTCAGTCGATAGGAAGGGCAGGGACTGTGACGGTAATATAGAAAGGATCGACCCTGTTTATAAGAATTTATCATGATGCATTCCATGTGTAAAGATATGTTAAAGCTATTCATTATAACCTTGGAACTTGGAAAAACTTGTCTTTATAGTAGAAATGAAATAGACGCTGTGAGAAGATAGGGTGATTTTTGTCCTAACCATTAATGCAACATTTAGTTAGAAGTGCATTTCAATTTACTAGTTTTTTAGGACAATAACTCCATTCATATGACATCACTTGTTGGAATTGGAGCCATTTGCTCAGCGACTATTGACAATTCACTAAAATCAACTAAAATCAAGTAGTGCATCTAACACTTCTTAACTCCTCAAGGGGACTCCATTTTTAGTATTTTTCTAAAAACAAGGTTCTACTTGTAAAGTGTTCCAAATGGCCATAAATAGAATTATGACAACATGATTATATGATTCTTCCCAACTCATTGCTGCATATGAGTCAAAAAAATTACTAGCCTGGAGCAAATAAAAGCCAATACTTGCATCTATCATTCTCTTAGAAATTAGACATGAATGCATCAATATCAAAAGCTTCCTTTGTGTGTACTACTAAAGAAACAACTAATTACTTTATTATAACATATAATCTCAATGAAGGTACATAAATTGTATCTATGTATGTACAGTGGTAAAAACTCATGCTATCCTGATTTGACATTTACTTGAAACAACTCTGAACACTCTCTTCACTATCGGATATCAGTGCTCCACCTTACCAACTTACATTTGTGTGTTTATATGATTATGACTAGTCATTTTTTTATAACATGATGATTGTAAACTTTGCATTGGTAAGTCCTCCAAATTAGATACTAAAAGTCCCATCTTTTTTTCCCAACTTTTATCAGCCTATCAACTGGATAAAAATTCATCTGGTAAGGGTTTTAGAACTGGTATTCATAGACTGGGTTGAAAGAAAACTAGATAAAATTGGTTTACTTTCTTTCTCTTTCACTTGTTTGTGAATGGAATTATTTGAAAATGCCAGAGGATTTGGACGGCTCAATCTTTGTTTCAGTATTTAGGTTTTCCCAGATTGACTCATAAATCCTTAATGGAGTTGGAACCATAACGGGTTTCTCTGGTTGATGGCTTGAACAAGGGTGTTTTCCCAACATAGTAGCTAAGGAACCCCAAACTGAAATATTCTCAATATATGAGGGCCATGGACTATTGCTACAACTGGTACTAGCAGTTTTAGTATTGTTCATCCACCAAGCCTCTCTGGAATCTTGCATATTCATGTGACCAACAAGCTTAGAGACCTTTTTGGAAGAGGATGGGAGTTGGGTTCCATTATTAGAGAAAGTGGGTGTATCATGCTCTAATCCAAAGCTAATTACAGAGGAGGTTAGGTCATTTTTTATTGGAATGGGAAGGGAGAAGCAAGAGGTTGATGAATACTGTGCACAACCATTGCATTGTTATATATCACTAATACATTTGACCCTATTTTTCTACCAAAAATTTTGACCAACTTGCAAACTTTCTTTTCTTGGTCGATTATTGAAGGAAATTTTTTTTTTTTTTAAATTCATGCCCGTGTTGGTCAGATGGGCTTGCTCTTTCTACTGGTTTCATTACTCCTCTACTTCCTTCATTATCTCTATTCCCAATAACAATAGGAAAGGAAGTGCTTAGTTCTACTAAAGTGTATTAAGGGCATACTTACACTAGTACATTAAGGCCTATTACACAAACTTATCTTATCCTATCATATGTATTCTTGGCATATTCTTTTTAAGGCCCATTATCTTCTTGGAATATTGGCATATTGGAGTCCATTTATTTATGGTATTGGACAATGTTTGGAGTCAGTGGTCATTCATCTCACAACAACTAAAACATTGTAGGCATTATGGTCACAAATTTCAGCAGATACAACTAAATATTGTATCTGTTGAAATTTGTGAGCATGATGGATACATTTATGTTTCTCAGTTGTTTGTTTGTCTATTAGATGAATGCATTTGGGGATTTGATATGTGAAGGGTCCATATAACCAAATAAAATTAATAATTCTTTAATTGAATGCACACTAGTACATTTGACATCATTTTTCTATGAAAATTATCGACCATTTATTAAAAAGGTTTAGGTTGGTCGCATTATAGAAGGAAAAAATTATTTTTTAAAAAATCCATGCCCATATTCCATGCATTGGGTCAGCAAATTTGATGCCCTAGCAAATGCATGTTGAAAGGTTAAATAGTGAAATGAATGAACTGATTGTAAAAGTGGCGCAAAATGGTTATAATTTGTATTAGAAAGTACTTGGAAGTCTTCCTCATTGCACTATGAGTCTATTCCCTATTAAAAAGCTCCCATTTCATGTCACATTTGTAAAGTTGTAAATCTTTGCTGTCATTTCCTTAACCTATTGTATTCTCCTATGGTGAATTATCATAAAAATTATCAATGGTATATTAAATAAACCTATGATAAATAGTTTGACAGGGCTTTGTTAACCAATTTATCTGTTATTGATGAGATTTAAACTCTTGCAGTGATTTACTGTCACACCAGTTGTAGTTACACCAGTCGTTCTATATTTCAATTTGCGGTTGCAGTAGAGTTTAGGGACAATGTGGATCATTCCATGAATGTTTAGGCCAAATATTCATGGAATGACAGTTTATAACTTGTATTATAGACTAATTGACATTGCATATGCAGTGTTGAGTGGAGAGAAGGCGTGCATAGTCAGAACAGTGGAAAATTACAATGAAATTGAGTGTTAAAGTATAGCAGTGATTGATTTATCCAAATAAGGAGTGGATTTTATGTTTGCAAACATATTAGCATGTTGTATGAATGGTTTTTTGATCATCAATTTTATGCAAGAACGTGAGGAGATAGAACTGTGAGAGAGCCCTAATAAACAAGGGTTTGGGGTCCCAAATTGGGGATTTTGATGTTGCAAAGCATTGGGAGTTAATTGCTTTTGGATTGGGTTGATTTAAGACATAAGAAGCCACTGTCCAAGAGTTGGAAGTGCTAGGTGGATTCTTTCACATAATTCCTTTGAAAATTTGGTCAATTTTGTGTATTGAAATAGGGCAACTGTTAAGAACATGGGTAATGGTCCAAAGTAACTATATGAAATCTTTTGATATGTTGTAGAACTCAGTAAAGGGTATCTAGAAAGGTCATTGTCCTATCAAGAGTCTTGAGGAAAAGTCAAGTTATTCTTATTCTAAGTCTGCAGCAGCAGTCCAAGTCTTTGGGACAGTTTGTGAGAACCTTGATAATATGGAGTATGGGAATTGAGTTGGAGTCTTAAAACCTTTTGAATCTAAGTCATTGGAAGCCTAGGAAACCAAATTTATCCTTTAGGGGTCTTGGAGATAGTCTTGACAAGTTTGATCCTTGAAACAATTGAGGGTTTAGGTAGACTAGAGTGCCTAAACCTCTGAAATTTATTAAGTCTACTTGTGTATTTGATACCACCACCCTAGTTTAGCTTTGAAAATACAACTTGGTGCCCTTCATTGCTTAGTCTGAAGGACTTACTAAAATAGTAACACTTGCTCCTTTCTTGGATAAGTTTTACTAAAATATTCTGAAATTTCTATATGGAATCTGGATTCATCCTACTGTACGAGTGACGCATTTGAAGAAAAATCATATCATAGATTTTCTTGTCTTAATAATTTTTCATGCCTAGAACAATGACAAATCTTCCACCTGAGTTTAAGTGACATGATTTATTTACTCCATTGACAGTAGTAGAATTTCTATGCATTAAAACTACACTAGTTTAGTTCTTACAACAAAAATATTCAAAGTGTATGTATTAAAACTACACTAGTGTTCTTACAACAAAAATATTCAAAGTGTATGCATTAAAACTACAAGTGAGAAAGGACCAAAGACACAACAAATCACTCTTTAGTCCAAACTTGATGCCTTCCAAACATAATGGGGTCCCATGTGGACTTGGTGGTATCAGAAATCAAGTCAACTTAGTGAAGTATTTAACATGTTGAAGGTGGCTTATAAGATCATCGATCCTACAAAGTGGCAGTAGTTCTTTGAAGTGGTTTTGTTTAGAGCATGATAATTGGTGACTAATTGGCACTACACTAATGTGGTATGTGTTTGGGTTTTATCTTGACCACAATGTACATAAAAGCATCAGAAATCAATGCTTTGATACTCTATGATATTGATCAAAATTTTTAGAATCAAATCCTACAAAATCAAAGCTATAAAAGTGCAATCTGTTTTCTTCATATATTGAAATTGAAATAGATGTCACTATTTTCTTTTACGTTTGGTGCTCATTTTCTATATTCTAAACATCTACTTTGTTGAAGGATTCGTCTACCAACCACTTATTTTCTATATTCTAAACATCTACTTTGTTGAAGGATTCATCTACCAATTTTTTTTCCCTACTGGCTTATTAGAACAATAAACTGACCACCCCAACCATCTAATTATATCCTTGAAGATATAATTTCTTAGATGATGTCCACTTGGTGCCCCTACACCAAGATGAAAGCATGTAAAAACTCTATAGGCTCGTCAACATTATTATGAAAGGATATTGTATATGCTAGCTTTCAAAATTACTAGCACTTAGTTGGTATTGACATAATTTTGAATAGGGGTCCATATATTACACAAAATTCTAATTAAAAGTTAAAATATACCATTAAAATCTAAATGATAAAGATATTTCATATGATGTTTTCGATATTAAAATGGTTGTTCAGTAATGATTTTTATCTGCAGGTTGCAAACAAATCATCCTTCTTCCACCAACGAGTCATTCCATTCAAAAAAGACCATGTCTAACGATATCAACACACAAAAAAATAGGGAGACAATTGCTAGACTGTGGTCTAACTTAAAAAGAAAGGGTGATGGAAAATGCTATTGTCCTTGCAAAATTTGTAAGGGCTTAAAGACTCGAAGATATCTAATCAAAACAACCAAGGAACATTGTAGGCAACATGGTCACATTGAAGGGGGAAACGAATTTTGTCTATTGGTATGTATTTTAATATTTTATAAAATACATAAGACATGATTTGATGATGACAACATGGTCATGGTTAATATAAGGTCATCATTTTCATATAGGTCAACGTCCCTGAGTTTCATGTTATGGACCATGACAATCTGGAGAATGTGGATTTCCAAATGAGGGAACATGGAGGTGTGAATGTAGAAGTAGAAGGTAATGATATTATGGAAGAAGACCACGATGATGAAGAAGATCAAGATGATCATGATGATCAAGATGATGATGATGATGATGATGATGTTGTTGATGCAGAGCTTGATATACCTATACTTGAGAAGGCACACGAGCCCCTATATGAAGGCTCCGAAACAACTCTTCTTGCTGCTATATTGTTGTTGGTGAACTTGAAGGTTATGTATGGTTTATCCAACGTAGCAATGCCATGTATGTTAAGGTATGTCATATTTTTTCATTATTTTAGTCATAATTCCCTTACAATTAACATTGGTTGAATCGTGTAGCAATTAATATTCTTTAAATTAACAAATTATATTTTTGGTCATAGGTTGATAGGTGAGTGTTTGTTACCACCATCAAACATTCTACCTCGCTCATATTGAGAATTATCTGCCATTATGAAAGATATTGGAATGGAGTATCAAACAATACATGCATGTCCAAAAGATCATATTATATATCATAAACACCATGAATTTGCAATAGAATACCCTATTTGTCATATTAGTAGATATCAATCAGATCAAATAACAAAAAGGTGCCTCGCAAGGTTCTTCGACATATTCCCATTATTCCACGTCTGCAATGATTATTCAAGTGCAATAGCTTGGCACAATTTATGGATTACCATGCATGCAATAGAAGTCAAGATGACATTATGCGAATGCCTACAGATGGTTTAGCATTTAAGGAAATAGAGGAAAAATGGCCACACTTTAAAGAAGAACCTCGTAATCTCAAGTTTTCATTGGCAGCGGACGATGTCAATCCATTTGGAGAGATGAGATCTACTTACTCGGTGTGGCCTATTTTTGTTATCAACAATAACATTCCTCCTTGGTTGTCCATAAAGAGGGAGCACATAATGTTGGCACTGATTGTTCTAGGTATTTTTTGATTTAATGGTCGTCTAAATTAATTTATTATTAATAATCCATCAAAATGGTCATAATAATTATGTAATGTTTTTGTTCATTCAACTAGGTAAGTACCAAGTTAAAGATATCAATGTATATATTGAGTCCCTTATCGACGAGTTGATGGTGTTATGGAATGGGGTCACTATGTATGACATCTCTAGACCAATAGGACAAAGACAATTTCAATTCCATGCAATTCTAGTATGGACAATACATGATGCCCCTGGGCTAACACATTTTTGTGGTATGTTCTCTTTTTAATGCCTCTTTTTTGGTATGTTATAGTGCTAACACAAAATTAACACATTTAATCCAATTATACACGATCTTGTAGGTCTTCAAACAAAGGGAAAATTTGCATGTCCAGTTTGTGGTCCAAAGATGAAATCTCGTCATTCAAAAAGTTTAAGAAAGCAAGTGTTCGATGAGAATAGACACTTTCTCCACAGAAATCATAAGTACCAAATTACTGAAAAACATCTTTTTAATGGGAAATAAGAGACTACATCAAAGCCACGGAGAATGACACCTCGCCTATGGAAGTTGGCATACAATAAAATAAATCATCGAGGTAATGTCATTCCATCTGATGGTTTTTGTTTCAAATTATTATTTTGATATTGTGTTTTGTTTACTGATGATGTAATTGATGCTTGTGAAGGTCATCAAGGCATCAATGACCAACTTCCAAAAGGACTAAAAAGTTATCCTACACAATTTACTAGGTTGCCGTACTACGAGCAACTCCCAATCATGCATTTGTTTGATCCTATGCATATTGGAAAGAATGTAATAGAGACATTATGGAAAATATTGGATGGAAGGCGTGACAAAGACCAAATTATCAAAATTTTTAGTGACATTGAAGAATCCAACCATGCAATGAAAAATTTTATTCAATCAAATAACAATGGAGACCAGGTTGATACAAGTGCCCTTCCATGGTTATTGTTAGAGCAGCAGAGCAATGCTATAAAAGAAATTATAAAAAAAATATGATTTCCCACAGGATTTGCTGCGAACATAAACGATCTCATATCAAAGAAAAGTGAATTTGGGCTAGGGATGAAAACACACAATTGGCATATATTTATTAAGGTAATTAATATTATTTTGTATTCACTATATATTTGTATGCTGCATGTGGTTTTCATTGCATTCTTTTATAAAATATTGACAAGATCATTTTACAAATATTGCAGTACATTCTACCTCTATCTCTCCCACACCACTTCACCAATGGTGTCAAACAAGTTATATATGATCTTGCAAAATACATGAGGTGGTTGTCATCTAAAGAAATCAATAAAGAAGATATAAAATATTGGAAGAGAAAAATTCCTCTTCTTATGTGTGAAATGCAAAAGTGTCTACATTCAACTTTTTTCAATGCACAAGAACACTACCTCATACATCAAGTTGAGGAGATTGAGTTGTGTGGACCTGTACCAACTAGGTCAATGTGGATTGTTGAGAGGCACTTGAAATTTTTGAAAGGCTTGGTTCGACAGAGAGCACATCTTGAGGGTTCTATGGTGGAGGGAGATATGGTATACCAGACCATGGTGTACATTAGTGAATATCTTCCTAAGTTTGCAGCAAAGATTCATGTAGATCATATTTGGGATCCCAACTCCATTAACAAATTCGAAGGGGAGTACTTGATGGGAAAAGGTAGATTGAGGAAAGTGAGAGGTAAGTCTAAGATGTTATTGTAGTTAATTAATTCTTATAAATCTTCAATATAAGTTATTTATAATTGATGTATTTTTTTTGATACAGTTGGTCGAGAGTGGGATGCAATACATTTGTATATTGCGAACAATCTTGATTGGATGACAGTATAGATTGAACGATGTCAACAAAATGGTTGCTCATTAACATGGGAAGGTGTTGCTTCATTGGTTAGAGAAGCTCATCGTAATGGAGATTCCAATGTTAGTCCAATGGTAATTGATCTAGCATGTGGTCTAAGAGGTGGAGAGGTACGTACAAATTTATTAATGATCATGACTCGTATGTTTTGTATCAACTCACAATGCAAATAATTTACACGCTTGAAAAATTGCAGGTCAAGCACCACAAAGCTATGTACTATCATGGCCACAAATTTCGCATAAAAAAGTTGGATGACATAAAGAAAACTTGTGATTCTGGGATAAGTGCAATTTTTGAGGTCACCAATATATCATCTAGAAATGACATACATCCTCAACAATCTCAAAATAAATACTATGGCATCTTGGATGATATAATTGAGTGCGACTTTAACTCCTTCAAAGTATTTCTATTCGTCGTTAAATGGTATAGGCTATGACTGAATCAAAATGATCCAGATAGAACTTTTATTCAACATGATAATGGATTTACAATGATTAATACAAGGTCATTTGAGCCAGTTGGAGATGAGCCCTATGTTCTTCCAAGTCAGTGTGAGCAAGTGTTTTACTTAGAGGTTCCACATAAACAGGGTTGGTCATTTGTTGTTAGACATGATCCAAGAGGAAGGCCGATAAAGTATAATGTTATGGAAGAAGAAGATACTGAAAATGATGAAGCAAATGATGATGATGATGATGATGATGATGATGATGATGATGATGATGATGATGATGATGATGATGATGATGATGACGACGATGATGGTGATGATGATTATGATGATAATGATGATGCTGATGACGATGGTGATGGTGATCATAGCGATGATGATGATGGTGATGCTGTTGATGGAGATGATGATGGTGATGATGATGATGGTGATGATGATGATGATGAAGATGAAGATGATCAATGACATAATTGAAATGATTACATATTTATTGTGTTCAAATTGTAATGATTACATATTTATTGTGTTCAATTCTAATGATTACATATTTATGTATTACTTTCAATTGTAATGATTACATATTTATTGTGTTCAATTCTAATGATTACAACATATGTGATTTATAATTACCAATTTTTTGTTTACGATGCTCAATTAATTGTTGTTGATACATGTATATTTGTGTTTGATTATCACCCTTTTTGCAAACAGGCAGTTGACTACAGACATCGTCACCCCTTCTGTTGACGATCTTGCATTCCATATATAAGGTAAATTTGTTCATGTTTACGATGTTGCATATTGTTCATGTTATCTTCTAAGTTATTTGTAGCATATGTATCATGTAATTTTTAGCTACCTTAAGATAAATGATTAACATATGTAGGGAATTTGACCCCTTTGGCGTGGATCGTACACAGTGACATGGATCAGCAGGTATAAGTCAATAAATAGACATAATTTTCTTATATTCTTCTTGTTTATCACTGAGCACATATGTTATAAATAGACATTATATAATCATATAATGTATATATAGACAAAGAAGAACCATATAGAAATATAATATATAATCACTTTCAACCTAGTACGTTTTATATCTCTCACATATAGACAAATAAGAACCATATGTATGGGTCACAACTTGATTATTCTATATATATTGAAATGACAATATCTCATTTGATGGATTGCAGCACCCACCAAATAGGTACTTGTCAGATCTATCTATATCGAATGAGGGAAATGAGGGAATGCTACATGAAAGTTCTACATGTAGTACGGCTAAAATAGGGAGATCAACTAGAGGTGAAAAGATTAGAAAAAAATTTGATAAACGCATGCAATATTTCCTTGCTAATGGGGGGTCATGTTCTTATGATGATGAGACCAAAGGTGACATCAAGGTGCCCTTTCGGTACACACACATTGAGAAAGAATGGGTACCCAACGAGTTACCTCCAATTAATACTAATTTTTGTGTTAATGAGAGGACATATCACATTGCTCCATCCTCATTACATGGTTTGGGCCTATTTTCCATGGATGGGATAAAGGTATATTACAACAGAGTTGTTGAATTGTTCAAGAATGTCGGTCCATGTTACAATTACAATGATTGGATGCGGATTGTTCAATATAAAAAAAAGTATGCGTAGGTATGCACTATCATCTTATTATATACAAAGGAAAGAAAATGATCAAAGTAAAAGATTTGCAATGTACATTGATGGGAGACCAAAAGCAACAGGTAATATTGCAAGTTTTATAAATAGTACGCAACCTTTGTCAACTAATAAGCAACCCAATTGCATATTTGAGGCACGCGAGGGGACTCAAGTTTTTGTATGTGCAATAAAATTAATAAGTGCAGGGGAAGAACTGCTAATAGATTATCATTTAAATCACATAGATACAAACAAAGTTACTATCATAAGGGTGGTAAGTACTATATACCATTTTATTAATAAGTTCTTTTTTGCTAAGTCTATTGCTTTTAGTTCGCTAAAGTTTTTATATTTAATCTTTGTCACACGATGATATGGATCTTGCACATGATAGAGGCCACGAGGATGCTCCTCCCACCCATTCTTCAGCAAGGGTAAACCTTATTAAAGTTGTACAAATTAGATAGTTGAAAAATGTTATATTATTACGTTATTTTATTTATGGTTTTGGAGTTTTTATGATAGTTTTACTGATATTCCTGTCACAATTTGATGTTCAGGATAAGGGAAAAGCACCCTCAACAGTAGAGGCAATAGCTATCCCCGAGGATGATGATCAATTTGCAGATTTGCCTAATGTAACAATCATGTTGAAGAAAAAAATGAAACAAATCAATAAAGAAATAATTAATATTTTGTATGAAACAAATCCAACTGAGGAGATGTTGACGAGGCTAACTGAATTGAAAGTGCTCGCACGCCGGTATCAAGTAAGCAGTAATGAATCTTTAGTTATAACAAAATTTCAATAAAGGTTAATATTTTATACTCTTTTATGTTGTGAATTAAAATATATGTAATATGTGTTCTTGTTGCAGGATTTTATGGAATCTCTAGTACCTGGTCAAGGACAATGTGCGGGTGAGGCCGGTACTAGCAGACCTCCGGCCGCCTCAGGTAAAATAATCCTTTAGTTGACAAGTTAGAAGGAATTTTTTCTTTGGAACATTCAAAAAATTCTCAACTCTTACTTTTATTTTTTCAAAATGTCTTTGCTAACAATGTATTGTTCAGGTCATCAATTGTAGGAGATTCCTCCTAGCTAGGTTTTCCATAGAAGATTGTCGAGTGCAATGTTGGCCACAAGGGCCATGCAAACATCAATGCCTTCAAGGCATATGGTAGCTGGTAAATCATTGTTTTACTATATTTGGTTTTGTGCTAATTATGATTTCATAATTTGTACTTTAATCTTGGGTGCATCACATAGTGGATTATTTTTTTGGAGCAGGAGATACACCAGTGGCACCATTTGGTACACCAGATACTGATCAATCTACATGTATTGGTGATAATTCACCACCATTTCTTGGATCTACCTGTGTTACTAGCACGGGAGCTATGCAAGCGTCATTATTGATTGACAATAATGAATCAATGCCTATAAAATGTCTTCAGATTCCAGGTACTTTAAATAATTATTTTTTATATTGTAATATGCATTTACCTATTCATAACAAGTTTTGGATTGATTATCCCATGACATTTTTTGTAGGAAATGATATATTTTATAAGAAGCTTTATGACCTCACATTGCATATATTTGGGCCCACCATACGTACAAGGTGGAACATCATAAGTGAACTAAGTTTATCCCACTATTTTTTTTCATATCATTAATTGGTACAGTATTTTTCCTTTCATTCCGGTCTTTTCTTTTAGTGGCTATATCTAACAATTTTGTGTTTTTCCTTAAAAGGTGGAATTTGCAAGAAAAAAGTTTAAAAGATCAGCTCATCAAAGATTTAGAGCATGAGTTTGGTAATAATATTTTTCATGAGAAGAAAATTTTAGAAAGAGTTTGCAAACATCTTAAGACTGTGAGGGACACATATAGAAAGAGTCTCATCCAGAACCCAAAGTACGAGCGTCCTCCCTTTATTTCAGTGAGAGATTGGAATGAATTTATTTTAGATGCAAAGGAGAAAGCAGATGCTCAAAGAGGAGTTTCACCAATAAATGTAAGAAGGTATGCAATAGTATTAACTACTAGTGATAAGGTGTTTGGCATGGACTTTTGAGATGATAATTAAATTTTGAATGCAATCATCATTTTTCAAAATAATATCTTGGTATGATGTTTTAGACATTTTCACCATTGAATGCAATGTGTTTAGCATTTCAAAGTTTCATTTGTTATTCCATATACATGTTTTTATAACCATTTTTTCAAACTTTTCATAGGTTGTAGGACACTTCAAAGGCAACAAAGGCTAGGTTGCAAAAGATTGGGCAACACAGACTTGGTGCTGGAGGATATTCAAAAATTAAAGCTCACATTGTAAGTAGCAGTAAATGAATTGCAGAGAAAAATTATTTATAAAATGCAAATAATTTTGTTTTATCAAAAAATGCAGGGCTCTGATTTTAATTTAGAGGCCACCGAAGAACACAAAAAAATTTCCTTCAAGGAAGGCTATCAAGCCATGGCTGAATGCCTATGGCAAGCTTCCACTGGCCCAACCGAAAAGTCTCCTACATCATGTGCACAGGTAAATATGCCAAAAAATATATTAGAAATTGAATACTTGAGCAACAATCAATTTGATAATAATGTCCATTACATTGCAATGCAGCCTCTTAATCGTGACACAGATCATACGCCACATCATGAAGCCCCTGATGTGCATCGTACTATCCAAGGAGGTGCTCATTTGCTATTTAAAACTAATTATGTAATTATTAATACAATTTAACATCTTAAATTGAACTTGGTGTAACATTTTTGTGTATATTTTAGAGGATACAGAATCAGGTCATGTTGAACGAGTGCCGGAGGATGTTCAGACTGATCACCATGTAGATCATGTGGCACATTCAGGTAAAAAAAATCTATGTTTTGTTCTTTTAAATTAATTTTTTGATTTATAGTTCTTTTACTCACATAAATACTTGTAATTCAATAATATAAAATAGTGTGAATTTAACTCATGAAGTAGTTATTGCAGCATACCCCCCTTTAGCGTAGCGGCCTCATGTTCCTGAACAGATGAGGAGGAGACACACGTTGGGATTAGAATCAATAGAGGAGGGGAATGATGAGGACATTGATCTTCCTCTTAGAAATTACATGATTAAAAAACACAGCAAGAAACCCAAAAAGAAATGATTGTAATTAACATTTATTGCTAATGAAAGAACATTGTCTTAATGGATGTAATTTTGTACTAGTAATGTTGATGAATGATGTGTGTTAATATGTGTTAATGAATTATTCGTGAATGTTGTGTGTTAATGAATTATTCATGAATGTTGTGTGTTAATGAATTTTATGTGTTAATGAATGTTATCATGTGATTATAATGATTGAATGTTATATTTCAAAAATGGATGAATGAATGAATGAATGTTATTAAATTTTAATGGGGAATTTAGAGTGATGTTAGGGGGGGGGGGGAAATGAGCTTCCACCTTCATGTGGTTGGCCTTGTTTAGTAGAGAATATTAAACTATTCTTGAAACCAAGTGAAGCTCAAACTTTAAAGACAAGCTTAGAGTTTTTGATGCAGAGCCTTCTAATATCCCCTTAAGGAACCCTATTCAACTCGAGGATTCAACAACGTCTTGGAATCCACTCAAGGAACTAGAGTTCAACTCAAGGATCAATAAGAAGTCCCTGACTTTAGGATATCAACCAAACACTCCTCTACAATAGGTTCACTACCTTGATTCATTTTAGACAAGTTATCAATTCACTTTGTCCATGTTCCAATTTCCCTCTCCTTAGGAACACTCCTAATTCACCTTTCATGCAATCACCTCTTGATTTCTATCTTCAAGGATTCCCCTGATCCTTCTAAGGCTTCAAAAATCCTCAAATAGCCTAACTAAGGAGTTCTAACCCCTACCAAGCATTAACTCTATCCCAATCTTCAAAACTACCTTTTCTAGGACTTTCCAATTAGCCCTGTCCTGCCAGTAAATTGCACTTTTTCTCTAAAATTCCTCAAACACCATGGTGACTTCTTCACCTTTCTAGATACCCTTTATGGAGTTCTTCAAACCTTGCTAATACCAATCCTTCAACTTGTGACTGTTGCACACTTCTATGACTGTCCCTATCAGCAATTAGGCCTAATTAGCCCTCCTCTTCCAAAGCAACTCCTATTTACACTTACTCTCAACCTTCCAACCTTTATACAGTCTCAAGGAATCTAATAAACATTAGAATTCCTCAATTATTTTGACCCTCCAAGCTTTCCTAGATACTTTTTCATCAAACCCTCCCTTTAAGGGTTTCTAGCCTAGGGCTTCCTAGAAAAGACCCTAAATCAACTCACAAAACCTTTCTAATGGCTCAAACACCTTAAAAAAAAACTCTCTCAATCATTTCCAACACTCATTTACCAATTCCACCCTCAACTTGTTCATATTCACCATGTGGTGCTTCCCAAATGCACCCTTCACTGCCTGTTCAACAGTCACCTACTGTTCCTTTCTCCTTTCACTGACACCTGCATCCAGATCATGATAAAAACATAATATTTATAGGCCTTAGTACCTCTCCCACAAGTTGCATTCCAATCACAGAAAGTGGGAGAGGCTTGTCTCCATAAAAGACTATAAAACAGTGACAATCTGTCACGTTTCCTGTGACAGCAAAGGACTTAAAAATAGTTTTGTTCGAAAAAAACTTACAAAAGTCTTTGATCAAAGTTGTGAAAGACTTAATAATTCATGACTAACCTTTCAAGGAGATAACACAGTAAATTTAGAATGGAAAGAACCTTACTGAATTACCAATCTGAATCTTGCAAATTAGAAAATTGTCACTATGACAGTGAAGTACAGAATTCTTTTATTTATGTCTTTTCTTGTTACATTCACCTCTCATTGACTTTTGCTCCCATAAAATCAAAATACATTCCTTTTTAAATACTCTTTTCCTTCTAACTATCTTCCAGACCTCTTGGATCGAATCAACTTCCTTATAACTGTCATAGGACAATAAACAAGCAGTTTTTTGTAACGACAGTCATTACTTTTGGATAACAATTGTTTCTTGTTTTATATACTTCATGACAAGGACTTATTAGACTTTGGATAACATTCCTAAAGACTTCTAAAAGACTTTTTAAAAAAACCTTCACACCCTATGATCTCAACTAACCCATCCAAGCCTTATTTGGCTTATGTTGCCAACAATGGCAATTTACAATATCTTGCACCTTTAGTGCGTTTTACATCATTTAGAGGCTTTAATAGCCTTATTACATTCTTTATGACCTTGGACACATTTAATACAAACTTATAACACATAAATGACCTTTTACATCACTTGAAAGATTCTTGACTCCTCATTTATGCCAATTTTCTCATTCTTGGCAATGCATCACATTTTAACAACTTTATGAAATCCCTAACATTTAATGGCTTCAATAGCCATGATTTCTCATCAATTGACTTGATTAGGCATTGATTTCCCTTGTAACTTCATGGTCTCCTTCATGACCCTTGGTGCACCGTGTAGGTTCATGTGTCCCTTGGGTGCTCCTGCACCAATTTTGTTTACTATTGACCAATGAAATCTTGCATTCGATAGTTTACTATCACTGGTATGCATTTTGTTTTTTATTATTTGAGTTGCTTTGATGAAAATTTTGTCCTTACATTTCCAAGTGCTTTTAGTGAATATCCTATTGCATTTGCAAATTGAAAAGGCCATTAATATCATAGAAAGCCTAGAAAGGACTGAAGATGTAAATTTGAGTTTGGAGGGTGCCATGTGTAAAATACTTCTAGGAGAGGTAACTTTTCTCTGCACCCCAAGATCTTTTACTAGATGCACACATTCCATTATTCTGTTAGTTTTGTAATTTGAAAATCAAAATTTTCATATAACAATTTCTTCTACTCCTTCAATATCATGCAGGCTGTATGCACAATATTTATGGGCTTAGGCCAAGACCAGATCAATGCTTCATCAGTTCTTGTCATGCCTATGGTACCTTCTCATATGACTAGATTAAGAGTGAATGCTATCAATCCAGCCAAACTTTATCCTATCAAAAATTCCAATTGGATTGAGATTGTGACTAAGGAGGAAGATCTGGACACACCTAATGCCACTACCTTATGTCAACTTGATTGAAAGTTGAAACAATTGTAAGTGATATTAACTGATATATCTATCATTTCATTTGTTTTTTATTTTGTATAAATACACTAATTGATGAGCTGTTACTGTCACAATGCTAGAAACCATGGATGGGTATTGGTTCACAACATATATTCTTTGCTGCGCTACTTGAGTACATATATGATTGTACATGTATCATTTCTCAGAGTAAGTTGTTTTGACATTGGAGTATATATTTTAACAATACTTGAATATATTGATTGAATTCTAACTGTTGGTGTATCACATTAGAATTGGTAATTGTTGAAATCATTCTCAGCTTAAAGAAGTTGCCATATGTGTAGGAGCTCTAGAAATTCTTAAAATGCTACTAATTTTAAATCTGGCTTTCTCTGCACATCCATGGAATAATTTTCTGTAATAAATTTTGCAAAAATTAATGAAAAGTATTATTTTATAGTCCAAGACACTTTGCAATATTCTAGACGAAGATGTGTATGGCTATATGTTATCTGTTGTGCTCTACACGGCTTTTGTTAATGTGAAATTAAGGTCATTGCCAAAAGATATACAGATTAATCCACTAAAAAGTTGAATATCTCTCTGATAGTAATTGCATGAAACAGTAAAACTACCTGTAAACATATAGTGGATTTATCCTCAAATCTTTTTTTGAGAAAAGTTAGTTTCATATATTTTACTTAATTTCCTTCTATAACATGGTCATCAGAGTGCTTTGTCCCCTTAGAGACTTGAATATTTTTTTTGATCTTATTCCTGCTAATATGGCTGTAGTGATTAACCATATTCAAAGTAGATGTTTGATGATTTTTTTCATGGTAGTTGATTGATCATTTAGACATCACAATATGGTTAGCTCTTTAAAAACAAAGTAGTTATAAAAAAGGGAAAACTATTACACAATGAGCCAAGTAAAAGCATAAGCATGATTAATGAACAAAATGTTATCAAAATTTGCTAGCATGGTGGTCTGGTAGAAATTGATTGCAGAGTTTGTTCCTATAGAAATTAATTGGAGAATTCTGTGTGTGTGTGTGTGTGTGTGTGTGTCTATATATATATATATATATATATATATATATATATATATATATATATATATATATATATATATATATATATATATATATATATATATATATATATATATATATATATATATATATATATATATATATATATATATATATATATATATATATATATATATATATATATATATATATATATATATATATATATATATATATATATATATATATATATCACCATCATCAATGTTTTTTCATCACATTGGGAATATACAACAATTCATATTTGATGCTTACTATGAAATAACATTTGAGGTTTCTCCCTACTGTTGTTTTATTATAACAGAATAATCGATCTTTGAACTGTGTAAGGTGTTTTACCTTTTTAGTTTTTAAAGCACAATGTCATGTTTTAATATTGTGTAGTTTTTTTCTTAATTCAAATTATTCTTTTACTATAAGAACATAATTTATGACCATTTTACTAACTATTCTAACATCGCTTTATGACAAATCATGTTTTGGCAGAGATGGCGATAAGTGGTGTTGTCTATTCCTTGGGAGATTAGATTGCACAGGTCTGTATCTCAAAATCATTTGCATGTGGCAGAAATGCATACTTACAACCATTTCATTCTACATTTAAAAACATTGATGACACTCTAGAAATAGCTTACAATGCCATATATGTGTTGCAATACCATCTTTTTGATGTTGTCTGCCAAGTCTAGCTAATGAGCCTGATGGTTGACCTTATTGTCCTTCACCTTTCAAGGATCATAGCAAATGACATGTCCACACTTCATTGACAATTGGAGCTATTCAATATTTTACTTTATTTTGAGTACCCACATATCATTGAGCAAGCATAAGCAGTTGGTTAGAAGGCATAAGCATAGCCCTATAGATATAGGTACATCAATGGGCATCCTGGAGATAATAAAACCTACAAGTTTGATGAAGCTCCTTGTAATGCAGAGCCAACAACAAGATAGCAGAGTGTCCTTCTACTACCTTTCACAACTCTCAAACTTGACCCAAATGCTCAAAGGTGCTATCGACCTCCTAAGATGGTGTGATACACTCAATTTACTAAGACAATGTTCCAATAAACTCCTTTTAGCAAGGTGGGTATCCAATCAAAGTTTGGTGCCAATTTGGCTTTAGGGACACTAGATGATTGATCATGATTCATTATATCATATCATTCTGCTCTGCTCATTGTAATCATGATCATCTTTATGATATATCATATATGATAAATTTGATATTTTAATTTCATATTACTATGTTTACTTTAAATGATTATCATTATGTTACTATGTTGAAAACTTGAATGTTTAATAGTTATAGTTCATGTATTTCAATGTGGTATGTAACCTAGTTGTTCAATTGGTATGTTGAACATTTCAAGTTATATATGTATACTATGCAGTCCCCCCCCCCTCCCTCGTACCCCCATCGTTGTCCCCCCACCGTCCCCCTACCGTCTCGAAATTGAGGCCCTTTTTTTTCCTGCACCCGAAACTCGTCTCGACGTCCCCCTGTCCTGACATACCCGCTTACCCATGTTTCATTGGATATACCCAGACAAATTCAGAGTCCCAGGTATAAACCCTGAGTATACCTAGGAAGGAGTGGACCCAGGACCCTAAGTCTGGTTTGGTATGGGCATATCCACAGAAATGGGCAAACCTAGTTACATATGTTATTCTACATAAACAAGAAAATCTAGTAACACAGGTTATTGATATAAATGCTCACTCATGCTCTTATTTTCACTTGTTTTGAAGTTTAAACACTTAATGTTCTTACAGGGAGACGCAGAGTTTAATTGTTGTTCAGTACTTGCCCCAAATATTTTAAATGTTCTTTATGATCTCTATTTTTCTTTATGTGTGCATTTGGTGGACATTACCAGTACCTAACTCTTACATTTGTGTGAGTACTTCATCTTGATTATTTTTCTATCATGTACAATGAATTTTCTGTTATCAACTTTCATTACTACATTTAGTTATTTGGCCTATATCTTGTGGTTTTGATGAACTTTGATGTCAATCTCAAGGTAGAATATCTATGTAATAACAAGAAAAATTCTATTAAGTTGTGATTTGACCTTACACTGATAAATGGATGGAAAAATGCCTTATAGGCTTATAGCTATTTGATGAATACCTTCTTAGATTGATGGAATATTCTTGCAGGATTTTGATTAAGGTCCTAGTTACATTAGCATTACGATGACTTATGACTTATGAGCAGTATATGATTATGATTCAACTTCTGGAAATTAGAATTTTCATTTATTGGAAAAATAGAATACTGACAACATGTATTTCTTCTTCTAGGCACTTGAAACTGTGGATGAATCTGGAGCTGGTACCACAGTCCATATATCATTATGCTCATCATGTTCGTACAGGTGCATTACAATGGCTGCAATCCTGTAACCATTTAGACAATTAATGTTTTCCAAAACTCTTTGAAATTGATAAGGTAGTTTTTATGAAAAGGGAGGAAATGCGTATTAACCATAGAGCTTTCTTTTAAAGAAAATGCCTTTGTTCTTCCTAGGAAACTTTTTTTTAAGAATGTTAACTTATGCTTTAGAATTTGCAACAAAGATAGTTCTATTTTACAAGTGTAAACAAAACACTGATGTATAAATTTTTTATATAGAGTAAGTTAAAAGCTAAAAACTCATGTCAATTCTTTATTTGGATTAGCATTATTGTAGAGTTAGACCACAGACACAATCCTAAGTAGACACAAAGATGACTATACCAAAGAGCCTTACCCTACTTGAAGAAATTACTTTTATATTGAATTACTTTGGGATTTTGAGAAATATTGATTTATCAGAAAGAGAAGCATATTTTTTCAGCACATTAGAAGGATAAT
Organism: Chamaecyparis obtusa; assembly: GCA_027943335.1. NCBI lineage: Eukaryota > Viridiplantae > Streptophyta > Pinopsida > Cupressales > Cupressaceae > Chamaecyparis > Chamaecyparis obtusa. Next base: position 359,839 of record BSBK01008915.1, on the reverse strand, counting down.
ATTGCATTTGAAGAATGTGTTTCTTATTGTATTGTTTTAAACAATCACAACCATTAGTTAAAATAGGAAAATTTTCATTTATAATGGCTTTCATATTTATTTTTTCATTTTCTAGTTGGATGAAGTGTGTTGATAAGGTACTAGTCCATTTTCTTTTTATTATTTTACATCTATTTAGCTTTTTATTGGGTGAATCCTGATTGGACCCAAACCAAGGTCAATAGCCAGTGTGGACTGATCTAGGCTTGCCTAGGTTTATGGGTGGGCCTGGTATCATATTATGGTAGTAATGCTCATTATTTGGCCTAGAGTAAGACCCTAGGTGAACTCTGACCAGATACTGACCAGGATTATACCCATCCCAGACTGGTTCAGATTTGGTCAGAGTTCTAGGCAAATCTGGTGTCATGCAATGGTACTAATTTCATTGCATAACTTTCTGTTTCTCAACATCTATATTACAAGGTATGCTATAAAATTACTCCTGTTAAGTGATACTAGTGAGGAAAAAATCTATGAATTATAAACCCCTAATAGTGGATATTGCATCAATGCATAGCACTGGGTAGACACCTTATTAGGATTCTTGTCTCTTCAAAGGACCATATGCCTAAATAGCCACATTTCCAAGAATTTTGGAAAAATCCCAAATTATTCACTTAGATTGATGCTTTTGGTCGGCATCTTTCTTGACAACTATCTCATCTTTGCTAAGATAAAATACATTTATTAATCTGGCAAAGTGAACATATGGAATATAGAGGAAAAACTAGGAAAAAATACTTGGACAAGTGTGACAAGCCAAGTCGAGGTAAATGATAAACCATACTAGCATTCAGCAGAATTGAAATTAACTTGGCAAACCAATTACTTGTGATTATAATTCAATTACTTGGATTTAGCTGGGAAAAACTTTAGATATAAAAAATACAGGTTTCCCAACCTATGCAGTCCAATTTACTATTTTAATTTGTCTTAAAATTAGAGCCAGACCTGAGATACATTTCCCTCTTGAGGGTCCACAGGAAGTAGTGCTTCTTTCACGTTCCCTATTGTGATACAGAGTGTGGCATAGGGGTGGATCACCCACCAGGCTCAAATTAAGGCCTTTGAGGCCACATGAGCTTCCATGGTGCATGCCATTTCTCAAAGGAATGCCACAATTAGAGATTAACTTATTAGTAGCAAATTCATTGAACTTATGTTTTCAACTTCAGTTGAATTCACTAAGGCCATATGTGTTAAATATTGTAGACTGCCTTTTATGTCTTTCTGAGATATATCATCTAAATGGACCTGAATAGATCAATTGGAGATCATGTAATGTAGCTTTAATATGATGAGTAGAAATCACAGTCTAGCTTTTTTCCAGGTATTTTGTGAATTTATATTCAAGATCATTTGATAAGTAGCATCAACAATATCATTACAGAGGCATCTCATTCCCTCATATTTTGGATCTCTCAGGCACTATGAATTTGGACCGCATCTTTGAGAATTATGACAAGCTGATTATCAAGATCAGACAAATATTAATACAATCATGGACAAGTTTAGAAAATTTTGAGACCATTGAGATAACTTTGGCCCAAATCTAATTTAATCAATCCAACAAAGGATGCTTAGTAACAAGAATATCTTATGTACCATTAGGACTTGAGTAATTTAAAACAAAAAATGAATTCCCATCCATAATAATCTTAGATCTACAAAAGCCACATGAATCTTTGTGATATTGCTATTAGGATTCAACTATGTAGTTTTTTGAGTCAAACTCATTGACCTGTGAGTCATGAGTAGTGGTTTACATGAACCCATCTCTCATGATAATGAATGGAACACTTAGCACTCATTGGCTTTAGGTGATGCTTACAGAGGTGAAGCTCTGGGACTTCCTGGGAGGTCATCCATCCTAGTACCACTCCAGCTCAAGCACACTTAACTACGGAGTTTCCTCCATGGTTAAACCCACTCTACTTGCATCCTCATTTGCAAAACCTTCACCAAGTGTTGTTCCTTATGAACTATTCATTAGAAAGCCCCTTAAGCTCATCAATTAATAAGTAGGAGATATTTTCCACAGCAAGTCAAATTATGATATTGCTATCAAGATTCAACTATGTAGTTTTTTTATTCAAACTCATTGACCCATAATTCATTAGTAGTGGTTCACATGAACCCATCTCTCATGAGAATGAATGGAACACTTAGCACTCATTGTCTCTAGGTGATGCTCATAGAGGTGAAGCACTGGGACTTCCCGAGAGGTCACCCATCCTAGTACTACTCCAACTCGAGTGGACTTAACTACGGAGTTTCCTCCATGGTTAAACCCACTCTTCTTGCATCCTCATTTGCAAAACCTTCACCAAGTGTTGTGCCTTATGAACCATCCATTAGAAAGCCCCTTAAACTTATCAATTGATGAACTTAAGGGGCTTTCTAATCAATGGTTCATAAGGCACAACACTTGGTGAAGGTTTTGCAAATGAGGATGCAAGCAGAGTGGGTTTAACCATGGAGGAAACTCCGTAGTTAAGTGCGCTTGAGTTGGAGTAGTACTGGGATGGGTGACCTCTTGGGAAGTCTCGGTGCTTCACCTCTGTGAGCATCACCTAGAGCCAATGAGTGCTAAGTGTTCCATTCATTCTCATGAGAGATGGGTTCATGTGAACCACTACTCATGAATCATGGGTCAATGAGTTTGACTCAAAAAACTACACAGTTGAATCCTGATAGCAATATCACAATTTGACTTGCTGTGGAAAATATCTCCTACTTATCAATTGATGAGCTTAAGGGGCTTTCTAATGAATGGTTCATAAGGCACAACACTTGGTGAAGGTTTTGCAAATGAGGATGCAAGCAGAGTGGGTTTAACCATGGAGGAAACTCTATAGTTAAGCGTGCTATAGCTGGAGTGGTACTGGGATGGGTGACCTCCCGGGAAGTCCCAGTGCTTCACCTCTATGAGCATCACCTAGAGCCAATGAGTGCTAAGTGTTCCATTCATTCTCATGAGAGATGGGTTCATGTAAACCACTACTCATGAATCATAGGTCAATGAGTTTGACTCAAAAAACTACACAGTTGAATCCTGATAGCAATATCACAATTTGGCTTGCTGTGGAAAATATCTCTTACTTATCACATGAATCTTGTATTATTTCTTGACACCAAACTCCATCTACAGATTTCCAATTTAGGGTTCTTGGAGCAACAACATTAGGGTCTATAAGCACACAAATATTAATGATAAAAATCATCTGTTAAAGAAAAAAACATGTTTTGAATGACTGGCAATGGTGCCCTAACCTTGTGCAAAATATCTAGATTTGAAGACTCTAGTGGTGACTCGGGAAGTATAAACCAGATATGTTGCAGGGACAAAATGCCCTAAATAGGTTAAAAATGAGGCTTCCATGGATAGGCCAATAATAGACTCATCCCAACCAAGAAGAAAGGCTTTTTTAAAGCATATTCTCTATATTCAAATGAATTAAAAAAATAACCACAAGAATAGAGGAAGACATTACCTGACAGTACATAGTTCCAAACCTCTTACAATGGATCCATTTGTGAAGTCTAGAAAGAAAATGATTCTCTCCCCAAACCTTAATGAAGACTGCATATTTATAGAGATCTTTCACCTTTTTATTCAATGGATCCATGTGTGTATCAAGAAACAAAGAAGAAAACCAAACTTTATTTGAAACAAACAAATTCCTATCCCAAACAACCTCTGTAGGAATTCTCTTATAGGCCTAATCCTAGCCCTTTACCAAAAATCTTCACCAGTGGACTTATTAGTTCAATTTAATGATGGGGATGGTCCTAATATGGTTCAAGAACACTAATTCAACAACTAGTTTGGTCTCCTCAAGTCTGTAATATAGAGTACTAGACCTGCCGCACTTTTCCCTTGTAGCCCTTCCACAAGTGACTTCTTGCTCTAACTCTTGATTAGTTGAGCACATGACTGAGAAAAGGATATTTTCTCCTCATCAATTTGTGTGGCATGTTTGGGTTCAACACCCCATCATACAGTCAAGGATTTTCCCCATGTTTTCAATGAATATGCAAAAATACAACAATGGATTGAAAAGATGGACTTTGAAGCTCTCTCCACCATTATGCCAGCTAAATTACATACAAATATTGAATCAATGACCACCACGTGTACAACATTTGAGGCCACAACTTTCGTAATGGGTTCTATATAATTTGAATTTGGAAGCATGCATCCTCATGCTTTCCCTTACCACTAATAGTCTTAAGAAAATAAGAGCCACTTGTATATGTGATTATGATATTGATAGCTAGCCAATGCATATTATTTTTTCAATGATCTATGGTTTTGTATCAAGAAGGTTGGTGCTTAGTTTATGTTTCCTCGGGGTGCAAATGAGGGATCTATACAAATTGCATTTTTAAAAAACTTGTTTGAAATAGGAGGAGTGTGTCACATGAAATGTGATGGTATTTGTAAATAAATATTTGGCAATTGAAGACTCTTGATTTTATATTGAATTTCCTTCAACATTATTAGCCCATTGTTTCAAAAATTCTCTTCATTAAGTCTCAACATCCTTCGTTTGAGTAGGCAACTTATGCTAAATTGTGTAGTATCTATTTATGTTCGAATCTACAATAAAAATAGAATCTTATAACCGTTCTTTAAAATTGTTTCTGAGTTTGAACCAATCAATGAGGTTTCGATTCAATCTTAAGCAGAACACACCTCTTCATGATTTCATTAGTAAAATTCAATGATTCAAAAACTAAGATCACATCATAAAGTATGATCCTTGGATGCTATCAACAACTTAACTCGATGTGTTCATAAATTAAGGAACATCCTTTCGCCAAACTCAACACATATCTTCATCCCAAACTGGGACTATTATAACCGATTAGTGAATAGCACAGTTCTTAAATACTTTCAAAACCAAAAACATGATAATGCACTTACGGTTTTAGTAATGAATAAAATATATTCCAACTGCTAATAAACTCCTTTGTCAATGTTCGGATTTCCTATCACTTCGAAACTCTGATACTATGCATCAACTTATAAAATCAAAATAGAATTTAAATCTTTAGGAATCGGTTGCCAATAATCTTCAAACAAAACTGATACCTTAAGCATAAATGGTTCTCGGTTATCAATTTTTAATAAATTTCCTAACTCCCATATTAAACCGATTCAACGAACTTTGAATTAGCCTTCCCTGAAAAATTGACATGAAAACCAACTATAACAGATACCTACAAATTCAAAAAGAATCATTTTAAATAGTAAATGGTTTCATTAAAATTCCATTCCATAAATTAACTCATTTCTCAATCAAAACATAAACTTTGAAACTGAAATACAATGAAAAGAACTCTAAATGCATCTTCGGTCTGTAACATTTTTTTAAAAAAAAAAATTAGCATTGGTCTCAATTTCGACCAATGCTATGATTAATTTCCACCAATTCTTGGTCAAAATTTAGACCATTGGGCAAAAAAAATGATGCAAATGCCATACTTTCCACCAATACAATGGTCTAAATTTTGACCATTGGGACACGATGTATTGGTAGAAATTTTGACCATTGTATGATCTCAATTTCGACCATTGTAAAAAAAAAACCACGACGATTTTCATAATTTTAAGAATGAGATATAGTCAAAATTTCAACCTGTATTTTGGTCTAAAGTTTGACCAATAATAAATACATAGAAAATTTGACAAAAAAAGAATGACGAAAGTTTTGGTCATGAGTTTGACCAATTACTATAGAAAATTTGACTAATTTTCATCGAAATTTGAAGTCAAATTTACTAGTTATACCCAAGCTGCATCAGTATAGACTCTCAGTTCAAATCTTTCACGCTTCTTATAGTACAGTCCATAATCTGAAGTCTCTCTCAAGTATCTCATTATCCTCTTCACAACCATCATATGAGTTTCCTTAGGATTGGTAGAGAATCTTGCCACAATCCCAACTGCTAGACCAATATCTAGTCTACTGTGAACAGCATACTGCAGCTTACCAATCATGGATCTATACAAAGTTTGATTAACTTTAGCAGCATCATCATTTTTAGACAACTTTTGTCCTCTGTTCATGGGAGTACTTACTGGCCTTGAATCCTCCATTCCAAAAGTTTTTAATATCTCTTTAATGTATTTAGACTGTGTAATGAAAATACCTCTCTCCATCTGATATACTTGTAAACCAACAAAGAATTTGATCTCCCCAAACATACTCATTTCAAATTCAGTTTGCATTTCATTTGAAAATTTCTTACACAAAGCATCTTGTCCACCAAATATAATCTCATCTACAAAAATCTTAGCTAACAAGATTCCTTTACCTTCTTTATCTTTTATGTGCAAATTTTTGGTGTCATTTGTCTTTGAGAATCCAATCTGTATTAAGTAGTTGTGTAGTCTCTCATACCAAGCTCTAGGGGCTTGTTTTAGTCCATACAATGCCTTATTCAATTTGCAAACCATGTGTCTCTTGTTTGGATCAACAAAACCTTCAGGTTGTTTAATGTACACTTCTTCTAATATACCATTCAAAATGCAGACTTAACATCCATTTGATATACCTTGAAATCTTTGTAGGCAGCATATGCAAGTAGAGTTCTCACTCCTTCCAATCTTGCTATAGGGGCAAATGTCTCCCCATAGTCTATTCTTTCTTCTTGTGCATAGCCCTTGCATACCAACCTTGCTTTGTTCCTTGTGATTCATCCATGTTCATTCAGTTTGTTCCTGAATACCCATTTAGTTCCAATCACATTTTTGTTTTCTAATCTCGGCACCAGAGTCCAGGTATCATTCTTCTCTATTTGGTCTATCTCTTCATTCATAGCTTGGATCTAGTCTTCATTTTCAAGTGCCTCTCTTGTTGTCTTAGGCTCGAATTCACACAATAGACATGTAGGGTCTCTTAACTTGCTTCTAGTCAGAACTCCAGTTTCTTTGTCTCCAATGATTTATTCAGGCTTGTGATGTCTCCTTACATATTGTGCCAAAATAGGTTCTTTCTTTTCTTCTTGCTCTTCAAGTTCACCAATAAGATTGTTAGATTCCGCCTTCGAATGCTCGGCAACTTCTTCTTGATATTCAACAACATCCTCCTGTCACTCAGCATTTTCTTCTTGTCACTTTGCATGATTTCTCTGATGCTCGACATTGCTTACCTGAGATTCTGCATCAGGTGTAGGTGTATCACTTGCCTTTTCTTCTTCTATATAGACAAAATATCTATAATCTTTTGGCTCTTTCTTGCTTTCCTATTCATTTTTCTCTACATACTCATCAACTTTCACATTTATACTTTCCACAATTTTATTAGTGAAGTTCAAACACTTATATGCTTTACTCTTTGTGGAATATCCTAGGAACATGCCTTCATCATTTTTAGCATCAAACTTTCCATTCCTACCATCTTTTAGTATATAGCATTTTCTTCCAAAAATTCTAAAGTACTTTATATTAGGTGCATAACCATGCCATAGTTCATAAGGTGTAATATTTGTAACTTTTTTTATCTGTACTTGGTTCAAGGTATAAATAGTTGTACTTTAAGATTCTCTCTAGTACTCTTGTGCAACATTCTTCTCGATCATTAGTGTTCTAGCACAATCCATGATAGATCTATTTCTTCTCTCTGCTATACCATTCTGTGGAGGTGTTCTAGGTGCATACATCTGTCTTTTGATTCCTCTATCATTGCAGAATAGATTGAACTCATTTGATATAAATTCTCCACCTTGGTTAGATCTCAGACATTTCAGGATCCTACCTATCTCCTTTTCAACCTTAGCCAAGTACCACTTAAATAATTGAAATGTATCTAATTTTTCTTTTAGAAAATTACAATCATAATTCTAGTGTAATCATCAACAAAGAGAATAAAGTATCTAGCACAACAATAGCTTTGTACACCCATAGGTCCACAAAGGTCAGTATGAACCAAATCTAAAGCATTTTCAGAAGTAAAAGTTTTACTCTTGAAACTAGACTTTGTCATCTTACCCAACTAACATTGTTTGCACATTACATTATCAGGTTTCTTCAATCTCGATAGTCCTCTCACTTTCTTCTTTTTACTAATATCTAGAAGATTGTTAAAGTTCACATGACATAGCCACTTATGCCATAATCATATATCATCAAGTTGTACAATCAAACAAGTTTCCTCAGATAGGTCTAGATAGAACAAATTACCTCTTGTCTATTCTCCACTTCCAATCAATTCACCAATGGCATCAAATATTTTAGCCTTCTTGTGATGAAATTCCACTCGGTAACCAGTGCTATTAAGTTGTGCAACACTTAGCAGATTATAATTAAGACCTTCAACCCAATAAGAATTTTCACAAGTGATCTTATTAGACATCTTAATCAATCCTTTACCCTTTACAGGACATGGTGCATCATTACCAAATTTAACATTTCTACTTTTGTAATGGTCTAGGGTATCAAACTTACTTTTGTCACCAGTCATGTGGTGTGAGAAGCCACTATCAATAATCCACTTATTATTTTTGTTCATATAGGATACAAGTGCAGTTTTCTCATCCTCATCAGACTCATCTTTCATAGCAACATAGACTAATTTTATTTCAAAATCATCACTATCAGTGTCAATTTCTTTAGCTATGTAATAGGATTTCTTACCTTTATCTTTATAGTCCTTGTACCTTCGGTAACCTTTGTTTTCTCTCTTATTTTTGTATTTGTTATCCCTTTCCTCATCCTTGTCATCCCTGTCAAGACATCTTGTAGCTATATGACCAACCTTGTTACATGAAAAACATAGGATAGGGAGTTTACCTTTGTACTTACCTTTTCCCCTTTTTAATCTGCTGGCCATAAGAGCTTCAAGATCCTCAAGTTCTTCATAAGAAGTGTTACTATCACTTTCACTCTCATTGATGCATCTTTCTTTTTCTTTCTTAGACTTTTTCAGAACCAATTGTGACTTAAATGAAGATTCAACATTAGCAATAGTGAAGTTATCATAATTAGAAAGCTCAAAAGTAGTAAGCTTACCAACAAAACTTTCCAGTGTAAGAGCATTACCAGGGTTACACCTAGATTCTTGAATTGCTAAAATCTTGATAGCATAGACAGGATGCAAAGTTCTCAATATGTTTCCAATAACAGTCTCATCATCAATAGTCCCATTAGCTCCTCTAATAGCATTTACAACTTCTTTTATCCTACCATAATATTGAGTAATATTCTCACCTTCTTGCATTTTCATTTCATCAAATTTACCTCTTAGGCTTTCAACTTTTGCCCTTAGTACATTTATGTTGCCACCATAGATGTTTGCAAGAGTGTCCCACATTTGTTTTGCATTTGTGCAATCTTTGATGTCCTCAAATTCAGGATAGCTCAAGGCAGATGCAATCTCCAACATTGCTTGGTTGTGTTCTTGTTTAGCTCTCATCTCATCAACAGTCAAGGGAGCAGTAGGTGTGACATAGTCATGTTCAACATAATACTTTTCTAAGTCACCAATACCAGCTAGATGCAACTTCATCAGGCTCTTCCATGCATGGAAATTCTCCTTATTTAGCTTTGGTACCTCCTTATACATCATGATCATTTACTTCAAGCACCTTTAAAATTGTTCTCTATAAGCACCAACAGCTCTGATACCAATTGCCAATATGATTTAGAACAACAGAGAGGGGGGGTGAATCAGTTGTTCTCACATCCAGATGTATAAATAAAACTTTTAAACACTTCAAAAACTCTGATCTAATAACCAATAGCTACTCCGTCATTACAAAATACATATCAGAAACATAAAATAGTGCATTCCACTATCCAATAACTTATTTAATTGCAAAACACAGAAATGTTCAAACCAAAACATTCACACAAGTATTAACACCAGGATTTATAGTGGAAACCCAATTTGGGAAAAACCACTTTGTAACTTGTTATTGATATTTTCACTCTTTTGAAGTGAGCTCGGTGAAAATTCAACCTTGTCAAAGGTTTACAAAACACACTGTTAGGTGTGACCCGGTTAAAGGATTTCAACCACCCTGTTAGGAGTGTGCCTTGTTAAAGGACTTAAGTACATCCCATTAGAATGAAACCTTGTTCAAAGGATTTATACAATGACTGTTAGGTCAACCTTGATTAAAGGATTTCAACTGATACAATGGTTAGAAAGTAACAGCAATGTTTGATCTAAAAACATACAACTCACTTTGCAAATAACAAATCCAATTCAGTACACATTTGCTGGCTTACTGACTGAGATTCATTTCCATCTCCATTCACTGATCTTCTCAGAATTCCCTTCAAGCAATCATAACTCCTTCTCCTTTAGCATTTTTCTGCTTAATCAATAACAACAATTTCAGCTTCCTCTCACCCTTCCTTATTTCAACCTCATGCTTAGGTTTCATTAATACCTCTTCGATAGGTCAATCCATCTTTTACCGCTTAATCTCCTTCGTAGATCTTAGGGTTAGGTCAGATTCATCAAATCCTTCCAACATTATGTTCTTCATCCATCCTTCTAGAAATATCTCTAATCTCTATGGAATCACAATAAAATGGTTTACTGTGCATTAAATGCTTCCATACATTCAATAAATAAAGTCAACACCATTTACATAATCCAAGAACTCAAACATGTCAGCTAGAAATCTGAATTCTTCCTCAAATGTAAAATACTGACACTTGGTCAATACTATGTTCAACTCCTCGATTAACATTGTGAAGCTTGGTCATCACTGAAACTGTTTCCTCGGCTAATAATATCTTCCTTAGAAATAAACTGATGTTCGGTCAACACTAAATTTACTCGACATATGTTGGCTCGGTCGACACTAACATCACTTAGCTTAAACTAGATTTCTTCACTTTTGCTCGGTTAAGCCTACTTGTTTAGTCTTCCTTATTACTTAGATAAACAATACATTGTCTTATCATTATGCCATATAATCAAGTACACATTGAAGTATCAAGATAACTCAACATTTTCCCTAGGTGCTATTATTATCAACTGTGCCCTAATCCTTCACATCAACCAATAGATATAGTACTTTCTTAAATAGCAACAGTCTTACCAGTTAAGGTTGACATCAATGACAATACAACAATTGCTTCAATTGTAGTTTCCAACAAGAAGTCAGAGGCTGGAAAAGGATGGCCCAAAGACAAACCATGCTCCTATAACTCCTACTGTCAATATTGAGTCTTTTGATTTTGGAGAAGAAGAGGGATCATCTGATGAAAAAGGGACTGAAATTCCTAGGAAGGAAATGAATGAAGAAATAATGGAGGAGGATGTCCTCATTAATGAAGAAGTTTTTGTCAATAATGATGTTGTTGCAATGGATGTTGAAGGTGGTGAAGCACCATCAATTACTCTATTTTGAACCACAAACCCAAGGCCATGTAGAACAAAATGAAGAAGTTGTTGTAGAGAAGAATATGGGTGGATTAGATCATTTAGCTACCATATCCCAACAACTAGTAGAAGAGAATACACAAAGATTCATCATATTTTGGTCTGGAGTTTATAAGCCACCGAAAGTCTACCCTTCTATTTTTTACCAAGAGGTAGACACTCCACTCAATTTATCCACTAATCTTGCTATAAGCATCAATTTATACAAGGATATGAAAATACAAAGGTCTCTATGGGAGATGGAGAGAAAGAATGCAGAGGTTCATAGACTACCAACAACATGAACTCTAATAGAAAGATGAAGAAATTTTAAAAGTCAAAAGTAAGGTTGATAATATTACTGAAGTTATTCCTGAACTCATGAGTTGTAGGCCTCCAGCTAGGGTTTATACCCTTTATCTCAAGGATAATTTTTTTAATTTGAAGCTAACTAGAATACTTCAAGGCCTTAATCCTTTCTTGGAATCTTCTCAAGAGTTTTATGTTGTGTTCAACAACTCCCCTACAAAAATTAAGAATTTACTATGTGCACTTTACCTCTACATCTATGTTGTCCCACATGACCTCAATTGGAATCCATTATCCTACATTGGTGATGTTCAAATTAGCGTATTTATGTCTTGGATTCAAAATGAAATCAATAGGGAAGCACAAGATAGACCTTATAGGCAAAAGGAACTAGATGCCCCTCTAGTGCTCAGAGAAGAGAGTATAGATGCAAGAAGAACTTATTATGACTAGCTCTAGCTATTCACTAAAAATGAGCATAGGGACAAGATACAAAACCTCAAACTAGAATCCTTTCGAGAATATGAAGCAATGGCATGTAAAGAAGGCATGAGAGTTCTTGCATCTATGATGCCTAGATGGAATAGTCTCCTAGATAACTTAAAGAGAGAAGAACCCCACTCTTCACAGAATTATGTTATTGCAACATGGCGAGCACCATGGTACATCATGTTGGGATAGGTCAGACAAGAGAACTGGCTACCTCTTAGATTTTAGACACCGCTTCTCCTACAACCATTACTTAGCATGACAGAAGATTCCAATGATTACAATATGGAAGAAGAAGTACAAAGATGGGAGAAGCTGAGGGACACTAAAGGATACTACTAGAGTCTAGCTAAAGGAGGCATTGGATAGTCATCTACTTCATATTTTCAAATGAATGTAAAAATTAGACACTTTGACATTTCTTGAGGACCAACAACAATTTAAGTTGGGGGGAAATGATGAGCCTAGTTTAGGGCCATGTTTTCAAGTGATTTTTTGATATGTTTAGGGTGACTCGTGATAGTCAGCAATAACTCCTTTATATGCCTTTAAGTTTAAAAAATCTTAGCTATGATAGTACAATATGATGGAAAGACTTTACTTTTTTTCATGATGAACTTGGTTTGATAGAACTTTAGTTTCCTTTATGAAATTCTTTATGAATGGATGAAGTGTGATGAGTTCCTATAGTCAAGTGATTCATTATTTCTTACATAAATATGATATGTGCGTAACTAATTAGAATTAATATAAATGAGAGGATGGATGTAAAATAAATGAAATGTATATATTGTGCTACTAACCACCTTGTGCAAGAGTTAAATCAACAATGAAGAAGGAGAATATTCAGCAGACTTATGGTGATTATGTAGCAGTTACGAAAAAACCGGTTCAAGATACCATGATGAGAAGAGTAAAAGATGCAGTGTAGTTCTAACTAAGTTGTCTAATTATTTGGGTGACTAAGTTATGATATCTTTATTATCAGAAGATCTAGGCACTTTAGTTTTCTATATTTCCTCATGCGGTACAAGTGCATGTTAGACTTATTCTTCCTAGTTGAGTTAACATCTCGTGTTCTTCTTAAATGTAAATAAATTGCCACTATTAAATGAAGAGGAGAGGTCGGCAGTAATTTTAGGAGTTAGATGTATAAATAAGTTGTTTTCCTCTTCCCATATATAGATGAAGAGAGAAAGAAGCATTTAGTTGGAAGATAGATTATGTAGTTATGTTGTTATACTATTACATTTTAATTTCAACAATATAGTTGAGTTCAATTTCAATGTGTAATCCATTTCTTTCTTGAGAATAAGAATCAAGGTTTATGTTGAGCTCATAAATTATTTGTAGTTAGCTTCACTCATCCAAGGGAGCCTGCTTGGTGAGTAAGCCTTTATCTTTTTCCTTCTTTCTAGTTGGTATTTAAAGCTTAGATTGTTCCTGCAGCCGAAGACTGGCAAAGTAGGTCATTCTTATAAAATTTGAATATGTTACTTAATGCAGTTTGTTTTTTATGTTGATAGGTTAGGAATTAAGTTCTAGCATTTACTTTCCTACAAATTTACTTATGTATTTGATAGGCTTCAAAAAGGAACTTAGTGCATATGTCTTGTTGCATCATTTCAAGTCTACGTCCTTGGTTTGATATTTAAATGCACCTTGAAATAAGTAGATAGCTTCATATTGAATGTCTAATCCTTAAGTATGGGAGAGTTTTCCTAGTTAAACAATCCTATTTTAAAGGCAAACCTATATTTTGGTTAAAGGTTCTTGATTACTACAAGTATGATTAGTATTATTTTCATCTGGAAAGGCTGCAACTTTAGCAGTGTCAGGATAAGTGTTGTACAACATTTGGAGTCCTATTTTGTTCAATGCTACTTGGTGTTTTGATGATTGAGTCTTAGTTTATGTTGTTCTCTTGTGTAATGGGATAGAGCCATTTGTCTACTAATATAATAAAAAAATAAATACATAGAAATCAATTTAAATATATGATATATTATACTCATTAGAAAGCTTAATTTTAATTTTATGTTCATACAAATTATTTTTTCATATTTATTTCATTTTTTAATCCAACCTAAAATTGAAAACAAAAAAAATTAAAGAAAATTTGAGGTATAGTGGAATGGTCATTCTCACGCTCTTTGCTTGAAGGACATTTGAAGGATTTTACCTTCATTCAAAGTTATTCAACGACCAAGTAATTTGAAGATATGCCTTTCCCACAAAAGAAATTTAAAAAAATAAATAAATAAATTTTTAACAAAAGCAATTTTCAATAGACCTTCATTTAAAGCCCTCATTTTTCCCTTATTTAGAATTGACATCTACTTTGATTTTTTTAATGTTTTTAACCTTTGAACAAAGGTCTATCTTTGAATGAAAGTGTTTTTTGATATATTATTGTTGGTTTCATATAAGAATATTGTGCGTGAACCCTTTTCTTGGCTCTTCCTTAGTCGAATCTGCTCTGAGTGTTTTTGTTTAATAAAATTATCTTTTATATAGTAGGACTATTTTAGGGATTCCATTTTTTTGCCACATCTTTCTTTAGAGGGTTAACATTTTATTCAAAATTGGAGAATGGAATCAGTATTTGGGGTAGGTTGTGATGAATTTTTTTTCCTCTATTACTGGGCGTTGAGCTATCTATGGGCTCACTATCATGAATTCATTATAAACGTTGTGATTTGACGTAAACAGATGTTTTTTATTGAATTACTCTGTTAAGCATTGATGCCAATATTCTGTTAGGTAATCTGCAGCTTCTGTTGAAACGTTGGCAAAGTACGAGGGTAGCCATAGATCAAAATATCTAACTGATTTTGAGTGGAAAATTAAAATTAAGTTTATTTATATTGAAAATTCGCCACACGCTAATGTGTGGAATCAATACTTGTAAATGTTTTCGAGATGTTTACTGCAGCTCGCAAATACAACCACTCGCACGTTTAGCAATACATACAAATAGGTTAACTATTAAATTGGGTGCTATATTCTTATTAGTATTTGCCCATAGGCTAAGCAAGTACTATTGCATTCATTTTTGGATTTCTTCATTGACTAGAGATTAAATGAATTGTTCTACACCAATGAAAATAAGTTCAATTTTATATTTCATTATAAGTTTTTTCATTTGTAAAATATAGATGCAAAATATTTAACTTTATAATATCTAAAAATTAATTTTTGATCATCTCATTGGATGAATGAACCAATTAAAATTTACCACGTTTTTAATTTATTGTTGGATAATATATATTTATTCTCATCCATAAATTTTGTTCCATTCGGACAATCATGTTTATACTATTAATTTTTATAATATATTATAATTTAAATAACAACCTATGATATTATAATATATATTTATTTTTATTCATATTTTTAAAGTTTTTTAATTTTAATTTTAATTATATACTAATTATACATTAAAAACTATTTATGTAAAAAAATTATGTAATTTTATTTGCTTATAATTTTTATTTTTTCTTTACAAAATATTAATATTTAAATTAAACTATATTAAATTAATATGTAATATTATTATAATAGTTTTATTTTGGAAAACTTATTAAAATTTAGTTTAAAAGATCAATTTATTTAAATTTATTTATTTATAATAGTTTTAATAAAAAAAAATTTATAAAAGTTTGTTACTTCTATTGTAACTATATAAAACATAATAATTAAAAAATTAATATACTGTTATTTCTAGTATAACTTAAAAATTTATTATTCTACTATTACTATATAAAACATAGTAATTAAAAAATTAATATACTATTATAGTTTCTACTATAATTAAAGGCAAGTACTTAGCCACTACGTGGCACTTGTTTAAAATATATATATATATATATATATATATATATATATATATATATATATATATATATATATATATATATATATATATATATATATATATATATATATATATATATATGCAATTTATATATCTTCTACATAATATAAATAATTGGTAACTTTTTTAACACAAGTATTTAAAATATAATTAGAAATGGAAGAACATATTCAATCTAGGCAATGATATCATTGCATTATTAATGATCTATTACATTAAAGAATGTATATTTTAAATGTTTCTATTATTGATTATCTTATTGTAATCAATTCTCTCATTTTTGTTTTGATTATTAGAAAAAGCAGGTTTTGAAGGGGCCTCAAAACCCTTTGCATAGCCAAAAATAGACGATCGACAAAAGTAACAATAGAAAAAAGAGACAACATCAAATTGCCCATAGAAGGGCTACAAGAGCTACAAAAGACTAGACAGGAAAAAACTAGCCCACCATCCAAAAAACCAGCATGGGAAATAGCTTAATTAATAGAGTACATAACCCCGACTTTTTCATCCAAAGTCTTATCCATTCTGGCCTGAATGTTGTCCATCCTCCCGATGACCCTCTTCAGTTCTTCAACATTTTTCTTCACATGGGGAGTCTTATTCTTAGTGTTCGGTCGGGTTCTAGAACTAGACCCTCCAGAAACATCCATGGTGTCATTCTTGTGACCAATTTCCTCCTCACTACCGTTGTCCAACATGTTGACCAAGGCTTTGAGATTAATGCTGGAAGCTTTCATGCTATCCTTTTTGTGTTGGAGGATATCGATAATAGTACTTTCCATATTATCCATTCATTTTTGAACATCAGAAATAGCAAAATTAGAGTACAGGTTACCCTCATTGAGCCTTATTTCCAATTTCTCTTTAAGACTGGTGTTAATGGCCTCCAATTTCCTACATTTGAGATTGAGCCTTTTTATCTCATGGAAGCACCATTTGTTGAACCTGAAAGAATGTAAAGCTTCAGCTTTAGCAGTCTGTAGGGCCCCTATGGTAACTTCCTCCTTGTCGTCAAAGTCCTCAAAAATCAGTTTGAAAGAGGATTCTCTAATCCTTCTATCGCTGGTACCCTCGCTTTCTTCTTGAATGTTCTCCTGGGTATCTTAAGAAACATGAACATCATGCCTCATTCCAGCCAAAAATTCATCTAGAATGGGCACCTCCTCTTTTTGAAAATTCCTATCAAGGTTAAGATTCTCGGTATACTGGATAGAAGTGTCAACCAAATCCTCAAGGCTTTGAGAATTATGAGCTAATGCATCTTCAGAATTCATCATACCTACAAGATTACCTTCCATGTTAACCGTGTCCTCCATTTCCTTTCCCTCCATATTATCTACCTTAGTGTTCGTAGAAACAGGGTCAATCTCCCTAATTTGGGTAGCAGAGACATCCATCTGCAGGGAACCCTCATTACCTTTATCAATAACCTCAATTTCTGGCTCAACATTTTTAACAGGCCCCTCACATTTCTTTTCCTCATTCCCTACCAAATCCTGAGAGTTAACATTATCTTTAGAGTCCTCAATCTCCTCCTCATTTCTGTTAGGGATTTCCTTATTGTGGGTATCATAGTCTTCCTTCTCCTCAGAATCATCAGTCAAATTTTCCTCATAGGTGCAGTCAAAGGCTTCCTTCTTCCCAGACCTAATTCTCTTAGAACTACTACCAATGTCGCATTCAGCATTTCGTTACCTTTCCCAACTATGGGATTAATAGCACTAGGTTTAGGGATAGTATCCCTAATATGTTCATAAATTAACAGAATCAACCCCTCATGCTGAATGGATTTTTTGGGCATCTTCTTATGCTCAACCAAACTTCTGATTAAAGAACTATGAAGGTAATAAGGAATGTTAATGTGTCCTTATACCTGAAATGATTGAGGAACATAAAATGGTGGGAGTGCACCCGAGTAAGCTACCCATAAAGGGTAAAGTACGCCATTACCACCAGAAGAGTGTTGTGTTAAATCTCTTTGATTTTAAAAATGTCAATGAACTCATTGGTACGAGCTTCTTCAAAATCTTCCTTCTCCTTCTCAGATTTCAAAAATTTCTTGGTCGCCATGTCAAAAATCTTATGGTTTCTATAAAACTTCAGACCCTCATTAGGAATACCAGTGACTTGCACAATAAGCTCCACCAAAAGACTTATGGTCTTTCCATCCATCATGATGGTCTCATTTTTCTAGCCAACAAAAAAAATTTGAGTGACGGCTTTGTCAAACCCATGAAGCCTTTCCAAATACAAAGTGACTCCACCTTTCTGCAACTTACGCCAGACCATAGCCATGTCTTCATGTTTGAGCCTCCAACAGTTATCAGGTTCCTCTCTTTTCAGATCGCCTCCCATGCTAAAAGAAGTTCAAACTAGACACCAATCATTGCTCTCAAATTTGTGGTAATACCTATGAAAGATGTCTTTCTTGCTGTTACCAATAGATTTTGTTCAAACTCTGTAGGCTCTATATTCCCAAAATCACCCCATAATTTTGCAAGGAGTTATCCATTTAAAAGTTTTAACCTTTTGCAGATACACCCTATCAGTTGAACTTGAACCTTGAAAATTCATAGTTCAAGATTCAATGTTCAATAACATCCTTTGGTATGATGTTCCCTTTTATTTGCAAGCTTAGCGGTTTTTTTTGTCTTTGCAGCGCACACTCATCCAATGAACCGTGAACCTTGAACTCTCCTAGTTCAAGATTCAAAGTTCAATGGATATTCATCTCTTGCAAAGTGCTCTTTTGTTCTCTCCTTTGCCATTTTCATTTTGCTTTATTTTGTAATAATGCCAAAGGATAGTCCCTCCATCATCTCGTTGAACTTGAATCATGATTTCTAGTGGTCCAGAGTTCAAGGTTCGATATGTGCTCGTAAGTTGTGAAGAAGCAAAGTGGTGATTTGACATGGATGATAGTTGGCTATTGATTATGACTCCTGCACGTGTCGGGGAGGTCATAATTCATTAAAATAACACTTAAGTGTCATTGCAATCGGGGAAAGTATAGAAATTAATGATGGAAGTGATGCGAGTTATCAAATAATCATTAAATGAACCTTCTGCAGCATTAATATGCCATTATTGCAAATCTCCCAGGATTTTGTAACTATTTTTAGATAAATTCTCAAGTTTAGACTGTTTCATTCATAATGCTCAAAACATCTCATGCAGTCGTTGCGGAAGAAGGTATCCTTTCCTCATCCCAGTGCTTAGTTCATCGCATAAAAATCAGGTGAGTCTCTCTGTTGGCCTCCATTGTTTTAGTTAAAGCACTTTCATTTGTCAAGTTTGTTTTCCTTTCAAGTTACTACATTCCCTGTTGTTTTTCTTGCCTTGAAATCCTAAAATGAAGAATCCAGCTCCAAATTTTGGAAATACCTCTCCTTTAATCTGCTCCTTGTCTGATTGTGAAGACACCCTGATTAAAACAGGAGCTTTAGAGGATATTATAACTCAAATGAAAGATCCTAGTCTAGGTTCTATGTTAGAAAAGGTCATCTTGAGTGGTTTAGTTGATGCAGCTACTTTTCCCATAGTAGCCCCGTGTCAGGAACTAATTGTCGAATGTGGTAGAAGGTATAGTTTTGAGGAGAAATGTATCAAAAAAGTTGATGGGAGTCTACTCATTTTTATAAGTAGAGATGTTGTTTTGAATTCATTAGGAATTCCAAAAAAAGACCCCTATGAAGGTTGGAATATCCCCTCATCTCAATCAGTTTTTGCTACCAAGAGACAGGTATACCAAAATGAAATAGCCCAGTATTGGTTGATCAAAGCTCAAAAAGGAGGTTCTCGGCTCCCAAAGCCACTCACTATAGATCATTTTAAGCCCGAAGTAGCTGACCTAGTCATAATGCTGACTAGGATCAAAGGGAACCAGCACACATACTATTGGCATGACTAGATGTACTTTTATATCCAGGTCACTCTCAAAGTGGAAAAACATATAGACTGGGCAGAGACAATCGCTGATGAGCTCAATCATCAGCTAGCAAATTTTCTAGCTAGTGGTAACTTCCATATGTCCTCTTACTTAGTCTACATTTTGGCTTGCACCAAAGAGTGGAAGGGCTTGTTTCATGAGAAGCCTCTCCCAAAAATGAAAATATATGATTACTACCCTCACCTACAAAAGGAGTTCCATGTTGATAGTTACCTAAAGGTTAATGGAGTTTTCTTCGGAAGGTTGGTACAAGAACTTCAAGGGAATACTGAACAAAGGATGTCAGAAGAGGCAAAGGCTTTCATCAACACTTATGGGAGTTTCTTTATCCAGTTTAGGAGATTCACATACTTGAGAGTGGGTGGTTTTGAAGGAGAGCCATTCAAATTACCTAGATATGCTTTTGACAGTTCAATCATTACAGAGGTAGCTCGCCAGTTGGCATATGTGCACAAAGGGGTTAAGGAAAGGAAGGGAAGAGCAAAAT
This sequence comes from Chamaecyparis obtusa, assembly GCA_027943335.1. Lineage (NCBI taxonomy): Eukaryota > Viridiplantae > Streptophyta > Pinopsida > Cupressales > Cupressaceae > Chamaecyparis > Chamaecyparis obtusa. The sequence continues at coordinate 339,296 of BSBK01008915.1, read as the reverse complement.
CTAGCTTGCTGGTTGAATTAGGTTTTTACACCTGCAAAACATCTTCAGATGCCTTGAACTTGGAGCATGAGTTAAGAAAATTGAATCTGAAGACATTTGCACTAAGAAAGGATTTTGATAATAGGGGATTGCAGCTCAACATTTCAGCTTGCCATCTGAATTTCAACATACTCCTCAAATAGAAGATTATTGGGAGGGTTGTGCGGATGATTTTGAAGTGAGAAGGAGAACCTGATCTAGGTTTACCTTAGGACAAGTTGTGTCTCTAAACATTCAAGTTGACATTTCTACCATAGATGAAGATGATGGTATAGATGTGATTGATGAGCAGTACGAAACCAGAGTTAGGGGTAAACCACTCCCTTAAATAGATTGGGAAATTCAAGAGAGAGAGAGAGCCTAATAGTTAAGACTCTCAATGTGATTAAGAGAACTGAGAAATGGGTTAATAGTAAGAAACCCCCTGTTTTGAGAAGACATAACCCTAGAAGAGCTGCACAAGCTGAAAATATTGCTAAACCCATTGCTGTTGTTGATAAAACTATTTCCCTTATAGGTACTAAAAATAAAAGGAAGTCTTCAACTGACTCGATGAAACAAGCATCTCCTAGTTCTTCTCTAGTGAAAAGGAACTTGAGAAGGAGAATTGTTAAAGAAAGTACTAAACTGGTTCACGAAGAGGAGGTCATAGATCTTGACCCTATGGATAATCAAATGATAGAACAAGTTGGCTTAGGAAATATGGAAGAAAATGACATGAATCCAAAGAACACTCAGCCAAATTCAGGAGAACCTTCAATAACTATAGCAAGTGATTCTCTGCAAACTCCCTCCCCTACCCTCAGCTGGTTAGGAACTTCTATTGCTAGCAAGAAAAGGAACATCTTATTGATAACTCTTCTGGTAGAAGACATGGTTAGTAAATTCTTAGGGGCTATAGTGAAGCCTAAGAGGATTAGGATGTGTAATCACCTAAAAATGGACAAAGACAAATTCAAAGAAAATCGAGCACATCAAGGAAATAATTGAAGTAATTGAATCACAATGCATAATTAGCCAATCAAAACAAAAATCAAATCCTAATTTAAGATTAATCAAAATTGAGAGCACTTTAATCATGTGCAATCAAATCAAAATACAATTAAATCAATTAATTGTATAGTCTTGGATTAAATTAAAATCAACCCATTCAAGGGGTACATGGCTAAACCAATTAAATCAATTAATAAATCCTATTTACTCTCAACAACCCAAAAGGAGAGGGAAAATCAATCGGCCAAGGAAATGGGAGGAAAGGCAATCACATGGATCGAGCAAAAGTGAATCTCATTCACTCAAAATGAAAAGAAATCTTGACCATTGATCTTGTCTCCTTGTCCTCAAAGGGTGGAACCAAAAACCCAACCCAAGTTTAACCATGATCATTTTCAACTACACCCCCCTCACATTGGAAAATCTATAAAAGGAAGGCCTATTCCTTCATAATTCATCATCCACACATCTGAGAATTGTATTGAAACTCTTGCAATTTGAGCTTAGGAAGGCATTTGAGAGCTTTTTAGCATTTTACTTTGATATTTGTTAGCAATAGCTTTGTTTATCTACATCATTCTCATACTAGGACTGTCATTAGTGAGAGCTTGTTGAGAGCTTATTCATTAACATCCTAGTTAGAGAGACATGAGATGCTCAAATTAGTCTTTATTTTGCTAAATAGTTTCTCTATTATTCTTTGTGGTTTTATTTTAGTTTCTATTTTCATATATTGATTAAATCCAATCTCATGAAGGCACGTTCCCTAGTGTACAAAATGGCACCCACTGCGGGGCAGAATGCTCTACTTTACTAACCGTACGGAAATCTTTCATTATTTCCATATTTGCATATCATTAACCCTCAGGTTTTTCAGGAAAGGGTGCTTCTGACAGATTAAGCGGCACTTTTGTGAAAAGAAACAGTGCTTTCAATCACTGTTCCAACACTTTTAATCACTGTTTCGGTGCTCCTACAGCAAAGTTGTGCACCTTTGCGACTATCTGCAGTGCTTCTAAAGGGCACTTTTCTAGCACTCCTGTGGCAAAGTTGGGCACCTTTGCGCAGATTTGTTGTGCTTTTTGTGATTTGGTTTTGGTTTCAGCACTTTTACATTATCAAAGAGCGCTTTTCTCCTGACTACTAGGCGCTTTCGCTTATTTTTTTAGTGCTTTTGCATAAATTTTACCACCTTTGCCTATTAAAGTAGCACTTCTGCAAGTTATTTGAGTGCTTTTGCATTTTCCTATTAGATTCAAATAGCACTTTTAATTTGATCAGCTGCATCTTAGCATAATAAAATAGTGCTTTCAATTAATTTTAGGGCGCTTTTGCAGATTTTCATGAATAAAGAAATCTAACTATGGCAAAATGATTTTTATTTTGCAGAATGACAAGGCATAAAAAGATGCGGAAACCAGAGACTAGATTCAATCAGGAGGGCAAAGCTTTGGCCAAAAAGATCAAGAAGGAAAACATAGCGCATATAAAAGTGGTTCTTGAAACAACGCAAGAAGAAGACAATCAGGTATATCAAAAATACCTTGCTGTGACTGAAGCTTATAAATAGAAATATGTATCTCTGAATTGGATTTTCAATCCTTAATTTCAAGTTTTTGTTTGGAAATTTGCAATTAGAGTGCTCAAATTCATCACATAAATCTTTGTGTTGTCAACTTCGATTTTGGTTTCCCCTCATTTTGAGTGTTTGTGCTGACTAACTTGTTGGAGGACAAGCACATGGAGAGGGATCTATTACAAAGGTAAGGTGGAAAACAACAAAACCTCTCAAAAATGCCCCTAACTTCGGTTAGCTACAAAGAATAAGGTAAGCCTAAACTAGTCAATTCTTCCTTAGCTTGCGGCATTTGATGTTTTCAAAATCTAATAATTAAAATGGGAAATGAACCAAACACTTCCATTTTAAGAATCTCTTTGTTATGAGATTGGGAAAGAACCATTGTGTGTTTGAAGTGTTTAGAACAAAGAAAAGGAAATAGGGATATGCTCTTCACTTTTTAAGTGAATCAAACTCCCAAACCTGCCCTACAAAGTTCATTTCTTGCTTTCCATGAACATGCTAAAAATTTAGTGGGCTTGCCTCCCGAGTTTACCTTAGCAAGGCTAGTGAGAGGGACAGCCCAAGTGGGACACACTTGCTTTTACTGCAAGATTCCAACCCACTTTAAAATAAAATGCATGCATCCTTAATGGGGTGTGTGACAAGTAGATTTTGATTTTTCAACCTTCCTCTAGTAGTCCTCATGGATTGCACAAAATCATACTTCGGTGCGTGTGGGAAGCCCCTTTATTGGGAGATGAGAGATTAAAGTCTACTTGAATGGAATCCATATTAAAACCTTGATAAAGTTAGCAAGACCACCTTATAGAGCCATGTTTATGAACCAAATTTTGTGCTAATGTAGGTGCTTGAAGTGTCTTCTTGTGAAAAACCTGTGATAATGTTCTACAAATCAAAACATTTCATGTTTTAAAGGGTAAAAGAGACAAGTGAATGTGTGGTTGTTGTGTTTGAAAGACATACATGAGTGAGAGATATCCATTTAAAATCATCTTATCTTTTAAATCTCTTCAATAATAAAATCAACAACTCAAATATCAAGGACCATTCCAAAAATGAACCATTGTTGGATGCTAGTTTCCACACGATCTCAAGCGTATAGAGTATCATTACAAGGAAATAGCATTATTGTGGAAAGAAAAGAACATGAAATTGAATACCAAAGTGTGTTTCAAGGTCACGACCAAGAGGACCTTTTTCCAAACTTATTCGAACAAAAACTTGACGACTAGGATAGGAATTCAGCATCTCATAATTTTCAACAAGGAAGTAACCAAAATATCAATAACGCCAACCAAGATCCAATGGATACGCTTGAAGAAAGAGTTGAAAAGGCTGCCCAAGACCTAGACTTCTTAGAGGTTATGGAGAAATTAATAGATAGGGATAGGGAGAACTTTTTCCTAAACCTAGCACATAAGGGAGTAAAGCTTCCTCATGACTTCGATATAGACCAACTTAAGAAAAACCAACAGCCAGATGTGATCCAATGAGCGCTATGACTAGGCAAATCAAGGCCTTTCAAGAGAAAATAGATACCCTAAAGAAAGCGACTGAACCTAAAGCCTTCTCAATTGAAGCTTTGTGTCCTTTTCCATTCGACAAAAGCCTAGCTATGGTGTCATTTCCCTTCAACACCATTTTTCCTAAATACAATAAATACATGGGTAAAACAAACCCCTAGGATCACTTAAGAGAATTTTGTGCCCTAAGTATAGAGTTCATGCATAACGATACGTACCTAATGAGACTCTTTCCTAGGAGCTTAGGAGGACCCACAATGGAGTGGTTTTCAAAACTACCCCCAGGAATTAAGACCTTTGAAGAGTTGGCTTCAAAGTTTGTAACCCATTACTCTTACAACATTGAGCATGAGATCACAATGCTCAAGTTATGTGATACCAAGAAAAAAGAGGGAGAATCCTTCTTAGGATTCTTACAAAGGTGGAGGACCATTTTTGCAAGGTATCCATGTACTATTCCTGAGAAAGAGAAGATGGAGATCTTCACTAATAACTTGACCACAGAAATGAACTATCGATTACAACTTCAATGTCCTCCTACATTTGAGAAACTTATTGAAAATGGAGTTAAGATTGAAGATGTCTTGGTCAAAAGAGGTGAGATTAAATTATTTAAAGACAATAAATCCAATAACAACAACAATAGCAATAACAATAATTATGTCCCTAAATATTTCAATAATCAAGGGTCCAACAATCATAATGACAAATCAAAATCTTGGACTAAGAATAACAATAAAAACCTTGTCAATGATGGGGTTGTAGTCACATAACTTAAAGTCTACCCCTTTTATTATACCTTATGGATAAAATTCTTCAAACAATGTTAATCAAGCAAGCAAAGCTCCATATAATTCCAACAAGCCTAACAATAACAATTCCAACACTTTTGACAATAAGACTTGGGATAAGTCAAAATCAAACTCCAAATATAACAAAATAAAATTCACCTACTTGGTTGAACCTTTGGAGAATGTATTAAGAACCTTGTTGGCTAGTCAAGTCATCACATTACCTGAGATCTCAAATTACGAAGCTCAAGTCAAGCCACATTGGTGGAATGAATCTCATTATAGTGAATACCATCGAAAAAGAGGTCATCCAACCAATGAATGCATGCAATTGAAGCACTTAGTGCAAGTTCTAATTGATAATCACACCATCAAAATTGAAGGACCTAAAAATAATGAGGATCATACGACCTATAAGAAGCCCTTTTTGAACCATGAAAAGGGTGAGTCATCCAATACAAATCAAAATCATAAAAAGGGTAATGATAAAGTGAACTTTGCTCACACATATGATAACACCATAAATACCTTAAGGGAAGATGATCAAAGCATAAATGCTATCATAATAGAGGGCAAGTCAAGAGAAGAATCAGCCAATGTTGTCACTAGGGGGCAAGCATCAAAAATTGTCATACCTAATAATGCTCCAAGAGTGGTGATATCAAACCAAGCTTCCACATCATCATCAAAACAATACAACTTGGTTGACCAATTACAAAGAACTCTTGCTCAAATATCTATTCTCGAGCTGCTTAAACTATCACCAATCCATAAGGACATCCTAGAAAAGGCCTTGTTGGAAACAAATGTGCCTCTAAATTTGGAGGTAGACAAGTTCCAAAACATGGTGAGACACCTAATAGCACCTCATTTCTTATCATTCTTTGAGAAAGATGATATGTCTCTTAATCATCCTCAAAATCTGCCCTTGCATATAGAAGTATTGATCCACAAACATAGGGTGAAAAGAATCCTTATAGATGGAGGGGTTGGCCTAAATATTTGTACCCTTAGCTTGGTAAAAGCCTTAGGATTTTCTAAGGAGGCTATTGACCCAAAGAAAAAGATAACCATAAAAGCCTACGATGATGAAGAAAGAGCGTCAAGGGGAGTCATAGTTTTGCCCATAAGAGTTGGTCCCATGCAAAAGGAGACCGTATGCCAAGTATTGGACCTAAAACTAACTTACAATATTTTGTTAGGAAGGCCATGGATCCATGAAATGTAGGTAATTCCTTTAACATATCATCAATGCCTAAAATTCCCATATCAAGGGCAAGAGATAATGGTAAGTGGAGACCTCGATCCCTTCCAATATTGTAATAATGTCAAGCCTATAAATGATTCATTGGTTCCACATAATACTAAAGGGCCCCTACCCAATCAAATAGAACAAGGCCAAAGTTCTAACGGTGTTCCTTTGTTGAAAGGAAAAGAAAAGATGGAAGAAGAAATTGTTGTTGAAAATATCCCAAAACTCATTAACCAATCTACATCGACTAAAGGAAAGGAGAAGGTTAATGGAAATAAAATTATTAGTGAAGAAGAAAAAGAAGAATCTACCAAAGCTGTCTCAAGATATCTTCAAAGAGAAAAAGAAGATTCTTTATCAAAAGATGTTGTCCAAGTGTCCACCAAAGAAGCACACTATCAAAGGATGGATAAAATGATAAAAAACTTTGATAAGCAATGCAAAATCAAACAACAAGGATTAGGTGAGTATTCCTTATCAATGATGGACCTACCTTTATCACCAAAGTCCTTTGGAAAACCTCCAAGTCTACCTCATAGATATAATGAACACTTTGTAAGGGCAAGTACATCATTCACCGTGGATGAAGAAGATAATGCAATGCTAAACTAGTTATACAAAGATGAAGAATCAAGTGCCCACATCAAACACATTCAAAATCCAACCATTCCCACACATCAATATGGGAAAGGGTTTGCAATGATGCAAAAGATGGGTTATAAGGGTCAAGGACCTTTGGGTGCAAGGAATGAAGGGATAATTGAGCCCCTAGAATCCACATGGCGAGATCCTAAGTAGAAAATAGGTTTAGGATATCTTGAAGAAGGATATACACAAAAACATTATCCCAAAGTATATAATCAAATACTCCAATTAGAATCTCATAGTGATGAGGATTCTAATGAATGGGAATGGGAGACTCTATCAGAGGAGTCATGTCATGATAAGGGCATTGATGTTGTCCATACCTATAAATCCATCAAAAATAAAGGATTAATGGTGGAATCTACTTCAAATCAAGCATCTAGTTCTAGCCAAGTAATTCCAAGTAATGTGCCAAGCATAGAAATTGAAATAAATCAATGGGTAGGTGAGCCATATGTTCCTTCATGGAGACCTACTATGGAAGAATCAAATGCTAGTTTTAATCTGCATGAGTTTTATCCAATGGAAACCATAGTGGAGTCTAGTGAGAAGGATTTTGATCCTTCTTCTTTAGAGCATAAAGAGGAAATTCATGTCTGAGATCTTGAAGATACAATGTATGAACCTTCCAACAATGAGATATACACTTTAAACCCAATTGAGACAAATCCAAGTGTTGACCCATTAACCCTCATTCGGCCAAACCTAATTGAATGGGACGCCATCGAACCCACTACCTTACCAACTTTCTTGAATGACAACATGGTGTCCCAGTACCTTAACACGGTTGAACCTTCTTCTGCCAAAGAATATCAGGAAGGAATGATTGAAGGGAGCATCCAAATTCTTAATCCGAGAAGAAATGAAAAGACAAAAAAAGGTATAAAAGGAAAAGAATCAAGTGTTGAAAACCACTTTGTGGCAACATTAGATCCAAGAGAAAGAAAAAAAGAAATAAAGGATGTTTCTAAAGGTGAAATCCCAACTGTGGCACCTTTGGAAGGGAGTTTGGATGTTCTACCAGACCACTATGAAGAAAGGTCTCCAATTTTGATCGAGCCAACAGAAAAGATAAACATTGGATCAGAAATAGAACCAAGAATCATCCATTTAGCATCATCCCTCTCAAGCAAAGAAATAACTGAATTCATCAAGTTCTTTAAGGAGAAGCAAGTTAACTTCGCATGGTCCTATGATCATATGTCGGGTTTGGACCCAAACTTGATAATGCACCATCTCAATGTAAAAGAGGGAGCCAAACCAATCAAGCAGAAACTAAGGAAAATGCACCCTCATATTGCCCTACTTGTCAAAGTAGAGTTAGAGAAGCTATTAAAGGTGGAGTTTATCAGAACCATTGGTTATGCACAATGGATCTCCAACATAGTGCCGGTATCAAAAGTAGATAAGTCAATTAGAATCTGCATGGACTTTAGAGACTTAAACTTGGCATATCCTAAAGACGACTTCCCATTACCAAGCATTGATGCTATTGTAGACTTAACAGTGGGACACTCCATGTTTTCACTCATGGATGGATTTAGTGGCTATAATCAGATCAAGACAAAACTACCTTCACATGTGCATGGGGCACATTTTGCTGGAATGTCATGCCTTTTGGCTTGAAAAATGTCAGAGCAACCTATCAAAGAGAAATGACTACAATATTCCATGATATGATGCATAAATTCATGGAGGATTATGTGGATGACATACTAGCTAAGTCACATTCAAGGAAAGAGCACATACCTATCTTGGAAAAAATCTTTAAAAGGTTGGAGGAATTCAAAGTAAGACTTAACCCAAAGAAATGTGCTTTTGGAGTCCAATCCGGAAAACTTCTAGGTTACAGTGTGTCAGCAAAGGGGATAGAGGTTGATCCCACTAAAGTAAAGGCCATAATGGAGATGGAAGCACCCAAAACCATTAGTCAGATGAGATCCCTACAAGGAAGGATACAATCTATCAAGAGATTCATATCTCAATTGGTGAAAAAATGCCACAATTTCAACCAACTCTTGCATAAAGACACAATCTTCAAATGGGATGAAAAATGTGAAGAAGCTTTCAATCTACTAAAGAAATACCTTATGAATCCACCAATATTGATGCCACCAATCAAAGGCAAGCCTTTAATCTTATACATTTCAGCCACAGAGATTTCATTGGGGGCACTCCTAGCACAAGAGGATGAGAATGGAAAAGAAAAAGAAATCTACTACATTAGTAGAACATTAGTCAAATATGAGCTGAATTATACCTTCATGGAAAGGGCATGCTTGGCTGTAGTTTTTTCTTCCCAAAAATTATGCCATTATATGCTAGCCCACAAGATAAGGCTCATTGCTAAAATTGATCCCTTGAAATATCTGCTAAGCAAAACAACATTAGCAACAAACAAAAACATATTGAAAATCTTGAAGAGAACGATGGATAATTCTGGTAGAGATTGGCATATCAAGATCAACCCAACCTTGTGGGCTTATAGGACAAGTATAAGGATGCCAACAGGGGCTACACCCTTCTCCTTAGTCTTTGGAACAAAAGAAATTTTTCCCTTGGAGGTAGAACTTCCATCCTTAAGGATATCTATGCATGGGTTGATAGATGAAGAGGACTATAGAGTTTCTAGGCTACAAGAACTAGAACTCTTGGATGAAAAATAGAAAGAAGCCTTTGATCACTTAAAGGTGTACCAAAATAGAATGTCAAGATCTTACAATAAACACATCAAACCAAGGACATTCCAAATAGGTGACCTAGTGTTGCGAGAAAATCCCAAGAACCAAGCAAACAGGGAGAAGAAAGGAAAGTGGGAAGCAAACTGGTTAGGACCATTTCTCATTGTTGAAGATTTTGGAACCGACACCTACAAGCTATCTGATTGCGATGGTGAAGAACTGCAAGAACCCATCAATAGCATACACCTAAAGAGGTTCTACACTTGATGAAGATAAAAGAGTATAAAGAGTATCATATGAAGAGCATCATATTTATTGTACATAATTCAAAAGAGACCTTGAAAATACCAAAAACATATGAAAAATAGAAAAGATCAAAAATAATGGAAAATTAAGCCTGAAAAATTAAAAAAAATCAAAAAAGAAGAAAAGTACCTTGGTGAAAACCTAGCAAATAGGCACCTTGGTAGCAAAAAAAATTGAAAAAGCTTTAAAAATAGAAAAAAGAGCTTGATCCATTCAATCAGTAAAAACCTAGTAAATAGGCACCATTGAAAGTCCAAGTCAATTTCATGCTTAGAAGGTCACCTTGTAAATATTGCATTCGCCAGCATTTGTATATATTGCATAATAAAACCCCACAGTTGCATTTGTGAGTACCTTAAGATTTTAGTCACCTAATCAAAAAATTGTCCTAAGTCCCATAAATGAAATCAATATCAAACTGGGGGCAATCTACTCTAAAGGAGCGAGGATTCATCAACAAGCATTATTCAATCAAGAAATCAATTCATCACATTCAAAGAGGAACACTTAATCAAATCTACATCCTAATCCAATTTGAGCCTAAAAATGAAACATTTGATCCAAGAACTGAAATGACCTTACCCTTTATCAGGATTAAAAATATGAAATGGATGGAACTACACTTGCACTATGGATTTGAAAACACTGCACAATTTTTCTAAGTGTTGACTCAATTGGTGAAATCATTTCTTTCTAGTGAATCGATGAAAGGTTTAGACTAGACAAGCTATGATGAAAGGATGATATTTTCTTGATTTCTGAATGACTATCTTAAAATGAAAGTTTTAAATCATATATTTTTCTAAAGACGTGATCATCAAAGAATCATTGAGGACTTGTATATAGGATAAAACTATGATTTCTGCTTGTTTACGCAAAAGGATCTCTTGGCTATTTTGATCTTCAATATCATAATACCAACATCCACTTACAACATAGAATCCAACAAAATTGGTATTCGCCCTCCACTGATTGATTTCAATCAACAATAGTCCTACCAAAGAGACTGATGGGAAAGCAAATGGGACAAGTATTCATATCATCATAGTCAACTAGTGATGGTTGTACTAAACAGGGTTCCCAAACCGCTCAATGATGATTATAAGCTCTAAATCTTGAATAATGACAGTTAGCTGCATTCATTTTAGATTAAGTGCATTGTATACATTATTTTTCTTTCCTTAGCTTAGATTTGCAAGAGGGGAAATTAAATCAAAAAGAGGGGGGGTGAAACAAATCAAACAATCAAAAGATCATCAAAAATCAATTATATAGGATTGAGTGTGTTGGATATCAAAAATAAAGTGCATTGCATTAGGTCATTTGCATTGATTAAATCATTATCATTAAGTCTTGGAGGCGCATTGCATTAGGTCATTTGCATTGATTAAATCATTATCATTAAGTCTTGAAGGCACGTTGCATTAGGTCATTTGCATTGATTAAATCATTATCATTAAGTCTTGGAAGTGCATTGCATTCGGTCATTTGCATTGATTAAATTATTATCATTAAGTCTTGGAAGCACATTGCATTGGTTAAATTGCATTAAGTCATTTTCATCCAACCTTGCATACATACAAGTGCATCCAACATTTGAATTATTAAGTTCACTTCATTAAGTTGCAATATCATTAGAGTGCATCCATTTAAATTTCATTAGATTGCATTCATCTCACTTAAGGGACATTCATTAAGTGCATGGCATTAGTTAGAAATCACTCATTGCATACATTAAGATCATTTAGAAAACAAAATCACATCATAAGAGATAGTATCATCCATTCACATTGCATATATCATTAGTCATTAAAAGACTCATTATCATTGCATCATTACATCACATTGCATAGCCAGTAGAAAACATCCATAAGATCCATCACATTTACATATCAAAGGAGACACATTCGAATAGCTTCATCTAATATCCATCCATAACATAAAGTAAACATCATGGCATTCATCTATTCTATGTCATATATATAAATCATTTCATCATCATTAGGACATATGCATACATGAGAAAGATATAGTCTGCAAAAACAAAACACATCATGTAGACTCATATAGCTACATATCATATAAAACATCTGAAAAGAACTCCAACACATGATGACATCATATATAGTTAAATCAATCAAAGCAAGAGTCCATGGTACCACTACTATCAATAAACAACAAATCAAAGTCCATAACATGATCATAAAAGGCAGTATCTAGAGATCAATGTCCATCAAATATCAAACTATCAACATGAAATAAACATCAACTAATAAAAAATGATACAACATAAAGTCCAAAGTCTCGATGATAACAAGGGAAAGAAAGCTCAAACATATGTAAACACTCAAGTAGGAGAATCACCATCATCATCTACATCCTGAGGACCAGGTGCACCATCTGGCTGACTCATAGCTGCCATAAATGACTGCATCATAAAACTCATCTGTGACACCTACTACTAAATAGAAGATATCTGAGTCTATAAGGAAGTTACATCCGATGCTAATGATAGGGCAAAACCATGAGCTGTCGTAGACTGTGGAAGTGGAGTATAAGAAGATGGAGTAGATACAGATGGATCACCCAACATAGGAACATACTAAGAAGAAGGATGTGACAAAGATGAAGGCATCAAAGTGGATGAATCTCCCTGAATTGTCAGAGCACTAGGAGGAACAATGGGAGGAAAAATAGGAGGGCCCTGCACCTGATCAAGCAACACCTATGCAATCTCTGCATCAACCACTCTCTATGGTCTAGCACAAGGCCTTTGGATAGCACCCCTAGCCACCTGGTGCAAAATCCTGTCAACCTGGTCCACCTCCACCCCAACCTCCAGGAATAGGAGCAATAGCTAACATTGGCATCCATACTCTACCTGCTCTAGCTCTGTGATGACCTCATCATCCACGCCAACCCCTGATCCTACCCTGACATCCATCTCTATCATCACCTCCATCATCATTGTCATCATCATCATCAGCTCCATCATCTCTGTCAAATAACTCCTCAATGTTAGGGATCCTCTCATTAGGATCAGTAAATCTAGGAAAAGGATTCCTGTGTAGCCAGGCACCATACTCATCTGAAATGCCTGCATCCATAACCTATGACCTAGGATTCTAGGGATGGTACCCCAAATCCTGAATCTCTTGAACAGTTGTGCCATAATCAACATAGGGGCCCCATAGTGATCTCTCGGCCTACACACGAGCATACATCACCACCCCCTGAGGCATATCCTACATACGTCCATACTGGTAGAACACATGATGGAAGCAAAATCTCTCAATCACAAAGGTAGAGTGACCAATCATCCAATGAGGACAGAACATATAAGACAGCTCACCATCATCCTCGGGCCAAGCCTCACATCCAAGATAAGGTCGCTAGATAATAGTGTCCATGTCGTCTATTTGATGGCACCAGTAATCAAGCTTACCCATGTAGGTCTACCTGATAATACCACTATACATCCATGCAAATGGCCAACCAGCCAGACAATCTCGAACAGTCACAGGGCGTGTCACCAGAAGGTGCTCCCAAGTCCATAGCTGTAATAGGATAGCTACAATAGTAAGAGTGGTAGAATGTCTGTACACAATTGTGTGCAGCTCATGATATAATTGTGCAAGAAAGCATGAACCCAAATCAAAACAATGAGGATCCGCCATCAAATCCTATAAAATGGGACCCTGACCAACAGCGAATCCATGTCCACACCGGTCAAGAAGTAAGAAGCCACCAATCAATGTACCAAGAACAACAGGTAACATAGGTAATGACATAAACTAAGCCCACTAAATGTGCTGATCACTAATAGGTTGATCACCAAATACTCAGCGACAAGCTGAACCATCATACACAGTGTCATAATAAACAAGCTCTCCACGAGTAGGCAACCGGAAAAGATAGTACACATCCTCAGGGGTGATGGTCATCTCACCCATAGGAAGATGGAATGTATTATGGTCTGAGTGCCAACGCTCAGCCGTAGCAGTAATAAGGCCCCGATTCTCTCAAAATCAAGGAAGATATAGTAAAAATGACAAGCCACACCGAGCAATATGTCGACAGTCGGTAGCACTAAGAGAAGGAATCATGTCCCACGACAACGGGTAAGAACCACAAATACGTAAAGAACCAAGATCCGCCTACAACAAGCAAGTTCAAAACACATCAGAAAGGAAATCATAAATTATCAAGATTATTCTAAATCAATAAAAAATTCATCAATGCATATCAAACCCACAATCAAATTTCATGTCTCTACACAAATAGAATAGGAATTTTATCCTCACCCATCATCTAAATTTAGATTAATGATAGATATCCTAACTATAACTAAACCCTAACTGACCTCTTACAGCTTGTTACATAATCTTGAACAAACAAAAATTGGGAATGACAGCCTAACAATCGATTAACAACATCGACGAATTTCAAACTTGGTCAAAAATTCAAAAATTTGAAATTTCACAGAGTAAAAGCGTTGTTTTATGAAGTAAAAGTGGCAAACATTGAAAGCACTGCTTAAAGAGGTAAAAGTGCACATATATATGGTGAAAGCAGTAAAAAATTTAAAAACACCCAAAGTTGCGTCGAAAGCGCTGCTTAAAGAAGTAAAAGCGTGAAAATTAAGCAAAAGCACCGGTTAAAATTTCAAAAGCACTAAACCTAGGCAAAAGCACACAAGAAAGTAGCAAAAGCGCGGAAGGGCTTAAATTTAGCAAGTGAAAGCACCCAATCGGAACACTAAAGTGCTCCATAAAAGTGCGGAAGCGCACAAACAGAGTTGAAAGCACCCTTAAATTTGGCAAAAGTGCCCATTCATGGAAAAAAGGGAAAAAATGGGCTATCTACCAAGAAAAAAATTGGAAAAATTGAAACACATGCGTAAATGAACAAAATGGAAAGGTACGAGTACTCACCAGAGGTCCTAAGCCAGATAGTCGCTGATATCGCCGTCATCTCTCGAACTGATGCTCGCGGATAGGGACAGACATCATGACAAGTGAAAAGGATAAATGAAGGTAAAAAGTCAAAAGGTGAATAGTGAATGAATAGTAAAAGGGATGTTGACCCCTTTATATAGGATTTTGACCTAAAAGGAGGTAAATTTAACCTATGACAGTACATTGTTACCCCATTTGACTTAATAAAATGATGTGATCATCATACTCATTGTCACTGGGTCATATTAACATGAGAAAATTCAACATTGATATCAGAAATATAAATAAAATTCATCGAAAACATTGAACGTTATTAAAATCAAATCAAATCAACAAAATCAATCTTGCATCAACCATCACTCAAATCAAGTATGAATTTTATTTCATTTTCAAGGGGCCATACCATTGGATAAACAACAACATCAGTAGTAACATCAACATTAAAACAAGAAACTAATCATCAAATCAAAGCAAAAACTTTTATCAAAAAAATTTTCGTAATCAAACGAATGGGGCATTGCATCGGGAACCATTATCAGAATGGGTATCATATCAGGATCTTCCATTAAATCAAATAGCACATCAGGAACTGTTATCAAAACAACCATCATATCAGAATGATCATTAGAGAATCACATCATATTGAGAGAGTTTCATATCAATCATGTCTACACCGACATCATATCTGCATCAACCTCATATCAAAAATCAAGATCAACCATCAAAAGACATCAAATGACATCAAAGATCGACCATCGTTGAATCAGGACCTATTATCAAGCTAGATCGGAGTAATCTTTAAATTAACATGCTTCGCACATCAACTTGAAGAGGGGCATTTGTAATCACCTAAAAATGGACAAAGATGAATTCAAAGCAAATCGAGCACATCAAGGAAATAATTGAAGTAATTGAATCACAATGCATAATTAGCCAATCAAAACAAAAATCAAATCCTAATTTAAGATTAATCAAAATTGAGAGCACTTTAATCAAGTGCAATCAAATCAAAATACAATTAAATCAATTAATTGTATAGTCTTGGATTAAATTAAACTCAACACATTCAAGGGGTATATGGCTAAACAAAATCAATTAAATCAATTAATAAATCCTATTTACTCTCAACAACCCAAAAGGATAGGGAAAATCAATCAACCAAGGAAATGGCAGGAAAGGCATTCACATGGATCGAGCCAAAGTGAATCTCATTCACTCAAAATGAAAAGAAATCTTGACCATCAATCTTGTCTCCTTGTCCTCAAAGGGTGGAACCAAAAACCCAATCCAAGTTTAACCATGATCATTTTCAACTACAGCCCCCTCACATTGGAAAATCTATAAAAGGAAGGCCTATTCCTTCATAATTCATCATCCACACATCTGAGAATTGCATTGAAACTCTTGCAATTTGAGCTTAGGAAGGCATTTGAGAGCTTTTTAGCATTTTACTTTGATATTTGTTAGCAATAGCTTTGTTTATCTACATCATTCTCATACTAGGACTGTCATTAGTGAGACCTTGCTGAGAGCTTATTCATTAACATCCTAGTTAGAGAGCCATGAGATGCTCAAATTAGTCTTTATTTTGCTAAATATTTTCTCTACTATGCTTTGTGGTTGTATTTTAGTTTCTATTTTCATATATTCATTAACCCTAATCTCATGAAGGCACGTTCCCTAGTGTACAGGATGGAATCAATGATTAATGTTGATGAGAAAACTAGAAGGTGGGTCATAGAAAGGGAAGTGCCTAAGTCTGATAAATAGGTTTCTAAAGCTTCAATTGAAGACTTCACTATTGAGAAGATAGACTTAGGAGTAGCAAGTAGAGCGGCGGATGTGAAGCACCTAGAATCTTCTACGCAGAAGATATTACACAGAACCTTCAAGGATAAGAAGAAGACAAAGAATTAAAGGAAACTATTCAGAGGTTGGCAGAGTTCATCCAAGTAGTACAAGAGCCTAGCCCACTCCCATTAGCCCAAGTTCCTCATACCTTTGACCCTCGATCACCCGAGGTCTATAAAACATTGGACCAGATTCAAAGGAACAAAATGGTGGTAGATGTTTTTAACAAATGGGTTACAGGCATGGTCAAACATGGCAGTGATTACATCACCCAGTTGATTGAAACCCACGGAGTTGTAATAAAGGTCATCTCAGAGCTACTGGCTGAACTGACAGAATGGAGAAAAGAAAAGAAAAAGTCGACAGGAATAGTTGACCAGCTGATGGAAATTGATAATTATGGGATTCCTAAATTCCTTCTAGAGAAACCAGTCCATGGCCTGAACAAAGAAGTCTTGTATGTTTCTGTGAAAAGCATTGAATGGAGAAATTCAATCATTAAAGATGGTTGTCATGGAGCAACCCGTATACTCAATGATCTAAAAAGTTTGATTGATACCATGCAAAAAGATTTGAAATGTTTGAATATTGTTCTGATAGATGAAGAAACTCAGGATGTGAGGAGTGCAAAGAAGATGACTCAAGAGCTGGAAATAGGGATAATGGCTATCAAAGACAGCAAGGAGCTCACAATGGAGGATCTCACTTCTATATCCAACACTAAGGCTATGTTGGTTGTCTGTGTAGACCATTTAGAGTCCCACAAGTTGAAGCTGAACCAAATCTGCAAGGGTAGAAAGGTTCTTGGACAAAGAATTTCCCTTATTAGTCTACCATATCATGCAACCGTTATCAGTGCATCATTGGCTCACGAGGAGTGGAAGTAGGCATGTGCACCCAGGGTGCCATAGGACTGAATTTCAAGCATCCAGCTCAGCCGATATCAGTAGACTTTCTCTGCACTTTTTGGGTCATTGCTATCTAGTTTGATGTTTATTGGTTTTAGTACTTTTTAGTTATCTTAATCAGTTATTTCCTGAAGCTCAAGCAATTTCAAAACATTATTATTTTTTATAAATGTAATTAATGGCTATATAGAGCTAGAAAGAAACTATCGAAAGGGATGTTAGTTAGTTATTTTATGCTTAAGTAAAGTAGTTGAAGTTTTATTTTCCTGTCAGAACTTGGATTAAGTTTTTCATTATCAATGAATGAAAGAAACTTATTACTATAGATCTGTTGGTTTATATCTTTGAGTGGGCCTCTGTTGGGGTGTTCTGAGTTGAATTGAAATTCTTGATTGAATGTTTATAGTTTCCTTTAAATCTAAATTTAAGTTTGTTGAATTGATATGTTATTTATTCGCTAAAGTCTATGAGCTTCAGGTTTCCTAGTTATCATTGTCAGTAATTATATCATGTTGATGAAAATTACTATTTCAGCCTTACCAACTTTCTGGTCAAAAGTTTGATACTTGCAGCAAATGCATTTTTCTTTGGCATAAAATATTCATTGAAAATATTTCTGGGAGCTATACCACAATTCAGAGGATTAAACACTTAGGTTTAATCCATTTGTTAGTAAAGTTTAAATGTTTCATAGTGGGCAATAGAGAATAAGAGATAAAATTAAAAGAGACAAATTCATTTACTAACAGTTTTTTACGACTCCGCTGGGGAAGGAATTAGTAAGCCAGTGTCTTTGCTTGGTTTAAATGTGTAACTATGGTATTACCTACTGATAGAATACTTGGTCAAGTTGAACTTCCCCCAGTCTTGCAACCTGGTCTAGACTTTCATGACACTTAAGAGGACATTATTGCAGACTTAAACAACTTGGCCTGGAAAGTAAAAGCAAGTAATGAACAATATCAGCAAGTTTAGTTGGTGTTGGAAGAAGAGGAAGAGATTGGTGAATGGTTGAGAGGTCTTCCCATAGCTCAAGAAGCTGCAATAGTTGATAGAGAAATTCAAAGACCATAGGACTGCCAAGCTGGAGTCTAGACCTTACACTAGGTCTCAATGAGAGGCAGGTATTTTTTATAGTGTTTTTGAAGAGTTGAGAAATCTTGAAACCATAAGAGTTCACCCTTCCAAGAAAAAGCCTCATAGTCGACCCTCTTCTCCTCCTAAAGAATATTTCCACTCATCACCCAATTCTTGAGATTTGAAAGCCTTAACCTTATCAGGTATTCAAGCCCCTCCTCTATTGACTATTTTTCCACTAGTCATAATTGCTCAACCATGGGGTAATGCAGTAGGTCCACTAGCTTTGCCAGCTCGTCATGCCCTTCCTAAGGGTGCCAAAGATGTTCTTCTGAGGTTTTCTGGTGATGGTAAAGTAGTTGTGGAAGAACATTACAATTCCTTTAATGTAGCCCCTGGCATTCTAGGTGTGCAAGAAGAAGATGTAGTAGTTTCATTTTTTTTTCAAACCTTAACAGAAGGAGCAATGGAATGGTTTGGACACCTTCCTATAGGGTCCATAACCGATTAGAATTCCATGAAAATTGCAATTGAAGGCTGCTTCAAAAGTGTGGATGATGAGCATTCTCTGTTAGCTCAACTCACGCAGATGAAAAAGGAGATCCATGAGCCGATGAGAGATTATGTGGCTTGGTACAACAAAGTCATTCATAAAATTCCTACAAAAAAAAGACCTACTCCTGAAAATCAGCAATTTTTCTTTGTAAATTTGATGCCCCCGGATATCAGTTTCCATCTTAGGAGGAATAGACCAGCAGACTTGGCAACTGCTCAAGGCCAAGCTACCGAGTTAGAAGATGATTTGATCACTGCAGGGAAGTGGAGAAAGGATATCCAAGTACCAAATAACCAAAATACATCATCCTCTAATCCTATGCTACAAAGATTAGTAAATGATGTGATTACTCTCAAGAGACAAATTCATTTACTAATAGTTTTTGGTGACTCTACTAGGGAAAACTCATCATAGTTTGATGAAGACCCTTCAAAAAAAGTGGTGCTAAAAACTTCTGCCAACTACAAGAATTTATCAATTTGTTTATCATCTTGAAAGACCTACCAATGCTCAACATTATCTAGGACTTTTAGTCTATACACCATTTCAATTTTATATGCACTTTGCTTGAAATCCGAATGTGGCAATAGCAGGGAAGAAGAAACTGCTAGAGAGTCTGCTCGACTATTTTGTTCTCTGGGGACAGCTTCAATGGAGAAAGCCTCAAGGTCTTCAATCTCATCCCAAACATGATTCCTATAATGTTTAAGTCTTTCATTTTTTGCTAAATACACTCCTCTTACTTGTCTAACAACAAGTTCTGCATCTCCTTTTACTCTGAGTACTTTGATGCCCATCTTTTTCACTTCTTCAATACCAAGCAAAAGAGATTCATATTCTGTAGTGTTGTTCATGTTGTTCAATTCTAGCTTAAAAGCTCATGGGAAGAAATCTCCTTCAGGTGATATCAATACAACTCCAACTCCAGATCCAATAGAAGAATAGCTTCCATCAAACTCCAAAGTCCACAGGCCATCAGACTTACTTGTTACCACTTCTTGACTCATGTCTGGCGTAGATGAGATCATATAATTTCCAAACTCTGACTCTTGGTAGAGTATCTGAGACTTGGGATCCTTAGATGGAAATACCATGTATTTTGACTTTCCCTCTAGTTGTAAGACAACCCTTTTATCTCTAACTAGAATTATTGCTTGAGACCAATCAAGCTTGATCTCTCCTCCAAGATCATGACAAAAAGTCCTGCTCAGCAACATGCCATAGCTGGCTAGAATATCAGCTACAAGAATTGTCAATTTAATCTTTTTACTGGGGTATGTTACAAGGGCTACTTGGGCATCTTTGATCTGTCCAACTAAGGGGACTTGTTTTGCATCTAAGGCATAGCATTGACCAAAGGTTGCAATGAGGGGAATATCTAGAGCTTTAGCAACTGAAGCAGGCATAATATTGTCAGATGCCCCAGAGTCTATAACATAGTTGTTCAACTTAAAGCTGTGAATAAACAAAGACAAATAGAAAGGCCCTGGCTTTATTCCTATAGGGGGACTCTTGTCTTGTGGAGGAACCTTTTCTTGTGGAGTATTTTTGTCTTTAGTAGCTTGGGTTTCTATAGAGTGTTGTTTTGAGAAAGCAGCATTAGTAGTCTCATTAGCATTTTTATCTGCATGAGGTTGGCCTAATTTAACATGTTTAACAAGTCTTTCCAACTCCTTTGGGTTCATTCTAAGATATTCAATAGGAGAAACTTGAATCTTAGAACTTTCACAAAAATTGACTATATCAAAAGAGCTAGGACTACTTTTCTTTATCGATTCATCTTCTTTAGAAAAAGAGCTTTTAGAAGTTGATGACTTTTGAGAAAAGTCTTTACCTTTGTCCCACCTTTGTGATGTTGATGGTGTATCATTGGCTTGAGAATTGTGATAACTTCTTGTCAGCACGGTACATGCAGGGTTCTGTAAAGTTGCCAGAATACTTCCTCCTCGCTCAGAGTCAAACTCGTATTCTAAGTAATAATTTCTGGAGCTGCCAGGCAACTGAGGACTCACTGCATCATCAAGTGATTCTTCTATCAATTCTTGGTTCACATGCATTTGCATTAATCGAATCATCTCTAGATAGGAAGTACCATCATGATCATCTGTAAGGTGAAAAGTGCACATATTAGCTCTTCTAGGAGGAGCCTCCAGCAGGTTCTTATCACTTGGGGGAAAATTTGGAGATCTGTGACTAGGCCCAGCCTGTTTAGGTGTCCCTCTAGGAATATCTCAATACAAAGGAGGAGTATTAGAATTATTTCTAGGAATATCTCGATAAGAAGAACCTAAATGTATAAATCTGGGTAAATGTTGTACTCCAAATGAGAAGCAGAGATTTGTTAATTTGTTAAAGGAGTATCTGGATACCTTTGCTTGGTCCTATCATGACTTGAAAATTTTCAAAGGAGGGAAGTTCCAGCACCAGATTCCTCTCAAATTAGGTACTTCACCTTTTAGGCAAAAATTAAGAAATTATAATCCAAAGGTTTCTGAGGCAATTCAGAAGGAAGTAGAAAAGATGCTTCAAGCTCGCATCATTTACCCTATTCCTCATTCCACCTGGATCGCCAACATAGTTCCTATCAGGAAGAAAAATAGTGAGATCAAGATTTGTGTAGATTTCAGGAACCTGAACCAATGTATCCTAAAAGATAACTATGGACTCCCTGTTATGGACCATATTTTGCAAACTATGGTAGGATCAGAAATGATGTCCATGCTAGATGGCTTCTCTGGTTATAACTAGATTAAGGTGGCTGATTAGGATCAGCATAAAATAGGTTTTACAACCCCATGGGGTACATATGCTTATAACATAATGCATTTTGGCTTGATAAATGTGGGTGCTACTTTCCAACGTGTGATGAATTCTTCCTTCAGTCATCTACTTAATAAGGTAATAGTTGTTTATCTTGATGATCTGACAGTATTTTCCAATAGGCATAGAAATCATCTAAAAGATTTAAGAACAATTCTATAAAGATGCAAAGAACATGGCATTTCCTTAAACCCCAAAAAGTCTGTCTTTGCAGTCACCGAAGGAAATCTATTAGGACACATTGTGTCAAAAGAAGGGATCAAGATTGATCCAGAAAGAGTTAAAGTAATTCAGTAGCTTGGTCTACCATCTAATAGTATTGGAGTAAAATCTTTCTTTGGGCAAACTAATTTCCTCAGAAAGTTTGTTCTAGATTTTGCTAAGACAACTAAGCATATGGTAAGTCTCATGAGTGAAAAGAATATATTTAAATGGAGCACAGAGGCTATCAAAGCATTTGATGACATTAAGAAAGCCATAGCCGAAGCCCCCACACTAATAAATCTTGATTACAAGAAGGAATTCATAATATAATGTTATGCCTTAGAACATACAATGTCTGGGATATTACTGCAGAGAATTCATAATATAATGTTATGCCTCAGAACATACAGTGTCCGGGATATTACTGTAGAAAAATGACAAGGAAGAATAGGTACCCATTCCCTTCATGAGTGTTTTTCTCAAGAAGCATCAGTTAAACTATCCATTGGTCAAGAAACATGCATATGCAGTGGTTAAAGTAGTAAAAGCTTTCAAGTTCTATATTCTACATTCCCATTCAGTTGTTTTCATTCCTACTTCTGTTGTCAAAGATGTACTAACCCAACAAGAGATTGGGATGAACAATCGGGCGACCTGGATCTCTAGAATTCAGGAGTTTGACCTAGAGATTCATCCTAAAAATTTGGTTAGGGGACAAGGATTATGTAAACTTATGTCTGAATAGGAGCCTGATAGCAATATGCCCTCTATCCTTTTTATCAGTCTAAGTGATTCCTGGTTTTTAGATGTGGCATTCTACCTTACTTATGGAGACTGTCCTCCTTACTTAACCTAAAAGGAAAGAAGAAACCTTAGGTTAAAAGCTACAAAATATGTTATTTTTGATGACATACTATATAAAAAGGGTTTAGATGGAGCATTCTTGAGGTGTGTTGATAAAGAATAGCAAGAAAAATTTCTTAGAGAGTTTCATAATGAGGCATGCGGTGGTCATTTCTCTTCCATAGTAACCATTTTTAAGATTCTTAGGAATTGTTATTACTAGCCAAGAATGTTTGGTGATGCTTATAAGTGGGTTGTAGGTTGTGAAAAATGTAAGATATTTTGTGGAAAGCCACAGTTAGCAGCTCTCCCTTTAAGACCAGTAGTCATAGAAGAACCTTTTGAGCAATGGGGGCTAGATTTCATTGGACCAATCAACCCTCCCTCTAGTGTTGGACACACCCACATTCTTACTGCAACAAACTATTTTACAAAATGGGTGGAGGTGATCCCAGTTAAGAAGACCACATCTGAGGTTGTGTGTGAGTTTGTCAAAAATTACATTTTGGTTAGGTTTGGAGTTCCCGCCAAATTGGTTACAGACAATGCTATCAATTTCTCCTCTCATGAATTAAAGCTATTCTACTATGATCATGGTATCTATCTATCCCATGCATCTAACTATTATCCACAGGGAAATGGACAGGTGAAATCAAGTAATCAGAACTTGATTAGAATAATGAGAAAGCTGGTATGTGACAATCCTAAGGATTGGCATAAGAAACTATTTGAAGCTCTTTGGGCTGATTGACCATCTCCAAAAAGAGCAATTGGCATGTCACCCTTTGAATTGGTTTATGGCGTTGAGGCACAACTTTCATTACCTCTGGGGTTAGCTACTGTGAAGTTGCAAAAAAAATTGAAGATCAGGTTTACCAAGATGCCCTTGAGAAAAGAACTTTGTATCTCAATAAAATACAAGAAGAAAGAGAAGAAATGGTAAGTCAAATAACCTCACATCAAGCTTGGGTCAAGAAAATTTTTTATCAAAAAGCCAGGCTATAGAATTTTATGGAGGGAGATCAAGTGATGTTATAGGACAAAAGATGAGAACCCAAGGGTGCTCATGGAAAGTTTGATTCACTTTGGAAGGGCCCGTTCATCATCAATAAAGTACTAGGAGGTAATTCTTTTAAATTGGAGCATTTGGATGGTACTATTTTTCCCCTGACCTTTAATGGTCAGGACCTCAAGTTGTATAAACTCTTAGCAGGTTTAGTCTTGTTCCCTGTACATACCTTTTTGTTGTGCTGCTTTTAGTCTTTCTTTTTTTGGCTTGTTCACTTTCTTTTCTATTTTTAGTTTTTCTTGGTTTTCTTAACCAAAGCTAAAGGTTCATCCTTTTCCCTCATGAGGTCTCATCCCCCAGTCGGAGCCATTGTTACCAATAGATTTTGTTCAAACTCTATAGGCTCTATTTTCCCAAAATCATCCCATAATTTTGCAAGGTGTTGTCCATTTAAAAGTTTTAACCTTTTGCAGATACACCCTTTCGGTTGAACTTGAACCTTGAACTTTCATAGTTCAAGATTCAATGTTCAATAACATCCTTTGGTATGATGTTCCCTTTTATTTGCAAGCTTACCGGTTTTTTTTTAATTTGCAGCGTGCACTCATCCAATGAACCGTGAACCTTGAACTCTCCTAGTTCAAGATTCAAAGTTCAACAGATATTCATCTCTTGCAAAGTGCTCTTTTGTTCTCTCCTTTTCTATTTTCATTTTGCTTTATTTTATAATTATGCCAAAGGATAGTCCCTCCGTCATCTCGTTGAACTTGAATCATGATTTCTAGTGGTTCAGAGTTCAAGGTTTGATATGTGCTCATAAGTTGTGAAGAAGCAAAGTGGTGATTTGACATGGATGACAGTTGGCTATTGATTATGACTCCTGCACGTGTTAGGGAGGTTGTAATTAATTAAAATAACACTTAAGTGTCATTTCAATCAGGGAAAGTATAGAAATTAATGATGGAAGTGATGCGAGTTATCAAATAATCATTAAATGAACCTTCTGCAACATTAATCTACCATTATTGCAAATCTCCTAGGATTTTGTAACTATTTTTAGATAAATTCTCAAGTTTAGACTGTTTCATTCATAATGCTCAAAACATCTCATGTAGTCATCATGGAAGAACATATCCTTTCCTCATCCTAGTGCTTAGGTCATTGCATAAAAATTAGGTGAGTCTCTCTGTTGGCCTCCATTGTTTCAGGTTAAGCTCTTTCATTTGTTGAGGTTTTCCTTTCAAGTTATTGCATTCCTCATTGTTTTTCTTGCCTTGAAATCCTAAAATGAAGAATCCAGCTCCAAATTTTGGAAATACCTCTCCTTCAATCTGCTCCTTGTCCGATTGTGAAGACACCCTAATTAAAACAAGAGCATTAGAGGATATTATAACCCAAATGAAAGAGCCCAGTCCAGGTTCTATGTTAGAAAAGACTGTCTTGAGTGGTTTAGTTGATGCAACTACTTTTCCCATAGTAGCCCCATGTCGGGAACTGATTGTCGAATGTGCTAGAAGGTATAGTTTTGAGGAGAAATGTATCAAAAAAGTTGATGGGAGTCCGCTGGTTTTTATAAGCAGAGATGTTGTTTTGAAGATGTTAGGAATTCTAGAAAAAGACCGCTATGAAGGTTGGAATATCCCCTCGTCTCAATCAGTTTTTGCTACCAAGAGATAGGTATACCAAAATGAAATAGCCCAGTACTGGTTGCTCAAATCTCAAAAAGGAGGTTCCCGGCTCCCAAAGCCGCTCACTATAGATCATTTTCAGCCTGAAGTAGCTGACCTCGTCATAATGTTGAATAGGATCAGAGGGAACCAACACGCATACTATTGGCATGACTGGATGTACTTTTATATCCAGGTCACTCTCAAAGGGGAAAAATATATAGACTGGGCAAAAACAATCATTGATGAGCTCAATCATCAGCTAGCAAATTTTCCAACTGGCGGTAACTTCCATATGTCCTGTTACTTATTCTACATTTTGGCTTGCACCAAAGAGTGGAAGGGCCTGTTTCATGAGAAGCCTCTCCCAAACATGAAAATCTATGATTACTACCCTCACCTGCAAAAGGAGTTCCATGTTGATAGTTACCTAAAGGTTAATGGAGTTTTCTTCGGAAGGTTGGTACAAGTACTTTAAGGGAATACTGAACAAAGGATGTCAAAAGAGGTGAAGGCTTTCATCAGCACTTATGGGAGTTTCTTTATCTAGTTTAGGAGATTCACATACTTGAGAGTGGGTGGTTTTGAAGGAGAGCCATTCAAATTACCTAGATATGCTTTTGACAGTTTAATCATTGTAGAGGTAGCTCACCAATTGGCATATGTGCACAAAGGGGTTAAGGAAAGGAAGGGAAAAGCAAAATCTAGCTTCCCAATTGAATTAGGTTTTTACACCTGCAAAACATCTTCAGATGCCCTGAACTTGGAGCATGAGTTAAGAAAATTGAATCTGAAGACATTTGCACTCAGAAAGGATTCTGATAGCAGGGGATTGCAACTCAACATTTCAGCTTGGAGAAATTCAATCATTAAAGATGGTTGCAATGGAGCAACCCGTCTACTCAATGATCTAAAAAGTTTGATTGATACCATGCAAAAAGATCTGAAATGTTTGAATATTGTTCTGATAGATGAAGAAACTCAGGATGTGAACAGTGCAAAGAAGATGACTCGGGAGCTAGAAATAGGGATAATGGCTATCAGAGACAGCAAGGAGCTCACAATGGAGGATCTCACTTCTATAGCCAACACTGAGGCTATGCTGGTTGTCTGTGTAGACCATTTGGTGTCCCACAAGTTGAAGCTGAACCAAATCTACAAGGATAGAAAGGTTCTTGGACAAAGAATTTCCTTTATTAGTCTTCCATATCATGCAACTGTTATTAGTGCATCATTGGCTCATGAGGAGTGGAAGCGGGCATGTGCACCCAGGGTGCCACAGAACTGAATTTCAAGTGTCCAGCTCAGCCGATATCAATGGACTTTCTCTGTACTTTTTGGGTCGTTTCTGTCTAGTTTGATGTTTATTGGTTTTAGTAATTTTTAGTTATCTTAATCAGTTATTTCCCATAGCTCAGGCAGTTTCAAAACATTATTATTTTTGATAAATGTAATTAATGGCTATATAGAGCTAGGAAGAAACTATCAAAAGGGATGTTAGTTAGTTATTTTATGCTTAAGTAAAGTAGTTGAAGTTGTATTTTCCTGTCGGAACTTGGATTAAGTTTTTCCTTATCAATGAATGAAAGAAACTTATTGCTATAGATCTATTGGTTTATATCTTTGAGTGGGCCTCTATTGGGGTGTTCTGAGTTGAATGGAAATTCTTGATTGAATGTTTATAGTTTCCTTTAAATCTAAATTTAAGTTGTGTTGAATTGATATGTTATTTATTCGCTGAAGTCTGTGAGCTTCAGGTTTCCTAGTTATCATTTTCAGTAATTATATCATGTTGATGAAAATTACTGTTTTAGCCTTACCAACTTTCTGGTCAAAAGTTTGATACCTGCAGTAAATGCATTTTTCTTTGGCATAAAATATTCATTGAAAATATTTCTGGGAGTTGTACCACAATTCAGAGGATTAAACACTTAGGTTTAATCCATTTGTTAGTAAAGTTTAAATGTTTCATAGTGGGCAATAGAGAATAAGAGAAAAAATTAAAAGATAAAAATTCATTTACTAACACCTGCCAATATAGCCATAGACAGAAATAGAAACCCATAAAGTGTGGGAGCTAATGATGTAATTAATACCAAGTACATCATGCCACTCTTTCCAATAACTACCCGCAGGCACCATGGTACACATGCATGTAGGATTAAGCATGTTAAATCATTCCCTCCTTTTGGATGGTCTTATCATAATTATTTTTTTATTTTGTGTCCTCATTCATATTCATAAAGCTCTCCCATGTAATGACATCATCAGACTTAACTCCTACATTGGCCAAGCTATCGACCACATAATTGCTTTCCCAGTACACATAGGTAATATGAAAATTTACATAGTTATCAATAACATCCCTCATTTTGGAAATCACATTATCAATGGTCCACGAAGGTATAAGCTCTCCCTTTAGACATTTTATTATGTTGATAGAATCGCCTTCTAACCAAATGTTATTATAACTTAGATTATTGGCAAGTTGAAGACCATAGAGAGATCCCATTTCTTCAACAATGTGATTAGTTTGACTTCCCAAGGGGGCTGCAACAACAGCAATAAAATTACCATAGTAGTCATTGATTATACTTTCACACCCAGCCGAGCCTAGATTTCCCTTAGCAGCCCCGTCGAAATTTATCTTTATCCAGCCATCCGGAGGAGAGATCCAAACACTACTATCACAATCACTCCTCTTAGTATTAGAAGCATTTAAATTCCAACATTGCTAAGTATTTCTCTTAGAAAGATTTTCATAGCAACCACCTTTAGCTTTTTCATACACACTAGTAGGATTGCTATTTTTTTCCCAAAATATTCTATTATTCATTTTTTTCCATATATTCCAAGCCACATGAGGAGCCACCAATTTCCAAGTTTTAATAGCATTTTCATTGGCACTAGGACAAAGCCATTGGTGACAAACATCCTAGATGATAAGGGAAAAATCCAGCATAACTCCCAATCTTGGAGAAAAAAGGATCAAACCTATTGAGAAAAAGAACAATGTAATAAAAGATGGTTAGTATCTTCCTTAGTAGCATTGCATAGACAAAATATGTTAGGTGCATATTGAAGCCCCTTCTTTTAAGATTCTCCACCATAAGGGTTTTATTTTGGATGAAAATCCAAAAGAAGATCTCAATCTTAGGAGTGAGAATATTGTTCCACTCCTTGGCCCAGAACGGTTTCTCAGTAGACTGATCAACTTGAAGTATACTAGCTGAAGCAACTGAAAAAGAACCATTAGAAGGACCCCAAATCATCGAGTCATCCTTACTATCACAACAACACTGAGCAAAAAGAGCCTTATCTATGCTGTCAAAATCAAGGTTGAGCCCTGCCAAGTTCACCCATCTATTGTTAATCCAATAGTCTTTAACTTTAGAGCCAAATATCCTTTTGCACCAATTAATAGCTGCAAGGTGGTTACATATATCAGTCAAGGGCTTCTCCAACAACCAGGGGTCATCCCAAAAACTAATTTTATGACCATTTCCCAATTTCCATTTCTTTCCCTTGCTAGCAAGATTTCTAGCATTACTAATGTTTCTCCATAAAATAATATCCTTCAACTTTATCCATATTGGAGAGAAGGATATCTATGGAAGGGATATCATAGAGATACTTATGTTTGTAGATAGTATTCCAATCCTTAGGGTCCTCATATATTCTCCAAATCTGTTTGGCCAAAAAAGCATTGTTAATAACCTTGATCGGTCTAAGCCCCAATCCCCCCATGGATTTAGGTTTACACACCTTCTCCTAGGCAGTCAAAGGATATGATTTATTTCCTCAGCACCAGATAGTTTATTCTCTCATTTTTGTTATTGTTAACATAATTTACATTTAGTATTTTGTAGTATTTCTCAAATAAGATTTTTCAAAATGTTTTCAAAGATTTGAAAGCTTTAATGTTGGAGATGAGTAAATTCAAACCCACCCTTTCTACATTAGCAGCATTTACATGGCCCTTTTTCAATTTGTGTATGCTTAAACCTCATTACATTTTAATAGAAATTTGCATAAAATTGCTCTTTATAATAGGAAATATAAGAATCAACCTTGGGCTATTAATATAAGTCACACCAAAATAAATATTAAATTCCACTATCACATGTAATACTCCAGTACCTCAATTATATAGTATAAAACTACATCATCCAAATTATCATTAGTGAAATCATGTGATTATGTAAACCAAGCATAGCTAAACACTAAGGGAAACAAGGGAAATCAATGAATTTAATATTATCTTATTGTGGTAGATGATTATATTTTTTTTAAACATATAGGTACATCAAATATTTAATACTCATCCATAATCAATGGTATGCTTGTTTTATCTATGAGTTCTTTTGAATCCTTATATGTTACAAACATATTCCTTATATTTATTTACCTAAAATATACAATATAATGTGTTATAAAATTCTCACTTACTCATTTCTACAACATCATTAATAAAATTATATTCAACTTATCCATCATGAGAATCAATATTTTATGAGCAAAAATATATACATTCTACATACCATACATGATATATACTTATGATACTTTGTAATTTTGAATATGGAATTTTTCATCAATTCTTGATACCATTGAAGATTTTCACAACAACAATTCAAACCATAAATGATCTTCATTTTTCACTATCATTTAGCTACTATTATTTATATAGTCAATTTTTGTAGGTCTTATAATTAGGTATCCAAATTAACCTATATACTATCTAAGAAATAAGTAGGATAGAGGAAATTGAGTGAGTGTGTGATTTATTGATTAACATATTTTTGTGCCTATAATTGAGGATATTCCATCTCTTACATTTATTGTTGCATCTATAGTTGAGATACTCCATCGGTTCCATCTATTATTGCATCTATAACTTTAATGAAACTTTTTTTGAACTTTATATCTTGTGTATACTTAGAGGACACTATTAGTTTAGATTATGTTTTATTTTACTTCTTATCATATTTTGGCACTGGAATAGAGATATTCAAGTATATTTGGAAGGATGATCATTAAGTTTTACTTCCTTGTTTTTCTTTCAAGAATGGAAAGACAACTTGCACAATTCTATGGTTCTATTTCCTCATTGGGGAGGAATATTGTTCATCAAGCTTGGAGCACCTATAACATTCATTATCAAAAATAGGAGATTCTTCATTGAGGGAGTTGCATTGTTTCAATTATACTTCTCTTTTACAAATTGTTTTAAGTCACATTGGTTTTTGTACTTCTCATCTTCTACCAATCATATGTTTTTTCTTATACTGCCAATAGAGTTTTTTCACATATGGTTTTCTCCTCTTTTGTTTGACAATTTGCATTAGACTTTAGTACCTTACTAGGCTTTTATTTTAGGACTTCTCAGTCTTTTGATCACCTAAGCTATGCTTTTTAAAAAGATGTTGATATATCTAAGGGTGTAGCTAAGCTATGATCCTTCTTTGTTGGATGGAGTTGGGCCCCCTGCTGGCAGATCTGAGGGTGTTGATCCCATTGTCCATGTTGGTGTTTTGGCACTAGCTGGTTCTGATGTTGATGATCCTCTATTAGTTATTCCATTGGTCGGGACTAATGCTAGTCCTTTGCTAGAGGCTTCGCTGGCAGTTTCAAAACCTTTGTTGGGTGATGGTTCTTCAGTTTTGAACTCGTGCTGATAAGAAGATGCAGCTAGAGTTGAAGAAGGGTGCATCATAGTTAAAGGTAAACATCCTAAGAGATCCTCCTCTTCCTTTGACATGACTCTTCGATCCCATAAGAAGGGTTTAAAAGTCTAGTTCACTTTCTTTTTCTGTTGTTTTCCTTTGGTTCATCTTACGCAGGGGATTGGAGTATTTTTGTTGGACTGCTTTCCTTCGCAGTGTCTTTCGATGAGGTGTTTGGGGGTGTTTGGTCTTTCGTTTTGATTGGACTATTGTTTCTAAAGGAACACTTAATGTATTATCCTAAGTTCTAGCTTTGTAAAGGATTTCAGGGCCTTTCCAAACCTGTTATTACCTTAATCAAAAACAAAGATGTTGGTATATTAATCATGCTTATGTGGTGCTTATGTGTTAGCTTTCCTATGTAGCAAAATAATGAAGGGGTGGGTAGGATATTTCTCTTATATATATACCTTAGATCCTAATGCATAATCACTAATGGAATCCTTATTTTTTCTATTGTAATTGTCTCTTCTTGAATTTAATTTATTTTTAGTGTTTCTAACCAATTTCACACAATATACAATGAGAAAAACATTTTATAAAGAAAAATATGTAACCATTGATTTTAATTGTTTATAATATTAATTTTCTTTCATATAAGAATTTTAGTGCACATATTATAGGTCTATATACATTACGAAACTTGCATATGATAAAAAAATTCCAAAAGGCTCAAGGCCTGAATAAATGTATATATGAATAAATTGGAATATGAACAGGATAGATTCAGAAATACAAAAGGAGGCCAAAATAGTACAAAAGCCACTCAGCAAGACAAAGCCACCTGTTTACAAAATAGAGAAATATATTGAGAGTCAAAGAGTGAAAGACAGACCCGCTAAAACACTGTTAAACACCATCAAAAACAATATCCTGCACAGAAGTATCGGCACTTGATATGCATTACTATCATGAGACATAAGATATATAGCGTATTAAACATATACCTTTCAAGGATAACAGAAGGACTTACTGCATTTTATTGCTCCATCCCCTCTTTACCTGTGGCTGGTTCAGAATGAGCAAGTCAAAATGATGACAAAGATTGAATATGAAATGACCCGAACACACAGAGGAGAGGAAGGAAAAAAAAGCCAACTGAACACCACATAAAGAAGCATGATTTTGGATTTGATACCACATGTAAGGTGGGCAAGGAATAGAGTAGTTTACATCAGTTTCAATAATCATAAGCAAGAAGGTTGGCCCTAAAAAACTTGAATGGTACTTTCTCCACAAAGCTCATGTGTACAGTGTAGACACCCTCCACATGGACTTAAAGATCCAAAGAACATAAACTCACAGAACCCCAAAATAGATCCATATTGCCTTCAAAATAAATACAAGGCACATTAACAGTACATGCATTTGAAATACATAATGAGATTTACATATGTCGAACCAGATTTGGTTCTTTTTGCATGATTCTTGAAGGAAAATATTAGAAAGATCTCCTTGAATTGAACTTCTTCAAAGGATAAGCTATGTCTCTATTGGCCAATACATCGGAAAGAGGATTGGCTTCCCTATAACAATGCATTATATGATATTCTTCAAAGAATGGGAGTCTCCCACCCCTCTGATGGATATATTTGATCTTCCAATCATTAGAGACAATTTTTTTTAAATGCTAAAATAATGACCATTGAATCATCCTCTATATTCAATTTGGAGGCCCCAAAAATCTATGCTAGTTTTAAACCCTAAACTAAAGTTGGGGCGCTAGCATTGTTATTAGTACGCTGAAGAATATTAGCAGTTGAAACAATGAGGATCTTACCTTTGTGCTCTCGAATAACGATGCCAATTCTTGAGACACCTGGATTACTCTGCAATGCACCAGTACAATAACTTAAGAAACAATAAGCTGGGAGGTTTCCATCTAATCTTTTTTCTATTGATCCATAGAATGTGATCGTTCAATTAATATTCCTTAAAGAAAAAAGAAATACCTTTTGTTAAATATTCAATTATGAATTTTATCTAATCTACCAAATTGTATGAAACCATCAATAGTAGGTAATCTCGCATCCACTCTCTATTTATGATTTTCTTAAGAAAACACCTTTTATTTTGTAGAATTGATACAAAACATTCAAATTTATATCTAATTTATTCAAAATATTTAAAATAAATCATAAAATAATACTTCACATCTTCAATAAGAAATGGAACCCCTCTTACACATAGATCTCATAAATCCAAAGACATAGAGTGCACAATTGCCTCTCACCTATATCAATTCATATAATAGGCCAAATTCAAAATGGACAA
The DNA here is from genome assembly GCA_027943335.1 of Chamaecyparis obtusa. Taxonomy (NCBI): domain Eukaryota; kingdom Viridiplantae; phylum Streptophyta; class Pinopsida; order Cupressales; family Cupressaceae; genus Chamaecyparis; species Chamaecyparis obtusa. The sequence continues at coordinate 305,591 of BSBK01008915.1, read as the reverse complement.
TATCCAAAGCATAATAAACTCTCACCTATATCCATACTTATAGTAGTCAAAGACTTAGAATTCTTCCCTGTACTAGAAGATTTATTAGCCGCATTAGTTTTTCTGATTGCAAATGAAATGCATTTATGATAATGTATGCCCTATTAAGATAGTCTTTAGCAAATTCCAATGTCATAAGATATTTGTTCCAACCAAAATAGAGATGGAAGTATATCACAACTCTCAACTAATATTAGATCCCACATGTGAAAAATTGGGGGAAGGAAATCACTTGAGTTCCATTAAATGAAATAGCATTGTTACTTTTTATATTATAAAAAAAAATAAAACATATGATACAACTAGATAAACATAACCACTCTTTCAATAACTTGTTTTCTTATTTTATATTTATGTTTAATTTTTTAATGAATAGATGATCCCACACACCCTAGTACTTATCACTAATACATTGTAAGAAGATTTGTAATGTTTAATTAATATTCTTATAGATTAAACTCTGCTAACCCTATATATTAAACCATTTATTTTAATGTCTTGTGCAAGAAACAAAATGATGGAAACAAGATTTATTAATTATAAAATACTTAATAATATTCTTTTAGACAAGAAGCATTTATGATTTTCTATGATTTTAGATTAAGATGTTTATAATTTTTCTTGAAAACAAATCAAATCATATTCCTCATTGACCTTACAAATGTAAATTGCTTTAGTACAAAGGTGTATGATAAGTGTTTTAATTGCTAGGAATTTAATGTTTTGAATCTTTTAGCAATAGATTTGTCCTTTAATAACATTGTTTTCTTATGACAACCATTCTCAGATTCAATCCATACTTCTCCTTGCTTTGATATAAGATTATCAAACAATCTTTTTGATTCTTCTGATAATGAAAATGATCTTTTTTCTCTCTTCTTGACTGAGTAAATAGGCGATGGTGGGTCGCTGGGAGATTTTTCAAGCCAGGCTTCTGATTCTTGTGATTCCTTCTCTGTCTCGCCTTTAATAAAATCATAAAACTTGGGGGCTGAGAATTCGTATTTCAAATCAATTTCACAACTTGGAAAAAGTTCTTCTAAATCTGATCTCTCCATTTCTAACTGTTATCAAAAGCAGGAGGAAAAATATGTCAAAACATGCGGATTAGGTTTGAAATTTTATTAAAATGTGTTGTGCAGTTGAAAGTGGGGTGTGGGGATTCTCTCTAAATACTTCTTGGCAAACTGTTGTTATGAAGGTCGGCGGGATTTCAAATATATTTAAATTGTTTACACATAATGAACATATCGAATGTATTTTTTTATGAAAGTTTAGTGTGAATAAAAAAATTTAAGGTTTCCAGATTAGAATATGAAAAGAATTAGTTAATTGGAATATATATATAGACATAATTCATTATATGAAAGTCTGATTTTTTCATATAAAGAGACAGTGTTAAAAAATATATTAAATTATTTTATTATTTAAAAATATTTATTTTATTTTAAATATTATTCACTTTATTTCTATTGGAGAAATCATTTTTTTTAATTTATTAAAATTATATCAATAATTATATTTATTTTTTCTCACTTTATTATTAATGTATTCAAATTTATTTATTTCTAAATGCATATTTTATATTTTTAATGTAGAGACATTCTACAATAAAAATGAATATAATGTAATGACATGTTTTGTTACAAAAGTTCTATCTTTTATCTTGAATTTGATAATCATATTAATATCAAAATAGTTCCTCTCCTTACTCCTTGGTTTGTTTTTTCTGATTCATATGATTTGGTTGATACACGGATGTGTGTGTATTTACATTCTTTTGTATTGGGTTATATAGTGTCTACAGAGTTGATCTCTTTCAAATTTAATATTGATGCAAAGCATAGGTAATACTTGTCCTTTGTTATTATTATATTTGTAACTAATAATGGTGGCAAGTTTGGAAAAGTATGGCTAATGTCTTACAATAGGAATGAGATGATCTATTCAATAGTAATGTATACCAATGCATCCTTGGAAGAATCTGCAATTTGGGGACAAAGAGGTAATGTACTAAGGGTATGTAAATTCAATACAATGTAGTATGTAATCAGAAGGTTGCGTGTAATTGTAAGAATTTGATATATTTATTTGTTTATTTCTCGAGACAAGACCATAGGTTTTTTCTGGTTGACTCTTTCCTACTAGTGTCCCTAGTGAGTCCACCTATAAATAGGATGATTATTAATAAAAAAATATTTGGCCAAGACCTTTTACCTATCAAAAATATATATATATCAAAATAGTAATATTTAATACTAAATATAATATTTTGAAAATGATGAATATTTTTTTTCATGATGAGATTGAATAGGTTGAACAATAAACAAAGGCATAATCTAGCTATCAATTGCACCACTTTCATTGTCTAACTGATAATATCTACCATCTACATAGAACCATTGTACACTCAACATCCTACAAACTCAAAGTTAATATCATTCATGTACATGCTATTGTAATTATTAAGAGGATAAAATTCTTATTTTCAAATCCTACTTGTTAATGACAAGATTTGTAAGAAAATCTGTGGATTTTTTAAAAAAACCTATTAGAAGGATAAAAATCTTGTTTACAAATTTTACATGTTAATTAATATATTCCTACCAATGCAACTTGACTAGCATTTTCCTTCATAGCATTAACCTCTAAAATATTATTTAACTTTTGAAACTTGGAAGGGTACGATAATTAAGATGATCATCTAATGCTAAGTGTTTGGCCTTGAGATCCTTCAATTGTGTACACATCTCTAAAAGAGGGGAAGCTACTCAAATGTACATTATTCTTAATAACCAATAGCAGCCTCGAGCAAGAAACATAATTTTTAATTCAAAATCATCAAACTAGTGTTTTAGTTTACCACTCAATGATATGAAATGAATGACATAATCATTTTGATTGGCTCATTTCTTCATACAATATGTATTAAAAACTATAGTGCAATGTTATCGTCAAATTCATGTAATGTGAAAGTGCTCTAGAAATGTTGTAGCTAAGTTGTCAAAGCATTTTCTTCAATTGGAAGGTAATGAATAGAACCATTTAATGTCATAATCCTTTAAAATTATATGGAAACACATTGACCAAGATATTATCTTCAAATACAAAATTCAAGACCACCCATCAACACCACCTCTAATTCCACAACAACAGTATGTATGTTATAGATTTCTTGAAGCTGGATGGAGTAAAGTTGAGTTTTTTAAAGTAATTTAGATGTTGGGATGATGGGTTCAATGTCTATATGGAAAGAGCCACATGAGTAGTCTCCTGGAGGATCTATGGAGGTTTCAGAGGAACTTGCTAGGATTTTAGCAAGAAGAATGTTCATGAACTCCCTAAAAGGATAGGATGTCCTTGCTTGGAGCTCAAACCCAAAGGGAAGGGAGTATTTTTAGTGGGCTCAATATACATGGAGTTGGACATATTGACATATGAAAATGTAATTGTTCCTTGGTGGAGGAAAGCATGGAATGGTTTTCTTGCCCCAAATGTAATTTCTTCCTATGGCTAGAGTGGTATAGAATAGATGCCTCGCTTAGGAGAATCGTTGGAAATAAAGAATTTAGGGACATTCAATGTTTTTTTTCATAACAAGAATGAGGAGAGTACTTCTCATCTCTTTCTCTAGTGTGTTATTTCTAAGGAAATTTGGAAATTTTGGTTGGGAGCTTAGAAGCATGCTTGTATTCATGCTAATTCTTTATTGGAGTTCTAGAATAGTCTCATTAGACCCCTAGTTAAAGCTTCCTTTCTCTAGGTAGCTTGGGATATAGGCCTCTCCTTTATTATTTGGTAGTTGTGGCTTGAAAGACATCGAAGGAATTTTTAGAATAAGATCTAGTGTTGGCATAGAAAGTGTGGTAGAGAATTATTAATATATGTTGCAAGAAACTTTGATGACAAAGTGTGATCTATTTGTAAATGTAGATCCATGTGGCATGCCTATTGTTTAGATTTGAACATATTTTAGAGGGATATTAGAGATCCCCTTTTTAGGAGGAGTCAACAAGTCAAATTTCAAGATGCTAAAAAGAAGGCACAAAGTGTTGGTAAGTAGTCTCCTCTATCCGCGAAAGTTCTTAAGATCAATAGGTATGATTCTTCTCGAGGAATCCCAAGACATGCTAGAATCAGAGGTATTCACATGGATACTTTGGGAAATGTGATTTTCTTATTTTCTATTTATAAGGGACATTATACTAATAATTTTATGGAGGCTTTAGTCATGCTTTATGCACTTAAAAGAGTGTGTGCTCTTGGCTCGAATAAGGTTATTTGTGGATTCGACTCTTGGGTTGATATAGATATGTTAAAGAAGAAAATCTTGGAGGATGATGAATATCATCTAGCAATGGTAAGTAGACAAATTTTGAGTTTGAGGGACTCTTTGGAGTCAGTTTCTTTTTGTTATATTCCTAGGACTTCGAATAAGGTAGTTGATTGTTTGGCTAAATGAGCTTCTAAGATGATAGTTTGATGAAATATTGGGGGAGATGGTGATTTTCCCCAGGAATGTATTGTAACCCTTAATAAGATTGTTAAAGATGGCATGAAGGGCTAGTTGTGGCCCTTTATGTATCACCTATTGGTTGGTTTTTCTTGTCTATTTAATATTGTTTCTAACTCTATAAATTTTTACCTCTTTAAGAAAAATAGCTCTTCAAATAAAAGGAAAAATGTACATAAAATTTAACTATTCATAGCATTGATGTTGTAGCCACCAAGGTTCAAACCCTTGATAGGCCATAGTGAAGTGGGCATTGCATGGGCTTGAACATGCCCCCCCAGATTTAATTGTGGGAACTATAGTTCGGAGAAAAAAAGGGTTTGCCCCCTGCATGCACACCTCGGGTGGGCCCTACAATTATATAGGGTGTGGGGCCCCTACTCCAATTAATATAGATGGTGGGTTATATTGCTTATTACCATGTTGCCATAATGGCAGTGTGCATTCATGGTCCCTTACTATTCTATGGCTAGTTCCCTTGGCATTGTCACTTACAGTACTCATCATTCCAAAACCTTCCCCAAACATGGCATACGACCTTTGCATTGAAGTTCTCCAACTCCTCACTGGACTAGTGTACTTGCAAGCTTTATGCCCTTGCTAAGGTAGCCTCACAGATTTGAACTATTTGCATTCATGCCAAGAATGAGGTCCACTACTTGTGGACTTACTTAACTCAAGCCAATCCAAAAATTATAATTTTACTAGTCAAAAAATATAAATAAAATAGGATAATTCTAAACCAAAAATTAAATTATTTGTATCAATGTACATATATGGTGTAAAAAAATGGTTATAAGTGAAATAAAATAGCACTTTCAATGTACATATTTCTCAACACTTTTAGATAGATATATTTAGCATATCTATACTAGTTGATATGTATTACATCAAATCATTTTTTAAAATAACAACATAAAACTAATAAAAATTGGCATTCCTATACAAATTTCACTATTGGTGTTAGATATTTGTTTTACCTCAACAAATATTTTATAAATATTTAAGACAATAGAAATAATTGACTAGTTTAAACATTATCAACTACTGCATATATTTACAACAAATATAATAAACTTTCATTAGTGTAAAGAATGAAAACTATTTTATGTTTTTATTAGAATCAACAAGTAACAAGAATTATTTAATTTTTTTAATATCTTCACCTTTCATGATGCAAGGCAGGGTTAATGAGGAGCCAAACAATGACACACCCTAATGATCTAGCCTGCTCAACAACACGTGGAAGCAAATAACAACACTGTGAGAGAGAGAATGCAGGATCTTTCATTAATTTTCATCAAATAGAGTCATACATGTCACGCTGTGCCTTCCTGGTTAGGGCTAGATATTACAATGAATTACAGAAGTCCTCAAACATGTGAGGATCTACTAACAATCTCCAATCTATTATCTTCTTATTTCTATCTCAAACTTCCTACTAAACTACAACCAAACAACTATATTTATGCAAGAGTCTACCGAAATGAGTTGGCCTTCAAATCCGTAATCAACAAAAGAAATGGTCAAATCTAGGACCACACACTTCCCAATGATGGATTCTAGCATTAAATCTATGACCTATAATAAATGCACAAGTCAGCCCAATAGAAACTCAAAAGAAACTACTCAGTAAGCAAGGATGACCAAGCAATAGACAAGCATCGCAGAGTGCCAGTGAAACAACTGACTGCCTAGGAGATAACCGACCACACTCGGTAACCAAAGGAAACTGACCAACTCGGTCAAAGAAGGAACCGAGCAACACAAACAAACTCCAAAATGTTTTTGGTGACACACGATTGCCAAGGACCCAAGATGCTCCTGCATCAGACACCTAGCGTTATTTTGAAATGATTCTCTGAATCATTTGGTAGGTATGATCTGAGTTGCATCCAACTCAGACTATGAAATCCATGAAGTTTTTTCAATTGGTCTATTCTTCCACTTTACCAAATATTCCATATATTGTTTTCCTCTTGTACTCTTGCCAATTCTTTGCTCCAAAATCTGTTCAAATTCCTCTTTTTGCTTTTTAGGATATTCCATCAGTACTACCATGTCTTCATCAGGTTCATGATACTCATATAAATCAACAATGTTGAAAATAGGTGATATGTCCATGTCATCAGGTAACTCAATTTCTTATGCATTTCCATTGTCAAATTTCCTCAAAATCTTACAAGGTCCAAACTTCTTCATCTTCAGCTTCCCATATGTTCCAACAGGAAATTGGTCTTTCTTCAAATGAACCATCACTTCATCACCAACATCAAAAGTCTTATGTCTCCTTGATCTATCAGCTCTATCTTTGTATTTATGATTACTCTCTTCCAGCTTTAGCTTCACATCTTCATACAATGTCTTCATGTACTCAACAAATTTTACTCCTTCAGCACTTCTATTATTTTCATCGGCAATATCCCTCAAATCAGATATACCTCTTGGTTGTATGCCACTCACAATCTCAAATGGTGTCTTTCCAGTACTCCTATTCACTAAATTATTGTATGCAAACTCTTCTTGAGCCAATACAGAATCCCAATTACTTGGTGTATCTAGAACTAAGCATCTCAAAAGATTTCCCAAAAAAAATTTCACAACTTCAGTTTGTCCATCGGTTTGTGGGTGAAAGGTAGAACTATATTTCAACTTAGTGCCACATTTATTCCAAAGGGTCTTCCAAAAGTATCCAACAAACTTACTATCTCAGTTAGAGATAATACTCCTCAGTAATCCATGCAATCTGACAATTTCCTTAAAGAAAAGATCTGCTACATGTACTGTATCTGATGTCTTTTTACAAGGTATAAAATGTGTCATCTTAGAAAATCTATCCACAACAACAAATATAGAGTCATTACCTCTTACTATCTTCGGTAAGCCAAGAACAAAATCCATACTGATGTCAATCCAAGGTTTCTCAGGTACAATAATTGGTACATAAAATCTAGTATTCTAACTTACTCCTTTTGCAACTTGACAAATTCCACAACTTTTCACAAATTTCTAAACATCTTTATACAACTGTGGCCAATATTATTTCTCCTTAAGCAAATGCCATGTTTTATCAATACCAAAATGTCCAGCCAAACCACTACTATGCTTTTCCTTTATCGAATTAGTTCTCATTACTCCTCTCGGTATACACAATTGAATACCTTTAAACAACATACCTTCCTAAATAAAATATTCATCTCATTTAGTGTCTTGTTGATCTTGAACAGGTGCTTTTCACTTTCTCCATAGCTCAGAAAAATTAGGGTCAAACTCATAAGAATCTCTCATCTCATCAAAACCAAGAACTTTAATTTTCATCTCGGTCATCAGAGATATTCTTCTACTCAATGCATCAACAACTCGGTTAGTGACTCCACTCTTATGTTTTATCACAAATGTGTAACTCTGTAAATACTCAACCCATTTCATATGTCTCTGATTCAACTTATTCTGACTATCCAAATACTGTAAAGCCTTATGATCAGTATACAACACAAATTCACTCTGTATCAAGTAATGTCTCCATTTCTTCAGTGCTTGAATAATAGCATAGAATCTTGATCATACACAGAATATTTCCTTCTAGCATCATTCAAATTTTCACTAAAGAAAGCAACAGGTTTACCTTCTTGACTCAACACAGCTCCAATTGCACTTCCACTTGCATCACATTCCACTTGAAATACCTTACTAAAATCAGGTGATGCCAAAATAGGTAACTCAACAACCTTCTTCTTCAGAGTCTCAAAACTTTTATCAGCTGCATGTGTCCACTTGAATTCTCTTTTGTCTCCTCTCATAGTCTCAATCATAGCATTACAAATTGAACTAAAATTCCTTATGAACTTTCAGTAAAAATTTTTCAAACCATGAAATGATCTTATCTCACTAGCATTCACAAGTGTAGGCCAATTCAAAATAGCTTCAACCTTTTCAAGATCCATCTTTAGACCATCAGCTGAGATCACAAATCCCAAATACACAATCTCCTCTTTCATGAATGAACACTTTTTCATATTTATCAGCAACTTTTCCTCTTTCAATCTTTGCAAAACTTGTTTAACATGCAACTAATGTTCTTCTCTGATCTTACTAAATATCAGAATATCATCAATATATACAATCACAAACTTACCCAAGAATTTCTTCAAAACTTCATTCATCAGCCTCATAAAAGTACTCGATGCATTAGTTAAACCAAAAGGCATAACCAACCACTCATACAAACTTTCTTTTGTCTTGAAAGCAGTCTTAAATTCATCACCTTCTCTGATTCTGATCTGATGATACCCACTTTTCAAATCAATTTTAGTGAAATACTTTGCTCCAGTCAAACTATCCATTATATCATCCATTCTCGGTATAGGAAACCTATACTTCATTGTTATCTTATTGATTTCTCTGGAATCAGTACACATTCTCCATTCTCCATTCTTTTTGGTGCCAATATAGCAGGTACTACACAAGGACTCAAAATTTCTCTGATCAACCCTTTCTCTAGCAACTCTTGGATCTGTCGGTTCATTTCCTGATTCTCAGTAGGTGTCAACTGATGAGGTGCCTTATTCGGTAAACTAGCTCTAGGGATTAGATCCATACAATGATCAATGCTTCTCTTTGGTGGAAAACCATTAGGTACATTATTAGAAATTATATCACTGTACTTGGTGAGTAACTTATCAATCTCCTCAGGGACATTATCCTCTATTTTCTTACTTAGTTTTTTAGGAATCATAGCAAAACATAGATCATTCTTTTTCAAATCTTTGACAAACTTTCTTCCCTCCATCAAACAAACTTTCACAGATGTGAAAATATTACTAATAGGTTCTTCCATCAATGGTAACAAGATTTTTTTCTTTACATCAGCCATAATAGTATACTTATGCAATTTCCCATCATATATAGTGTTACACTTGTATTATTATTTGCTCTTGTGGCCAATTATTTTGTCCAGGTAAAAGTCTTAGTTGAACTTGAACTTGAACCTTCCCAAGTTCAAGTTCAAGTTCAAGTTCTGACAGAGGTCGCAAGAAGATTTTAGTCCTTAAATTCATTGGTCTTTTAGACAATCAGATATGAAAGTTGAACTTGAACCTCCTCAAGTTCAAGTTCAAGTTCAAGTTCAAGTTCTGTCAGAGGTTGCAAGAAGGTCACAGTCTTTATGTTGTCATTCTTTCAGTCAGCAATATGTCAAAGTTGAACTTGAACCTTGAACCTTCCTAAGCTCAAGTTCAAGTTGGAGGCCTGGCGTGAATTATTTTATAATTCACAAGGTTCAGCAATCTGAAATCATGAATTTCCTGACAGAAAAATGGGTCTCAGTGCGGGGACCATAACTTTGTGCTCCACCATTGGATTTTTCTCATTTTTATATATGTTGTGAGAAATATAATTTTCTAAATTCTACCCATAGGGATTGTCAAAATTATATCGAGTGTACAAGATACAAGTAATAGAATACAAGTATGTCAAAATAGGTAGGTTTCTAGATTTTTTTGATGACAGAAAAAATAGTCTTGATGCGGGGCCCATAACTCTTAGTTCAACTGTTGGATCTTTCTAAATTTTAGATATGTTTTCCAAACTCAAATTTTATAAACCTTCACCAGATCGATTAAAGAAATATGGTCAGGTTAAAAATTTATGCATGACTGTGTAGAGGCATATCAAGAAGACCAATAACCTCTTATTTTGACAGAATATATGTTAAAAATGATAAATCCATTTCACAAGCCAGGTGGAAGAATACCAATGTATTACTAAATGACCATATTAAAGTAATGTTTGGTTTTCATAACCAAATATTATAAGGGTATTTATTAAAGTTTTATTATAAATTTAGAAATGATTCAGTTTTCAAGAATCAGTTATAAAAAACTGAAAGTTATGGGAAAGTGGGGAGCTTCTCCAGATTTTTCTTTAAAGGAGGGAAACAATGATGATTATGGGGGTTCTCTTTTCTTCTTTTCTATAAGTCATGTGGCTGCACGGGAAAAGGAGAATATTTTTCTACATGTTTATTGTAATAGAGAGAGAGTGGGGAATTAGTTTATTTTTCTGCAAGTTGTTTGTACTTGGCAGGGGCAAAATGATTCTGCAATTATTTTGTTATGTTTTCTGGAAATAAAGAGGAATATTTGCATGTCAGATCTTGAGGTCTAAATATTTTTATTTTTTTTATTGAAATCAATTATATAGTTGTTTCTTTCTGATTCTAGGATATGGTCTTGCGGTATTATGTCAAGAATGTGCATGTTTGTAAATCAGTTAGTTAACAGATTTGTAATTTACGAAACGAGTCATGTTATTCTCTCAATTTTCTCTATAATGTGAAAGAGTTGGTAGATAGTCTTGTGGCTGTTTGTTGGTTTTTCTCCCATCACCATCTTGTAAATCTTATAATAGCATTCATCTCATAGTGATGGGTGAATGTTAGAAAACCTTTGTGTCTTCTGGTAAAAGACATAACCAATTATTTGATTTATTAAATATCATTGAAAAGGGAGTTGTACCTCGTAATTTAGAGGAAAGCTATCAATCTCATGATAGCCTTTCTATCTATTAGTTCAATTTGTCTTCTAAATCTAGGCATCTAAGAGTCATTTGTGAAGGCATTTTAGCGAAGATAAATTTGTTTACTAACAGTTTTTTGGCGACTATACTAGGGACACGAAAAAGAAGATTAGTGCATAATTTGTTTCCTCAATTTTTATTATCTCTGCTCCAAGAGATTGGTGACTCTGACTTAAAAGACCATGCCTATTAAAGTTGTGAAAGGGAAGAGGCCGGATCCTTTCTTTATAGAACTTCATCAAACTCGTGATCCAGTATTATGTGATTTGTTTGATGCTTTTAGAGAAAGCATCACTCGAGGAATAAAAATGAAATTAAGCATTGAAGAAGACCATGTACCAGTTCTATTATGGAGAATTATTTGTGCCAGGTATCACAAGATGAAAGAGCTGGAGGTGAAAACAAAGTTGTTACAGCATTGCAAAAAAAGGGTGTTGTATTTAAGTGAAGAATTGAAGGTGGATGATGATGAAGTTTCAGAAGTTCCACATGACCTTGTTTCTTATAATTTTTTGGTCTTGAGCAAACACAGAGTTTAGCCAAGAAAACAAATCAAAAGGAAACCCACATTTGAAGAAATAAATGCTGAGAGTGATCCCAACTTACAATTCCTTTGGACGGCACTTAAAGAAAGTATTTTTGAAGCCGAAGGAAGGGGATTAAGCTCTTCTGAAGATCATCAATCTGCTCTTTTGTTAAGGTGTGTGCACCAAAGATATTTTAATTTCCAAACTCAAATTTTCTAAACCTTCACAAGAGAGATTAAAGAAATATGGTCAGGTTAAAAAGTTAAGCATGATTGTGTAGAGGCATATCAAGAAGACCAACAACCTCTTATTTTGATAGAATATATGTTAAAAATGATAAATCTATTTCACAAGCCAGGTGGAAGAATACCAATGTATTACTAAATGACCATATTAAAGTAATGTTTAGTTTTCATAACCAAATATTATAAGGGTATTTATTAAAGTTTTATTATAACTTTATAAATGATTCAGTTTTCAAGAATCAGTTATAAAAAACTGAAAGTTATGGGAAAGTGGGGAGCTTCTCCAGATTTTTCTTTAAAGGAGGGAAACAATGATGCTTCTGAGGGTTCTCTTTTCTTCTTTTCTATAAGTCCTGTGACTACACGGGAAAAGGAGAATATTTTTCTGCATGTTTATTGTAACAGAGAGAGAGTGGGGAATTAGTTTATTTATCTGCAACTTGTTTGTACTTAGCAAGGACAAAATGATTCTACAATTATTTTGTTATTTTTTTTGGAAATAAAGAGGAATATTTGCATGTCAGATCTTGAGGTCTGAACATTTATTTTTTTTGATTGAAATCAATTATATAGTTGTTTCTTTCTGATTCTAGGATACAATCTTGTAGTATTATGTTAAGAATGTGCATATTTGTAGATCAATTGGTTAACAGATTTGTAATTTGCAGAATGAGTAATATTATTCTCTCAATTTCCTCTGTAATGTGAAAGACTTGATAGACAGTCTTGTGGCTGTTTGTTAGTTTTTCTCCCATCACCAACTTGTAAATCTTATAATCACATTCATCTCATAGTGATGGGTGAATGTTAGAAAACCTTTGTGTCTTCTAGTAAAAGACATAACCAGTTATTTAATTTATTGAATATCATTGAAGAGGGAACTATACCTCATAATTCAGAGGAAAGCTATCAATCTCATGATAGCATTTCTCTCTGTTAGTTCAGTTTGTCTTCTAAATCTAGGCATCTAAGAGTCATTTGTGAAGGCATTTTAGCGAAGATAAATCTATTTACTAACATATAGCATGTCTATCATATTGCCAGGGTCTACCCAACAAAATATGACAACAATACATAGGCATGATATCACACAACACCTTTTCATAGTACTTTCCAATCTTCAAATTTACATAACATTGTTCACTTACCAGGAGTGTATGCTCATCTTTGATCCATGAAATCTGATAGGGCTTCGGATGTTCCAAGCTTTCCAACTACAATTTTGTGACCATTTCCTCAGATGCTAGATTCTCTAAGCTACCACTGTCAATGATTACCTTCCAAAATTTATCAAAAACTCTACATCTGGTCTTGAACAAACTTTTCCTTACTAGATCTTCCTTTTTGGTTTCATTCCATAGTGCTCTCCTTACCATCAAGTTATTTTAATTCTCAGGTTCATTCGGTGACTCTTCTTGCACCAAATAATTTCTACTGCTACCAACCTTCTTACTAGAATGTGTACATTCAAAAGATATATGTCATTCTTCTCCATAATTGTAACAAGTTCCTTGGAAACTTCCTCTGCTATAACCACCTTGGTAGTTACTACCTTTTCCTCTAGATGAACTTTCACCTTTCCAATCGGTCTTGCCTTTGTCCAGACTTGTCTTTTTTGGTTCAAATCTACCATTTTCACCATTAGATCTGCCTCTTCATTTAGGGAATCTACCACCTTGACCTCTTTGTCTTTTCTCATGTCTTTTGTTCAATTTCTCCTCAGCTTTTAATTCAAATTGATAAGCCTCTTCAATGTTCTCCAACTTGACCAAACTAATTCCCTCTTGGATAGAAACTCTCAAACCATTCAGATATCTAGCAATTCTTTCCACATCATCTTCATCATGTCCAGATCTGATATCTAATCTATAGAATTCCTTGGTATATTCCTTTATCGAGCTATCTTTCTACTTCAAACTTTGCATTCGCCTAGCTAGGTTAATCCGATAATCACAAGGTAAGAACTTTCCTTTCAATTTATCCACCGTTTTATTCCATACCTTGATTTTGTCTTTGCCTTTCCTCTTTCTATCCAGCTACAGATGTTCCTACCATAAGGATGGATGGATTTTCAACTTTGTGCTTGCAATCTTCACTTTCTTGTCTTCCAAAATGTTTTCATACTCAAAATACTTTTCCATCTCGGTGATCCAGTCCATCAATTCATCAAAATCCAATTTCCGACCATACTCAGGAGGATTGAAATGTGGTGTAGACTTTAGACTTGTCAAATCCTTCAAAACTATTTCTTCACCTTGATCCATAATAGGTGTAGGGTCTACATTCACCTATTCTTCCTCAATTTCATGATCACTAACATCTTCAAGATGTCTGCCTCTTCTCTGGGCTATTTCAATAGCTTCCAATCTAGCAGCAATTTTTATCAACATGTCTGTTAGAAAGTAAAGACCACTAAGATAACTGAGATGGGGGGGGTGAATCAATTATCTGATAATTAAACCATTTATCAACTTCAAAAACTTTAAACCATAAAATCAATGCAACAACCAACCATAGAAAGATAATCATACATAATGACATAATAACACAAGATATGTTAGCTAGGAAAGCTCTTGATCAAAGAGTAAACCCTAGTGGGAATGATGCCCACAAAATGATGCACTAATATGAAAGTTCCTTGTGAGAGGATGGACCCTGTTAGGAGTCTTATGAAATACATTTAGTACATATGAATCCATGTTAGGAGATTTTGAATCCCTATTAAAAGATTCTAACCCTGTTAGGAGTTATGGAAGATAGAAGGACCCACTGCCCAAACAGCTTCAAGGCAAGATCTCTAAACTCACTGTCCAACAGATCTTAGGATTGTTCAATAGAATAATATGAAATATGTTACCTCCTTCACATTGTGCCAAAACCACACTCTCTCCTACACAAGATCACAAATCCAGATCTTTGTACTTCACAAGTCTTCCTTCATCACTGAATTAGCTCTTATCTTCACTTCATGCATACATTCGCATCCCAATATCATAATTCCATATCACAACCATCACACATCCTTTACAACAAGGAAAAAATTCCTTCCTTTATACCACACTCAAATAATTACAAATGAGTCAGCATGCAAATACAAAATAATAATTTCAACACGCTACACCAAAATTACATAAAACTGTCAGCTTCCAGATATTGTAACTTTCCACTCACGTGACCTCGAAGTTTTCACTATGAACCATGTCACCACCAATGAGTCTCAAACTTCCCTTTAACTACACAGAATCAGATTCTATCTCGATTATGAGATATCCTCCGATTACCAAAAACCACTGCTCAGGAACACTGCCAGAATACTGCTTCCACCAAAATGCTTATAACTTTCATGAATAAATGAATTTATTTTTGCACTCTTAACCATAGGCTAATAACACACCAAAGAACATAACATGAACGTTGCATAACTCAATCTACAATATAACACATGTGCAAAACAAAACTGTGCCTACTTCTCTGCTAATCTCCAGAATAACACTATGTTCACATCAATGACAATCATAGCCATGAATGCAACAACCACTGCTATAGAATGACTTCCAAAGCTTCAGAATTCATTCCTAACAATCTCCCCCATTGGCATTGATGGCAACATAGATGAAAAACATCCAATGTTCCAAAAATCCAATCACTACTGCTCTTCATCAATCAAATCTTGCTTTCTTTTCCTATTCAGTCTCTCCAACAAATGTAGTTCCTCAATGTTTTTCATGATTCTCTCCCTCATTTTCATCAATGATAGAAATTCTATCACTATGTCAAACAATAGCTCAATGTCAAAAGACACTATTTAGAAAAAAAAAATTCACTAGAGTCCTCAATGACTCAGCTCAGATACACATACTCCCCCATAGAGGATGTACCAACATCCAGTCCAGAAGAAAGATAGGTGCATAAACCACTGGACGAATGCAACCATCTACATCTTTACTCAAGATTAGGTTGGGGCATAACCCCAAGCATACCTCTTAGATATTCAAATGTATCCTTTAGAAAGGGCTTAGTAAATATGTATGCTATCTGTTCCTTTGTGCTAATGTACTCCAATCTGACTTCTTTATCTGCAACTTTCTCTCTTACAACATGATACTTGATCTCTATATGCTTTGTCTTAGAATGTAAAAATGGATTTCTTGACATACTAACTATAATTGTATTGTCACAATGTATGACAATAGGCTCATCAAACTTGATTCCAATGTCCATCAACATCTACTTCATCCAAATTATCTGATTACAATTGTTTTCTGCAGCTACATATTCTACTTCTACTGTACTCTATGAGATACAATTCTGCTTCTTTCTCAACCATGAAACCAATCTTCCTCCAAGAAAAAAGGCTCCACCACTAGTGCTTTTCTTATCATCAACACTACCTCCCAATCAGCATCTGTATATGCACATAGGGTTAAATCATCAAAATTTTCATACCATAATCCATAGTCCATTGTGCCTCTAAGATATCTCAGTATCCTCTTTACTACAGCATAATGTGACTCTCTAGGTTCAGCTTGAAATCTAGCCACAATCCCAACTGAATGTGCTATATCAGGTCTTGTATGTGTTAAGTACTATAATCCTCCAATCATAGATCTGTATTTCTTTTGCTCAATTGTTGGTGTCTCATCTTTACTAGATAGTTTATGTCCTGTAACCATAGGTGTTCCAATTGGTTTACAATTCTCCATACCAAATCTTTTCAAAAAATCATTCAAGTACTTTGTCTAATTTACGAAGATACCATCTTTGTTTTGTGTTATCTGTAATCCCTAAAAGTATTTCATTTCTCCAATCATACTCATTTCAAATTCTTTCTTCATTTCATTGGCAAATTTGTCACTAGCTTCATCTTCTCCTCCAAAAATAATGTCATCAACAAAAATAACCAAAACTAACAATCCATTCTCAATTTCTTTTGTATACAAATTACTATTAGTTGTTCCTTTTTTAAATCCCAACTTCAACAAATACTTATCCAATCTAGCATACCAAGTTCTAGGTGCTTGTTTCAATCCATATAGTGCTTTCTTTAGTTTACATACCATATTTCCTTCTTGAGTCAAAGGAAAACCTTCAGGCTGCTGAATGTAGACTTCTTCTTTCAATTCACCATTTAGAAATGCTGACTTCACATCCATCTGATATATTTAGAATTTCGTAAATGATGCATAAGCCAAAAACATTCTTACTGCTTCAAGTCTTGCCATAGGGTCAAAGGTCTCTTCATAGTCAATTCCTTCTTGCTGTGAGTATCCCTTACATACCAATCTTGCTTTGTTTCTAATTACTTCTCCTTGTTCACTCATCTTGTTTCTGAATACCCATTTAGTTCCAATCACATTTTTATCTTTAGGTCTAGGGACCAATTCCCATGTCTTGTTCTTTTCAATCTGATGCAATTCTTCTTTCATAGCTTTAACCCAATGTTCATCTTCACATGCTTCATTAGTAGATTTAGGTTCAATTTGAGAAATCAAAAACAAATGTACCTTCTTTTGAGTAAGAACTCCTCTGTCTAAACTTCCAATAACTTGCTCAACAGGATGATGTCTTGAAATATACCTGTTAGGTGTCATAGTCTCAGATCTTGTCTCAACTATAGATTCTTCTCTAGATTCTTCTTTTTTTTCTTCAGCATGTTCATTCGACAATTCACTGTCAGTCTCAAAAAATTGTTCAGTAGCTTCAATATTAGGTTGAGGGTTAGTTCCTTCATCAGATTCATAATCAAACATTCTTTCCTGAATTTTAAACTTCTCATCAACTTTCACGTTTGCACTTTCAACAATAGTCTTAGTTCTCTTATTGTAACATCTATAAGCTTTTCTTTTCAAAGAATATCCAAGAAAAATTCCTTCATCACAACTAGGATCAAACTTTCCTATATCATCATCTCTCTTTATATAACATTTGCTTCCAAAAATTCTAAAATACTTAACTAATGGTGCATGTCCAAACCACAATTCTTAAGATGTCTTGTTTGTGTCTGCTCTGATTTGTACTCTGCTCATTGTATATACTATTTTATTCACTGCTTCTCTCCAAAATGTCTTTGCCAAATCACTCTCAAACAACATAGCTCTTGCTGCTTCAATCACTAATTTGTTCCTTCTTTCTACAATACCATTTTGTTCAGGAGTTCTAGGGGCTGAAAACTATCTCTTAATACCATTCACTTCACAAAAAGTCTTAAACTCTTTAGATGTAAATTCTCCTCCTCTATGAGATCTCAAACATTTAATCCTTATTCTTGATTCATTCTCAACTTTATTCTTAATCACCTTAAACTTATCAAATGCTTCAGATTTCTCTTTCAAAAATGCAATCCACATCATTCTTGTAAAATCATCAACAAGAATCATAAAATACGTTTCTCCATAGAATCCTCTAGTCCTAGTAGGACCGCTCAAGTCTGTATGAACAATCTCCAACTTCTCTGTAGATGTGAACTTCTTGCTAGGAAATGAACTCCTTTTCTGCTTAGCCATCACACATTCCTTGCAAATCATGTTAGTAGGCTTCATAATCTTAGGTAAATCTCTTACTGCAAGCGTAGAACTCACTTTCACAATATTATCAAAGTTTATATGACAAAACCTTCTATGCCATAACCAACTATCATTAATCTTAGTCATCAAACATGTCATCTCAATAGAGTTCAACTGAAATACATTACCTCTGGTTCTAGATCCAGTTCCAATTAGATTTCCATCTTTATCCTTTATCACACAACTTTTCTCAGTAAACCAAACTTGATATCCCTTATCCACTAACTGTCCAACACTCAAAAGATTATGTTTCAATCCATCAAAAAAGTAAACATCATCAGTATTAGTCTTTCCATCAAGAGTAATAGATCCTATACCTTTAATCAAACAAGGTGCATTGTTACCAACTCTAACAACTCCTCCATCATGATTGTTAAACTTTATGAACTTTTCTTTATCACCAGTCATATGATGTGAACAACCACTATCTATAGTCCAATTATCTTTCTTTTCAACTTGGGAAACTAAGGCCTTTTCTTCTTTAATATCAGATTCAAAATTTTCTTCCTTAATTGCTACAAATCCTATGTCATCAAGATTATCATTATCACTGTCACTCAAATGTCTTTCAATTCCTGCTTCAATTTCTTCATCATTTGCATAATAACATTCTTTAGATCTTCTAGGCTTGAAATTGTTTTTATACTCCTTAACTCTCTTAGGACACTTAGATGCAAAATGACCATATTCTTGACAAGTCCAACATTTAAAGATTTTCTTATCATCTGGTTCTCTTTTTACAAGCAAGGCAATACCTTCTTCAATCTTCTTATCTTCTTCAGATTTGGATCTACTACTGCTGGCATAATCTCCATTCACACTTGTACTTCTTGACAAAGTAGGTCGAATACTAAGAGCACTGAATGTTGTCTCCATTCTAGGTAAGTCTCCTGATAACCTTAGGTTCATCTCTGCTACTTCCAATCTTCCAAGAAGAGTCTCTCTTGTAAAGTTTGTAGTACAAGGTATAACTTGTTCAATAATTTGTGTTGTCTACTTAAATACAAGAGTCAATATCCTCAGAATTTTCCATATCACTTCATTCTCTATCTTTGATCCTCCACAAGATTTTATCCTTGCAACAATTTCTGACATTCTACCAATATAGCTTCTAACAAATTCATCTTCCATCATTCTAATATCTTCAAATGCACATATCCAATTATGTAATCTAGCTCTTTTTGCATGTTCATCACCTTCAAAAGTAGAGTGTAAAGCTTTCCAGATTTTATTAGATTTCTTAAAACATTTTACCTGACTATATTCATTCTTCGGAAGTGCTGTCAAGAGTGCTTCTCTTGCAAGTATGTTACACATGAATAGATCTACCTCATCTTTAGTACTTGTTTCAATATTGTCTTCTTCAATTATAGTCCTTTCATTCTTTGTAATCAACCAATAGCCTGGTCCTAAACACAATAGATGTGTCTTCATCTTTTCCTTCCAGCTGTCAAAATTTACTCCATCAAACTTAGGGCTTTCTTTCCTGAAATTCACCATGGATCTCCTTAAGCTATTAAACTTTCTTTTCAAGGACCTTCTGCTCTGATACCAATTGTTAGAAAGTAAAGACCACTAAGATAACTGAGATGGGGGGGCTAAATCAGTTATTTGATAATTAAACCATTTATCAACTTCAACAGCTTTAAACCATAAAATCAATGTAATAACCAACCATAGAAAGATAATCATACACAATGACACAATAACACAAGATATGTTAACTAGGGAACCTCTTGATCAAAGAGTAAACCCCAGTGGGAATGATGCCCGCAAAATGATGCACTAATATGAAAGTTCCTTGTGAGAGGATGGACCCTGTTAGGAGTCTTATGAAATACATTCAGTACATATGAATCCCTGTTAGGAGATTTTGAATCCCTGTTAAAGATTCTAACCCTGTTAGGAGTTATGGAAGACAGAAGGACCCATTGCCCAAACAGCTTCAAGGCAAGATCTCTGAACTCACTGTCCAACAGATCTTAGGATTATTCAATAGAATAATATGAAATATGTTACCTCCTTCACATTGTTCCAAAACCACACTCTTTGCTACACAAGATCACAAATCCAAATCTATGTACTTCACAAGTCTTCCTTCATCACTGAATTAGCTCTTATCTTCACTTCATGCATACATTTGCATCCCAATATCATAATTCCATATCACAACTATCACACATCCTTTACAACAAGGAAAAAATTACTTCATTTATACCACACTCAAATAATTACAAATGAGTCGGCATGCAAATACAAAATAATAATTTCAACACGCTACACCAAAATTACATAAAACTGTCAGCTTCCAGATATTGTAACTTTCCACTCATGTGACCTCAAAGTTTTCACTATGAACCACGTCACCACCAATGAGTCTCAAACTTCCCTTTAACTGCATAGAATTAGATTCCATCCTGATTAGGAGATATCCTCTAATTACCAAAAATCATTGCTCAAGAACACTACCAGAATACTACTTCCACCAAAATGCTTATAACTTTCATGAATAAATGAATTTCTTTTTGCACTCTTAACCATAGGCTAATAACACACCAAAGAACATAACATCAATTTCACATAACTCAATCTACAATATAACACATGCGCAAAACAAAATTGTGCCTGCTTCTCTGCTAATCTCCAAAATAACACTGTGTTGACATCAATGACAATCATAGCCATGAATGCAACAACCACTGCTATAGAATGACTGCCAAAGCTTCAGCATTCATTCCTAACAATGTCTACCAATCCTAGATTCACATCTTGCCTCCCATGAACCATCTTGACAACCCTCTGCAATTACATGTCAGATTGCAATCTGCCACCCCACAACAATTCAACTAGGGCTTCTCAAGAGGAACCTACAAAGCTAGATCCGCAGACCTAGATCAAGATCTCACCTTGCTCTGATACCACCTGATGTAAGGCAAGGTTCATGAGGGGCCAATTAATGGCATGACCTAATGATCCAACCTTCTCAACAATGCACAGAAGCAAATAACAACACAGTGAGAGAGAGAGAATGCATGATCTTTCATTAATTTTCATCAAATAGAGTCATACATGCCAGGCTATAAGGCCTTCCTAGTTAGGGCCAGATATTAGAATGAATTACAGAAGTCCTCAAACATGCGAGGATCTACCAGCAATCTACAATCCATTATCTTCTTACTTCTATCTCAAACTTCCTCCGAAACTACAGCCAAACAACTACATTTATACAAGAATCTACCGAACTGAGTCGGCCTTATAATCCATAATCAATGAAAGAAATAGTCAGATCTAGGACCACACACTTCCCAATGATGGATTCCAACATTAAATCTATGACCCATAATAAATGCACAAGTCAGCCCAATAGAAACTCAAAAGAAACTACTCGGTAAGCAAGGATGACCGAGCAATAGACAAGCATCACCAAGCACCAATGAAATAGCTGACCACCCATGAGATAACCGACCACACTCGGTAACCAAAGGAAACTAACCAACTAACTACCAAATTGGTCAAAGAAGGAACCAAGAAACACATACAAACTCCAAAAAACATTAGTGACACAGGATTGCCAAGGACCTAAGATGCTCCTGCATCATTTCAACTTTACCCCTCATGAGCTCTAGATGAAAAAAAACATGCTCTACATTTGCAATTGCAATCTGGGCTAGGGCTCTTGTTCCCTAGCCATTGTGTTTTCTTGCAACTAGGCCTGTGTGTAGTAGTCATTGGGTTGTGAAGAGGTGTGTGGGTTCTTTTCCATATGGAGAGGATTGTGGGTTGGTTTACTATTTTTAGGGGGTTTTTTATTTGTAGGGGCATTTGGTGTTGGGTGTTTGGTGTGGATATGGTCTTTTTCGTGGTGAGATTTTTGCATGGCGAGTATTCTGATGTCTTCTAGTTTGGTATTGGTTGAAGGTGTTAAGACTCATAATGGCTCTTCATCAAGAATACATGCACAACATCTAGAGACACATTCTATGCAAGTGAGGGTTTAAAAATGATTGGTCATTTTCCTAGAAGCCAGGATCGGTCGATTTTCATCATTTCTCTTGATTCTGTTATTGAAGATATTTTTTGTTAGAGCTGACATGCTCTCATTTGCAAGTGTCTTGGTATTCATATTCCTCTATCTACATTAGGAGATTGGATCTGGTGATCATGGCAGATTGAAGGAGATATGAAGATTATGCTCACCGCTAATAGTTTTTTTATGGTTATTTTATCTAATATGGCTCATTAAAATTAGGTTTTTGAAGGTGGTCCATATTTTTACAATTATATTGGGTTATCTATTAAGCCCTAGCATATAGGTTTTAATTCAGTTGAAGAGTTTTCTTCTCGAGCCCCCGTTTAGGCTCATTTCCCATGGCTCCCCTGGAATTGTGGAAAGAATACATTTTACAATGAGGATTTGCCTTCTCGAGCCCCTATTTAGGTTCATTTACCATGACTCCCCCTAGAGTTGTGGAGAGAAGATATTTTACAATGAACTTCTATTCTTCTAGGGAAGCCTATTGCAATAGCCCAACAAACCCTTCACAACAAGGTGATTTATTTTTCTCAAATTTGTGTGGAGATTGATCTCAATAATCCCCTCTCAGATTTATTGGAGATTTTTATTGGCTTTTCATCATGGATTCAATAGCTAGATTATGAATTTCTTCCTTTTAGGTGCCGGATCTATCATGAGTATGGCCATCTTTAGTAGAAATTCCCTAAGATTCATAAAGAATCTCGCTCTACTAATCCCTCTTCTTCGTCATCTCCACCTATGGCTAAAGAGGACAAGGGGAAAGCTGCCATGAGGGAGGGTGATTCAGGTAACGATA
Source organism: Chamaecyparis obtusa (assembly GCA_027943335.1). Lineage (NCBI taxonomy): Eukaryota > Viridiplantae > Streptophyta > Pinopsida > Cupressales > Cupressaceae > Chamaecyparis > Chamaecyparis obtusa. The sequence continues at coordinate 282,296 of BSBK01008915.1, read as the reverse complement.
ACCTTTAGATAGTTTGGTGCCAATTAAAACTAGTGCTAAGGGATGAGATCAAAAGAAGACTTCAAAGGATCAATAGGTTGATGAGGGCTTTAACTGATTTGAAGTGTTAAATAGTTTAGCCTTGGAGGAAGGGGATTCTACCATATATCACTTTTGCAGCTATTGGTGTGGGGTATGGAGGTTGTGTCAGTTCCAGGTTCATTTCATGATCTACATGAAGTGCAAGATCAACAAGTGACTATGAATGATTATATGCAAGATGATATTATTTTGGCTTGTTTGTCTAAGGAGGTTTTAACTTCATATAAGGGTAAGGTTTTGAAAAAATATTTTATAGTCAATTAAAAATTAATAAAAAATTATATATTCAATAAAACAATAAGGAAAAATATGCTGACCAATATTTGGTGTCTTAGGTATATTTCCCCAAAAGGATTTGCAAAAATTTATTTATTTAAGTCAAAATATGGTGTTCATACACAGCTATGGTATGATCCTGAAATAGGCATTTTGAAAACATGGTTTTTAAACATTCCTACTAAAAATAAATTTATACCATGTGGTATATTTAAATAAATTACATATTTGAAAAGTAGACTTTGAGAACTATATTTTCTATTACAAAATATTTTTGAGATTCAATCTCTAAATACCTCAAATTTAGACATCAATTGATAGGAAATTTGAAAAAAAGGGAAAACACTTCCACTTTTTGCCCAAAAGTGGGACTCAACTTCTTGTAACCACCCATCACTAAATTGATTACAAAGAGGTTCAAATCTTGTCTTCCTATGGTGATTTCTGAGGAACAAGGAGGTTTTGTGGCTGGTAAAAAAATCCTTGATGGGGTGGTGTTGGCTTTGAAGGTTATTCATTCTATGACAACTTAAATGGTGAGATCTATATTCATTAAATTGGGCATGGCAAGGCTTACAATAGAGTCAAATGGATTTTTGTTTAGAAATTCTCTTGGCCTTTGGTTTTAATCCAGAATGGGTGAGTTGGACTATTGTTGGAAAACTATTGGGAAAATGTGATACTGAGAGGGGGGTGAATCAGATATCACTAATTTATCTATTTTGACATAAATGAAACTTGCATAGCATAAGCATAAAACTCAATAGTACAACAGATCTTATAAGATAAACATCACCCATGAAAATAAACATAACACAATGATTTTGGTTACCCAAAAACCCTTGAAAGGTAAAACTGGGATGGGGATGACACCCACAAATCTTCACTACTACAGTATAAAGTTTTCTTGTTAGGGCTACAAGCTTGATCACAAAATATGATCTGCCTTGTGAGGGTTCTGCCATGTTAAGAGCTTTGAGAGTTATACAATCTACCTTGCAAAATAATTTAAGACTTACAAATAAGTAAGCACTCGGTTAAGAAATTTACTAAGGTTTGTCAAAACCACTCTTTTAAAAGATTTACCCTGATACACCTGTTAAAATATCTCAATTCCCGATCCTTCAATTTACATTGTGATGCTGATTACAGATCTTCTCCTTATAGTATAGATTTTATCTCTTCTATCAAATATGTCTTTTTTCTATCCTTCACTGCTTTGCTCTATTCTACTCAGTCACTGAACTCTATCTCTGATCATTAGAATACTTCTTTGTTCTAAAAATATGAGATCTCCTTCATATTCTCTCTCTCGCACACTATTTTAGGGTTCATATCACATCTTATATAGACAATTAACTTTCTCCAAGATAAGATCTACGATCTAGATTATCTCTTTTTTCCATTTAACCTTTCTCTAATTCTGATTGGTTCCATGTGTTACATAGGAATTAATGATTATAATACAAGAGTGTAATCACCTCCATGATTTCCTCAACAAACAACAAATGAAATATGAATGTTGGCCAAAATAGTTTACCTAAGTGTTTGTCCCATAACAAACACATATGTCAATTCTGGCTTGCTCGGCATTAGATATCTCTGGCACTCAGGATTCACTTTTCTTTATATTCTAGTGCTTGGCATTGTCTCCTTTTCATAACTCAACAAAAGCTGACTTGGCTAATATAGAAGTACTTGGTGGCCACTATTTTACTCGATAGTGACTACCGCTTGGTAAATGTACATTATACATGACTCAGCCTATATATGATGACTCAGTCACTATGATGACCGACCAACATTGCCTAGAAAATGACTAAATGTAAGACATTAATAGATAACAAAACTTTAGGGAGAAACAATCTCCCCCTTTGACATTAGTGGAAAAAACACTTCACCATGACATTTTCATTACATTTACAAGAGTACTTAGTACTAACAAAACTATATACAGAATACTCCCCCTAAAACTTAACTCGGTCTTACAGAACAAAAAGTTACATTTGTACACATAAGACTTCCTTATTTGACATACATTCGAATAAATATACACATTTCCAAAACTTAGTATGTCATACCATTCATTTATGCTTTATTCATTCTGATTCTTCTTTTTGATGTTGTTCCCTCTTTGTGACTTAACATGTCATGTCACTCCTATTTCCCCCTTGTTTTTGTCACTTGAAGTTCTTGGGGTGTAGGGATCTTGAAATACTTGTCCATAAATGGTTTATGAAGCAACATGACCATATGCAATGCGTTGTCCCAACCAGATGTTTCAATCTTCAAAACCTCAAACTTTACCTCTAGCTCGGCAGCTAGGTCAACTAAGCTCTCAGTAATAGAAAGATGGGGATCTTTCTGCAACTAATTCCTTTGTCATAACTAACTCTCTTTGTATGGCCTCCAAATGAGGTGTTAACATTGTTTGAATAAAGAGTAAGCGAGCCCTTATCTTACCATCATTATCCATCAACTCGGCTAGCCTCCGTTGAGTATGCACAAGCCTAGTATAATACATAGAGATGGAACTTGCATCAAAGGTCAATGAGTGACCTATAGACTTGATATCTAACTATAGCTTATCTATCAAATCATGCTTTTCCTTGGTAAACACTTCTACATCACACAATTTCTTGTACAAAGAATGTGCATTTTGTACAACTTCGTCTATGTTTGTTATTAAGGTAGAAACTTCTACCTACTTCATTGTGATGTCTACAGAGACTTTATTAAGTACCTTGGTCTCAAATTTCCTTTCTAACCACTTGAACAACTTGTCATTAGCCTCCTTGTTATCATCAGTCACTTTCTTGACAATGTGAATAAGTTGTTCCAGAATAGGGTCAAACTCATTTACATCAGTCATATCAAAATCATCTATGGATATACCTTTTATTTTATGAAGTACTTGCTTTTTCTAATGTTCCCTTCTCATTTCTTCCTATTTTCTCTTCTTCTTCAATAGATCTTGAAAAATTTGTATCTGATCATAGGTCAAGTTATTTGTGTCCCATTTAGGAATCACAATAACTTCCTCGAGTGTCACATGTTGAGTGGGAGATTTCTCCTTCTTTTTATGTGACTTCTTTCTAGGTGTTCTACCACTCAGAATCTATATAAGATAATTTATTACCTCTTGCTCCTTAGGCTCTTGAGTATCTATTGATTTTTATGTCTCTTTCTTTTCTAGTTCCTTTTCCTCCACATGAGGATTTACTATAACCAACGCAGACTGTTCTGCTTGCCCTTTACTTGACTCCTCAATAAATGTAGGCATAGGTGTAATTATTGAATTTTCATGTTCCTTGATAGTAGTACTATGACTGGCTAGCATATCAACTATAGCTATGTGTGGACTGGCAGAGGTAACTTTAACAGTTGAAGTATCCTCAATCTGTGGATAATCTAGCACTTATAATAACATAGGATTACTGCCCGAAAAAGATGTATCTTTGGCTGCCTCAGCATGAATTTCTTCCTCGGTCAATTTATATGAGTTTTCACTGGGAAGTCCTCAGTGATATCAACAATGTTTATTTCAACTATCTTCTCATGCTCTTCGATCTTCTGAGCTACTTTCTTCTGAATTTTAGGTTCACTAACATCCTCTTTATTTTCTAGTTTAATTCCCATAGATGTGCTAGCATCTTGCTGTGTACTTTTATCAATTATATAACCAAAAATGATCTTCCATACCTTTAGACTTTTTTGAACAACATCTTCAACCTTGTGTTGAAGGATATAGTATGCCCAGAGCTTGGGAATGAATCTATTTTTGTACTACTCCATGTATTGCTAAATGCAATCAAGGGATAAGTCTAGTGTGACTTGAGTAAGTGTGCTTTCCCTAATTTTTTTTCCTGTTATAAGGGCATATTCCCATTTTTGTCCTATCCTTTGATATAACTCATCAGGATAAGTTTCCCCAATTGAAGTGGTACCATTTTAAATATGTAGAGCATCTCAAGCATTGCTTCTTCAAGTTTTTCCTTACCCTCAATACTCATCCATTCAAATTCTATTTGTTTGAAGCCTGCTAGTTCAGTAGTGCTCTTAATGTTGTGTCATATTTCATCCATAGTTAGTGTTTTCTTCTATGGTGATACCTTCTTCTTCATTTCCTCATCATTGTCAGTTTCCTCATCATCCTTCTCCAAAATGAGTTTTCTCCTAGGTTTCTTCTTCAACTGGCTCAGCACTACCTTAGGTTGAATAGTTTTTCTCTCCTTCTTTCATCTTCATGTCATCAAATCTACCTCTCAAGCTTTTAGGTCTGGCTCTCATCACATTCACATCACCACCATAAACTAGAGCAAGTTTATCCCACATTTCCTTTGTTGTAGTGTAATTCTTGACATCCTCAAATTTAGCATCAAATGGAGCAGCAACAATCTCTATCATAGTAATACTGTGTTCATGTTCGTCTCTCAATAGATTAAGAGTCAAAGGTCCAATAGTCGGTTTTATGTAGCCATTGTCAACTAAGGTTATAGAAAATTCACTGATTCTAGATATATGAAGTCTCATCTAGCTTTGCCATGTGGTAAAGTTATCTTTGTTCAACTTCAAAACTTCCCTCTTATACATCTTGTGATCTCTCTACTCAAGTCCTTAAAACTTTCTTCCAAGCAACCAATACTACTCTGATACTAATTGTCAGAATAACTCAGAGGGGGGGGGGGGAGGGGGGCAGTGAATCAATTAGATCAGTAATCCTATAGTCCCAAATACACAGATGTACCTTATAAAACAATTTAAACGAATCATCTAGCTCGGTAACATAAAATATCAATCTATCTATCCACTTATACCGATTACCAGTAATTATTCAAAACTGTGACTACCGACTAAATCAACTATGCAGTATGTAAAGTGTGATAGAAAAACAATCATAACAAATAACACATAACACAATGATTTAATGTGGAAACCCTGCTAAGGGAAAAATCACCTGGGACCAATAACCCAAAATAATTCACTCTTCTAAAGTAAGCTCGGTAAAGAGCCAACCCTTTTAAGGTTACAATGCACACTATTAGGTGTGACTTGGTTAGATTATTTATCACTAATAGTTAACTTTTGACCAGCATTCACTATGGGGTCAACAAGATAACACTTTACATTCAATGAATGTCATAGGGTAATACAATAAGACTGTTAAGTCCACTCGGCTAAGAGATTTTCTGAATCAATGGTTAAACTAATACAGTACTGATTTGATTCAAATACAACTCAATTGAAAATATACAAATCTATACTAAGCTCATAAAATCCTCTAATCATTAATCAATTCACTTCCTCAATATTTCTCAACTTACTTACACTTGGTAAATAGTTCTCTGACACTCAGTAATGTCTGCAGCTTAGTTCTTTCAATAACCAGTTTGATCAGGCTTGCATGAATACAATCTTCACATGAAATCTTAGCAATCTTCTTTTGTCCAGCATGTTTCAATTATGAAACTCATATCTCTTATATAGACAAGTAAATCATTTTCATATCAACCATTAGATTTTGCCTCTTAATCTCCTTCGTCCATTTTTTTGCTTAAACCTTCCTCGACAGATGTGTCATTAACACGTTTCAATCTCATCCTTTAGATTATCTCTAAATTTTTTTAGTAGCGGATCTCATAACTAACTTCATCGTTAACTTTGAAATCATAATAATTTCCAAATCATCAAATTTAGTCAGTTGTTGTTAGCATTTAATGTTTTCATCCATACTCAGTTAATATAAAAATGTGTCGGTGACAAATAGCTTGGTTATATTGTCACTCAGTATACACTGCATTGGCTCGGTATATACAAAAATATTCAATTATCGACCACATTGACTTGTTCAATTTCAAATCTCTTCTTCATAATAGATTAATGTAACATGCTCAAGTTAACAATATAAAGCCATAGACTCATCAATAAGTTAGCCAATGTTTACCTTATCCTTATGTGTCATATCCATCTTTTCCTCGTGTAGATATCTCAGTTCTTCATCTTTTCTTCCTTTAATAGATGTTCAGATGTTTGTAACTAACATGATAAGTATTTTCAAAACTAGTTAACATCAATGATAACATATTGACTGATTTAATCATCTTACATATCATTTCAGTAGTTCGGTGATCTTTAATCACTATTCCTTTAGTTCATCAGATATTCAATCAGTTGTAGTTCATCAATCTCTCCCTTTGGCATTGATGGCAACACAAGAAATATGAAAATATGTCATACACATACCAAACATGTATTCTACAACTATATAAGTAAATCTTGTTCGATAAGCTCTCCCTAGCTTGATATTTAATATGTTTAATCACTACAAAACAAAATAGCATTACATGAAGACTCTCCCTACGGATTGATCTTTTCAGTTCTCAGATAGTTGTTCTTAGCAACATATATTCCAATATGAAGTCTCTCTCCCTTTCTGCAATCTCTCTCTGATCTTCTCTTATAACTTTTCATATGCAGTTTATCTCCCTTTGACAACAATGCCAAAGAAAATATACAAACATCTCTTCAGTAGCCAACTAGTCCTCTTTTGTTCAGTTCATATCAAGTACCTTCAGTGTACTGATAAACAAATTCTTGTTCTAGCTTCTACAATCTTTCACAACCTTAGAAAAAACTAAAGTGTGAGTTATGTGCATCAACATGAATGATCTTCTGATAAGTATACGTTGATGCAACCTTCTGATCACCTCAGTGCCCGATAGATAGGGGATGGACACCAAGTCTAGTCCTCAAATATTCGAAATGGTCCTTCAGTAAGGGTTTTGTAAAGATATCAGCAAGTTGTTCTTTAGATGTTACAAATTCCAATTTCACCTACTTCTCTTGAACTTTTTCCCTTAAGTAGTGATACTTAATAGATATATGCCTTTTTTTTAAATGCATCATAGGATTTTTGGAAATATTTATAGCTAGCACTAGTATTGTCACAATATATAATCACTGGGTCAGTGATTTTACCTTATTCATTCCTTCCAACACTTGTTTAATCCAAGAAATATTTGAAAAATTTACAGCAAAAACAACATACTCTGCTTCAGCAGTAGAGTGAGAAATGCATGCTTGTTTCTTGCTTATCCAAGTCACAAGCCTTTCCCCTAAAAAGAATGCTCCACCAGTTGTGCTCTTCTGGTCATCTATGTTTCCAGCCCAATTTGCATCGGTGTAAACTTGGAGTTCAAATTTGCCTTCCATTGTGTACCATAAACCATAGTCTTATGTCTTCTTCAAGTATCTCAAAATTCTTTTAACTGCAACCATATGTGAATCTTTATGATTGGTAGAAAATCTTGCCACAATCCAAACTGCATGTGCAATATCAGGCCTATTATGTACAACATACATCAGTTTCCCAATCATAGATCGATACAGAGTCTGATTTACTTCTATAGATTCATCATCCTTTGTCAATTTACATCCAATTACCATCAGTGTTCCTACCGGTTTTGCATCTTCCATGCCAAAAGTTTTTAACACTTCTTTAATGTATTTTGATTGAGTCATGAAAATCCCATCATTCTGTTGTATAATTTGCAAACCTAGAAAGAATTTAATCTCTCCAAACAGAGACATCTCAAATTCCTTTCTCATTTCATCAGCAAAAGATTTGCAAATTTTATCTTTTCCACCAAAGATTATATCATCAACAAATATTTCAGCAATCAAAATGTTATCATTAGATTCTCCTTTCATATACAAATTATTGTTTTCACTAGTTCTTACAAAGCCAATACTAATAAGATAAGCATGCAGTCTTTCATACCATGCCCTCGATGCTTGCTTCAGTCCATACAAATCTTTGTGTAGTCTACATACCATGGTCTTCTTATTCGGATCAACAAACCCTTCTGGTTGTTCTATGTAGACCTCCTCAAGAATTTCATTTAGAAAAGCTGATTTCACATCCATTTGATATACTTTGAATCATTTATGTGCAGCATATGCAAGTAGTATATAGACTCCTTCAATTCTAGCAACAGGTGCAAAGGTTTCACCATAATCAATACCTTCTTCTTGTGCATATCCCTTGCAAATAAGTCTTGCCTTATTCCTAGTGACCTCACCATTTTCATTCAATGTATTCCTGAAAATCCACTTAGTACCAATTACATTTTTATCTTTTGGTCTGGGTACTAATGTCCATGTCTTATTCTTCTCAATCTATTAAATTTCCTCATTCATAGCATTGATCCATTCCTCATTTTCAAGTGCATCCCTAACATTCTTAGATTCAAACTCACAAACTAAGAATGTGTTTTGTCTTAACTTACTTCAAGTCATCATGCCAGCTTTCTTATGTCCAATGATTTTAATCTCTGGATGGTGTCTTCTAAAAAATATTGCTAACACTTGTTCTCTTCTTTGTTCATCATTCAGTTCAGGTTCATTTTCCTGCTCTGTAGCTTCTTCCTGATTCTCGATTTGTATTTGTTGATTCTCAATAGCATTTTCCTAATGCTTAGTAGACTTAGCTTGTGGCTTCAATAGATAAGTTGGATCTTCAGCATAAGTAAACCTACCATAGTCTTTTGGTTCCTTCATGCTTTCTTCATCATTATTTTCAGCAAACTCATCAACTGTTACATTAGCACTTTCTATCATTTTATTAGTATCCTTGTTCAAACATTTATAAGCTTTACTCTTAGTATAATATCCTAAAAATATTCCTTCATCACCTTTAGAGTCAAATTTACCATTTCTATCATCTTTCAGAATATAACACTTACTACCAAAGATTCTAAAATTACTTACACTCAGTGTACATCCAAACCATAACTCATAAGGTGTCTTGTGTGTGTCTTTCTTCAATTGAACTTGGTTTAGGGTGTAAACTGTAGTGCTAACTACCTCTCTCCAATATATTTGTGCAACATTTTTCTCAATCATCAATGTTCTAGCACAATCAACAATAGATTGGTTCCTCCTTTCAGCAATTCCATTCTATTGTGGTGTCCTAGGTGTAGAAACCTGCATTTTGATTCCATGCTCATTACAGAAATTAGTGAATTCATCAAAAACAAACTCACCTCCTCTATTAGATCTTAAGCATTTCAATTCTTTTTCAATTTCTTTTTCAACTTTAGCCTTATACCATTTAAATGGTTTGAATGCCTCATAGTTTTCTTTCAAGAACATTACTATTATCAATCTAGTATAGTCATCAACAAATAAAATAAATTATTTATCACCATAGTAGCTTTGAGTTCTCATAGGACCACATAAGTCGATGTGTACCAACTTTGAAATATCTTTAGATGAATAGTCTTTACTTTTAAAACTAGATTTGGTCATCTTTCCTTTTTGACATTGATGGCACATAACATGATCAGGTTTGGTTAGACTCGGTAATCCTCTAACATTTCTCTTTCTACTCATCTTAATCATGTTATCAAAGTTTACATGACATAACCTCTTATGCCATAACCATGCATCTTCATTTTTCACCATCAAACAAGTCTCAGCATTGTCAAGATAAAATAAATTACCTTTTGATTGTCCTCCAATACCAACAAGCTTTCCATTTTCATCATATATTTTCACCTTCTTACTTTCAAATGCAACTCGGTGACCTAAGTTATTCAGCTGTGCTACACTCAAAAAATTATAGTTAAGTCCTTTTACCTAGTATGCATTATCACATCTAATTCTATCATTCAATAAAATATATCCTTTAACATTTACCAAACAAGGTGTGTCATTTCCCATTTTCACTGATCCTCCATTATAATGCTCAAGATGATCAAACTTATCTTCATCACCAATCATGTGATGTGTACAACCACTATCAATGATCCAAGTATCATTCTTACTAACTTTAGAAATAAGTGATATTTCTACATACCTTTCCTCCTCTTCTGAATCATCTTTCATAGCAACAAATACTACTTCAATATCATCATCAGTGTTAGTGTCGGTGTCATTTTCTTCAACAAGGTAACAAGCCTTTTTTCCTTTATCTTGATTGTCTCTGTTGTACTGCCATTTTCCTCTGTTATTCCTTCTACCATACTTTTCATCACTAGATCGGTCTGTTTCTTTCTCTTTCCTATAAGAACATCTAGTAGCAATATGGCCAAACTCTTTACAGTTAAAACAAGCTAAAGGTAACTTTCCCTTATACCTTCCTTTACCTTTCTACAATCTCTGGTCCATAAGTGCTTCAAGCTCATCAAGCTCATCTTTGGTGTTACTATCACTTTTATTATTTATATTATGCTTACTACTAGATTTACCAATCTTAAGAGATGACATAAAAGAAGACTCAACACTCGATACAACACTATTGTCAAAATTATTTAGCTCAAAAGTTGTTAACTTTCCAATTAGACTATCAAGAGTAAGAGTGCTATTAGATGCAAACCTCATTTCATGAATAGCAGATATTCTGATTGCATAGATAGGAAACAAAGTTCTCAATATCTTACTTATCACTGTATCTTCAAATATAATACCTCCTACTCCTCAGATAGCATTGACTACCTCTTTGATTCAGTTTGAGCATTGTGTGATTTTCTCTCCTTTCATCTTCATGTCATCAAATCTACCTCTCAAGCTTTAAGCTCTGGCTCTCATCACATTCACATCACCACCATAAACTAGAGAAATTTTATCCCATATTTCCTTTGTTGTAGTGCAATTCTTGACATCATCAAATTCAGCATCAGATAGAGCAGCAACAATCTCTATCATAGTAATATTGTGTTCATGTTGGTCTCTCAAATGATCAAGAGTCAAAGGTCCAATATTCAGTTGTATGTATCCATTGTCAAGTAAGGTTATAGAAGATTCACCGATTCCAGATATGTGAAGTCTCATCTGACTTTGCCATGTGCTAAAGGTATCTTTGTTCAACTTCAGCACTTCCCTCTTATACATCTTGTGATCTTTCTGCTCAAGTCCTTAAAACTTTCTTCCAAGTAATCAATACTGCTCTAATACCAATTGTTAGAATAATTGAGAGGGTGAGGTGAATTAGTTAGATCAGTTATCCTATAGTCCCAAATACACAGATGTACCTTATAAAACAATTTCAACAAATTATGCAGCTTGGTAACATAAAATATCAACCTGTATGTCCACTTATATTGATTACCAGTAATTATCCAAAACTATGATTATCAACTAAATCAACTATGTAGTATGTAACGTATGATAGAAAAAAAATCATAGCAAATAACACATAACACAATGATTTAACATGGAAACCCTACTAAGGGAAAAACCACCTGGGACTAGTAACCCAAAATAATTCACTCTTTTGAAGTGAGCTCGGTAAAGAGCCAACCCTTTTAAAGGTTACAATGCACATTGTTAGATGTGACCTGGTTAGAGGATTTATCACTAATAGTTAACTTTTGACCAGCATTCACTATGGGGTCAACAAGATAACATTTTACATTCAATGAATGTCATAGGGTAATACACTAAGACTGTTAATTCCACTCAATTAAGAGATTTTCTAAATCAATGGTTAAACTGATATAGTACTGGTCTAATTCAAATAAAACTCAATTGTAAATATTCAAATCTATGCTAAGCTCATAAAATCCTTTGATCATTAATCAATTCACTTCCTCAATATTTCTCAACTTACTTTCACTCAATAAATAGTTCTCTGACGCTTAGTAATCTCTACAGCTCGGTTCTTTCAATAACCAGTTTGATCAGGCTTGGATGAATACAATCTTCACCTGAAATCTCTATAGTCTTCTTTTGTCCTGCATGTTTCTGAATAGGGGTAAAATGGAACCACCACTATTCAAATGTGTATGTTGTGTGCAATGTATGGGGGAAATATTAGATCCACTCCTAAATCCAAATTCCCAAAGGAGAGATCCAATTTGATCAACCAAAAGGTTAATGCACAATTGAATCAATCTATGGAGAATATGAAAGAGAGAGAAAAACCCTATATTTCATTATAGTAGAATTGAAGTGTTTAGAATTTGAAATAATTGAAATGCAAGTACTAACCTCAAACTAGGGCAAATCTAGAAAATGCCAATTTTTGATGTCTATGTGTACTTTAGGGCAATTCTGCAACCTGTTTCAGATTGGAATTGCCGAGATGGAGAAAACCTAAAAATCTTTTTCCAAGATGAGATCAGGTCAACTTTGACCCTCATAAAAGGTCAAAGGCTAGATTCTTTATTTGAAGGTTGATTCTGACTTTGTTCGTAGATCTCGAAAGTTCACCGAAAAGAGTATACAAATCCACTCTCAGATCTAAAATCTCGCACCTATACCTGCAAGAAAATGGGGGTCTTTTTTGTATGGGGGGTTTGCCTTGGTCAAACCCCAATTTAGGAATTAACCTTGAAATTGAATTGAAATGTAGTGTGCATAAACAAAGTAATTGAAACAAATCACCTCGCTTATGTTGAAGTCCTTGTAGAGGATTCGAATCCTCAAATCTACAAATAGGAATGCTTCAATGGATGTAGGATATCTCCAATCAATGGAAATTGATCTTCAACACCAATCTTGAATAGATCTTTTCATATGAGAAGGCTTCGATGAATGTAGAAGGATGGATCATCAAGGGGGCTCCAAAGAGATTGAATCCTTCAATGGCTAACAATGGATCTCCTTGACTGATGAATGCTTGAACACTTGAATTCTTGAAGGCTTGCTTGAATGCTTGAATTCCTTCTTTCACTTGAGAGCTTGAGAGATTTCAAAACTTGATTGAGATATGTTCTCACAAAACTTGATTGAGAGATGGATTGAAATGAGAGAGGAAGGCCTCCTTTTATAGTGAACTAGGGCACAATCCTCTAGAGGGGCCATCTTGGAGAATTAAATCCCAATTAGGTCCTAACCTTTATAAAATATACCTAGATTAAATGCAATTAAAGGATAAACCATTCTGAAACCTGAAATGGCCAACCTGGAGGTGGGAAAATAATTATCCCCGAAACCCAATACCCAGAAATCAAGGAATTTGGAAATTTGAGAGAGGGGGCCAAAATTGAGGTTGGGATTGACCTAGTCAGAATCGAGGTCAATCCTAACCTAGTCAGGATTGAGGTCAATTTTGACCTAGTCAGGATCAACCTCAATTCTGACCCTGTGGGCCCAAATCTAGCCAAAATCAGGACAGGAGGTCCCGGGGATGCTCGGAGACCTAGGAATGATACCAGAATGAGATAGAATGCCAGGGATAGGCATAAAATCCTATGATGACTATGATGAAGGCCAGGAGGACTTATTTCAAATTCCTACTTAGAAAATAGAGCCATGGAAGAGGTAAATTAAGGATAATCCTCGAGATCCTAAACCCTAATTTCACCTATAACAAAGCAAAAAAGAAGTGGAAAGTGGGGAGAAAGCCAAATACATGCAAAGATCTAATCAAGGCACTTAACATGACCCTAGACCACTTAATCAGAGCACTAAATACTCTTATCATGGAAGTGCTTCCATTTTAAGATGATACATTAAGCCCCCACTTTAGCAAGAGTATGGACTTGATGCAAACTCTTGGTAAAGGAGATCAAAATGAAAAGATAATCTTATCGCAATCCAAGGGACAAAGGGAAACCTTAAGCCTCGAAGGCCTCAAGTCTTCATCAACTCCTAGATCACAATAAGAGAGACATCTCTAGAGAGAGAAATAAGGTGTAATTACCTTGCCCAATGAGAACTTATGTCTCATTGTGAACCACACAAGAGAACGGTGCAACTGGAAAGATGGAATTAAACTGCCTAGTGAATGTGGCTACTCACTATTCAACCCATCAAGGATTCATCCTTAGGAATATTATATTCCATAAGAATAAAACCAAAAAACAATAAAGAGATCTAGTCTTAAGGACACCTCTGACCTTAAGAGATCAAACTATATGTATATTTGAAACTGGATGGAACAAGAGATCCTAAAATATAAATCCATGCTTTGAGGATTAGTTACTAATCCAAAAAGGGTGAAAAGTATCTTGAAAAATATGTGTGTATTGAAAAGTGCGTGTGTGCAATAGGTGAGCAAAGTGCATGCCCCCATGTTAAAGTCATTGCTGACACTTTAATAGGAGCAATGGCTTTAACGGAAACATAAACAACTCCACTGATTATGTTTCCATGTCGAGATGCCCCCAGATGAAGACAAATCAAGGGAAATATCATAGAAACATAAAGAGAACACAGAAGGGTTCTACCTACCATGGGGTCAGTATGATCATAAGATAATATATATATATATGATATTATTGCAAATGAATTGACATCATTCCCCAAAGAAAGTAGAACTATGATCACAAAGGAGGAAAGATCACATAAGATATACAAAGGAGAATCTTTTCGAACCATGACATGGAGACCAAAAAGAATTAGTGCTACCATATCTTGAATCCAAGCATATTACACAAGGAAACATTTACGAACAATATCATAATTACAACATAACATTAAAAAACACATAGAAGAATAGAGATACATATAGAGGAACTGGAACAACAGTTTCGATTCCTTTATCGCCTTGCACCAACTGAGTAACAAGGATCGTATAAAATAATCTAACAACATTTAGCAAACACATTACAGGAGAAACACAGTACAGCAGGAAAACACACAACAAAGCTACCACGAAGGACAAGCCGATCAAGCGTGCCACCTACTCTCCCCATCTCATTGTATATCATTTAGGGAAGGTGGGTAACTCGCAAGAGGGACTATATCCAACATAGTAGGAATGATAGCTAGTTCCAAACAAGGATCCTCTTGAGAATCACAATGTTCGACACTAGGTGGAGGAGTTAATTGTGATGAAAGCATATTAGGTAAATCAATGTCAATTTCAATAGTCTCATATTCATCATTAACATCATCAATATCATCAAGAGTATCTTCTTCATCCAAATTAATCAAAATAGGATCTAAGATATGAATAGAATCATCATAATCATGCATATGAACATCATTATTAGTAACAACCTCTTCTAACACATCATGCATAGGCTTATCTGAGGTAGGTAGAGATCCTTGAAGAATAGAATTATGAGCTTTAGCATGAGCACGTCTCTTTTTATGACATTTATTAGCAGATTGATTATGTTTTGATTTATTTGAAATAGGTTGAGAACTAGGAGGAACAATCACAGGATCCTTCACAGGTTCTTAAGGAAGATCAATAGGATTATTAATAATAGGAGAAACAATCATAGGATCTTTGATAGGTTCGGTAGAAGGAACTTGATTAATAGAACTAGAATTCATAGTTAAAGGAGGTATAGAAGGTGTAGGAAAAAGACCATGATTAAGATCCATAGGAGGTATGCTTAATTCAAGAATCTTGTGATGTTTATAAGCTTGATATGAATGAAAAATATTATCAGGTCGAGGAGGGCATGAACTAGGTAATGAAGGCCAAAAGAAATCAAGAGCAGCACAAT
Source organism: Chamaecyparis obtusa (assembly GCA_027943335.1). NCBI lineage: Eukaryota > Viridiplantae > Streptophyta > Pinopsida > Cupressales > Cupressaceae > Chamaecyparis > Chamaecyparis obtusa. The sequence goes on along the minus strand of BSBK01008915.1, from coordinate 266,532 downwards.
CTCTAGGCCTAGAAGGTTGATATAAACAATGATTAATCATTTTTACTTCTTCATCATGAATGAACTTAAGACACTTATGGATAGCTGAAGCAACAACATGCATGGCATTCAACCAAGGAAAACCTAGCTTAACTTGAAATTGATCAGAAGTAGGAACAACAACAAAGGAAGTGTTCACAATTTTTCCACAAAGTTCAACTAGTAAAGTAATAGAAACAAATGATGGATAAAGAAAACCATTACAAGTTTGAATCCAAACATCTGATGCATCATAATAATCAGGTTGTAAGCTTTTCATAAAAAGATTTTCTTCAGTAATAGCATTGACCAAGGATGTAGGATCAACAAGACAACCATGAGTAGGTATCTGAGAAATCCTAGCAGCAATGTAAAGGGGACCATCAGGAGCCTTAATAGTCTCAGATTCATCAAAGGTAATCAAGAGTTCCCAAGGTCATTTATTCTTAGGTTGTTGTAGAGGTTTATGTTGAGTTTTCAGTTTAGGATTAGATTGAGTTTTCAGTTTAGGTTTAGGTTTTGGTCGAGGTTGAGATTGAACTTGAGGTTGAATCTGAGGTTGAGGTGGAGATACAAATTGACCAACATCCTCCACTTGATTAACAACATGATTGAGATCATCCATCTTTGAATCATACACAATTTCCATAGAAGATGGCTGAGCAATAGTATTAGTATCATGCGTAGGTAAAGGGTTCATATAGATTTGAAGATTTTGATTAGGAGGAGAGACAAATTTGTTCCCACTACCATCAAGATTATCAACAGATAAAGCATTAGAATCAATTAAGTCTTGAACCTTATGTTTTAAAGAATAACATTTCTCAGTATCATGACCATTCTGATGATGATATTGACAAAAAGCATTTTGATCAAAAGATTTAGAGGCAATCGTAAGAGGTAAAAGAGGATGAATAGGAGGTAAAGTAATCATATTAGTAGCTAACAACCTATTCATAATAGCATGTAAAGATTCAGAAAGAGGAGTAAATGTATGATTTAATCGAAAAGCAGTGGATGCAGAAGTGGCATTGTGAGATGCAGCAGCAACTTGATCAGCAACTGCATTCGTTTGTTTGTTTATCTTGACATAGTTGTTGAATTTTTGAAATTTGTTTGGATTAGGAGAAGCATCACTCTTATCAACTAGAATAGGAGCCATTGGAGTGTTTCTCTCAAATTGACTCACTTGCAATTGATAATGATGAAGCGCTGGACAAAGTTGTTGAAAAGAGGTAAATTCAATAAGCATAATCTTATCTCTAATATCCTTTTGCAAATTTGAAATAAGCATACATTAAATATCAATATCAGGAACAGGACAGGAAATCTGAGCATACAAATGCTTACATCTACCAATAAATTCAATCAATTTCTCTTTAGCACTTTGTTTACAATGCATCAAATCAATCAAAGATACTTGTGGGCCAATGTTATTTTGAAATTGTTAAATAAAGGCATTAGCAAGTTGTGGAAATAAATCAATGGAATAAGGAGGCAAGAAACAATACCATTCTAAGGCCTTGTCATGGAAGGTTCTAGCAAACAGTTTGGCTAAAATCCTATGGTCATGAGCACAATCACTACAAAGGATTTGGAATGTTTTAACATGATGAACAGGATCTCCTTTTCCATTATAATTCTCAAGACGAGGCATCTCACCTTGCTGAGGAATAGAAGTATGAATAATGTCTCGGGACAAGGGACTTCCCATGTCACATGTAGGAATACTAAACTTGTTTTGAGTTAAGGAAGCAAGTTGTTGTTGTAAGGATGATACAGTTTGAGCCAAACTGATGATTTTCAAATCATTAGAGGAAATAGGAGGAGTAGCAACATTAGACACACTAGGTAAAGTGTAAGAAGCTACACAAATAGAAGACACAACTAGAGGAACACTAGGAATTACAGTTGGAAGCAGATTGCAATAAGTGAAAGGAACATTATGATATGAAGGTTGTGATGTAGGAAGAGACACAGGAGGAACACTCATAGGAACAGAGGGAACCGTCATAGTCACTAAAGAAGGAGTATAGGTAGGAATACTAGGTAAAGGATTAGAAGGAGGTTCAACACTAGTGATAGGAGGAATCAACCCTAAATCTTGAGCTTCTTGAGCTAAAGGTTTAACATTTGAATGCACAAGGTGAGTAATACCACGCAAGAGGTTAACACCTTGATCACTATCATGGAGAACTTTCTTGAGAGCCTCTATAGCTTGAATAGAATCTTGATTATGGTTTTCTTGAATAAGCCAATTACCCATTTTGTCAAGTTTAGTGGAAAGTTTTTGGACTTGTTCAGGAGGAACTCTTAAAGTGTCATCCTCATCATGTGATGAGTGAGAAGAGTTTTTCTCCATAGTAGGATTAGAATCATGAAGAATCAAGTTATCATCCAGGATCCTAAGGAAAGGAGAAGAAGCTTCAGGATCAAAGGCACCCATGAGTCTATGACTTCTTCTAACCAAAATGTTATAAGTAGGACTAGTAGTAGTAAAGCTCATAAACCAATGTAATGCAAATGAACTAAACTAAAACCACATAAAGCATGAATATTTTTGTATTTTTGAAATCTAATTAACATGCAAGATCTAACACAAAAGAGAAATCTAATACTAACAAGATAAAAGGAAATCTAACACCACAAAATACAATAGGGCATCCAATTCCACAAAAGAAAGGAGAGTAAGTATGTTGGGTTCACCAAAATGAATAGGGGTAAAATGGAATCACCACTATTAAAATGTATATGTTGTGTGTAATGTATGGGGGAAATATTAGATCCACTCCTAAATCAAAATTTCCAAAGGAGAGATCCAATTTGATCAAGCAAAAGTTTAATGCACAATCGAATCAATCTATGGAGAATATGAAAGAGAGAGAGAAAAACCCTATATTTCATTATAGTAGAATTGAAGTGTTTAGAATTTGAAATAATTGAAATGCAAGTACTAACCTCAAACTAGGGAAAATCTGGAAAATACCAATTTCTGATGTCTATGTGTACTTTCAGGCAATTCTACAACCTGTTTCGGACTGGAAATGCCAAGATGGAGAAAACCTAGAAATCTTTTTCCAAGATGAGATTAGGTCGACTTTGATCCTCATAAAAGGTCAAAGGCTAGATTCTTTATTTGAAGGTCGATTCTGACTTTGTTCACAAATCTTAGAAGTTCACCAAAAAGGGTATCCAAATCCACTCTAAGATCCAAAATCCCACACCTGTACCTGCAAGAAAATGGGGTTTTTTGTTGTATGGGGGGTTTTCCTTGGTCAAACCCCAATTTAGGAATTAACCTTGAAATTGAATTGAAATGTAGTGTGCATAAACAAAGTAATTGAAACAAATCACCTCGCTTATGTTGAAGTCCTTGTAGAGGATTCGAATACTCAAATCCACAAATAGGAATGCTTCAATGGATGTAGGATGTCTCCAATCAATGGAAATTGATCTTCAACACCAATCTTGAATAGATCTTTGCATATGAGAAGGATTGGATGAATGTAGAAGGATGGATCATCAAGGGGGCTCCAAAGAGATTGAATCCTTCAATAGCTAACAATGGATCTCCTTGATGGATGAATGCTTGAACACTTGAATGCTTGAAGGCTTTCTTGAATTCTTGAATTCTTTCTTGCACTTGAGAGCTTGGGAGATTGAAAAACTTGATTGAGATATGTTCTCACAAAACTTGATTGAGAGATGGATTGAAATGAGAGAGGAAGGCCTCCTTTTATAGTGAACTAGGGCACAATCCTCTAGAGGGGCCACCTTGGAGAATTAAATCCCAATTAGGTCCTAACCTTTAGAAAACATATCTAGAGTAAATGCAATTAAAGGATTTACCATTCTGAAACCCGAAATGGCCAACCCAGAGGCGGGAAAACAAATATCCCCGAAACCCGATACTTGGAAATCAAGGAATTTGGAAATTTGAGAGAGGAAGTGAAAATCGAGGTTGGGACTAACCTAGTCAGGATTGAGGGGGGAAAAATTTATAGGACTCAATTCCATACATACCTTCCTTGCTTAGTTCAAAGTAGTGTGATCACCTTAGCCATCGGATTGAATGACCTCAGGTGCACCGGATTCACTACTGCTTGCCTCTTCTTTCTTCTTCCATATTTTGTTCATCTGATTTCTCATTTTCTCAATGGTTTCTTCATTCTTGCTTTGCTCATCGCTTGGTATGTGTGTTCTACAATCTTTCTTGAGGTGATCTATCTTATTGCATTTATAGCATATCATACTTCCATTCATCCAACTCTTGGATTTACCCGTAAAATGTGTCTTCAGATAATTTTCTCCAATGTGACCATATGTTCCATAGTAATGGCAACTGTACCAAATGTTGTAGTCCCAATTGTATGTATTGCCCTTTTTATGTGACTCCATCTATTGATTTGATGACCATTTGGGTTTTGATCTACATTCAAATGCTCTATGTCCATATTTTTGACAGTTGAAATAGTGTCCTTGAAATTTAGGTGAGGTAGGTGGATTACTAACCTTTGTTCTGCATTCATGTGCCTGATGCCCATGTTTCTTATAGTTAAAAAAATGTTCATCAAATTTTGGTTTAGGATCAGACTTACCATGTTTTCTTCTGCAGATGTGCATTGTATGTCCTCTCTTTCCACAATGATGGCATGTGGGCTTGTTGTTCTTTGGTTTTGCATTCTTTTTCTCTCCACTCTTTGATGATTCACCTTCCTCTATGGATGATAATTGCTCATCATGTCCAAGTCCAGATGTATCACTAGATCTTCTAGGCGACCTTAACGGCTCTTCAAAGTATCTCATGGCTTCATTAGGCTTGTTCATCCTTTCATTAACATCATTTTCAGTTCTCAATTCATTCCTTGGTGTTTTCTAATCTTAGATTGGTGAGTTCCACATCTTCCCTACCCAATTCTTGATTAACCAGTAGCAGTTGATTTGCCATGTCTAGTTGATTGTTTGTCAACCTTTGCATGTCACTTGTCCTTTCATCAACTCTCATTGATATTTGTCTTTTATCTTCTTCATCCATTGTCTTGTCTTCTTCAGCTTTCTTTTTCTGTTCAACTACTTCACAGAGCCTCACAGATTGTATTTCTTGTTCTCTCTTTAGATTTCTGATGTCCTCATTCAATATATTGTTTTTCTCCAGTAGTTCTTTTATGGCTTTGTCACTTTCTGTAGAGTTGCCACTATCAAATAGTCCAGTAGTGTCCTCTTCTTGATATTGTGTTTCATTTTGTTGAATACCTTACTAGTACATTTGAGACATTTTTCTGATGGAAGTTCATCAGAATTTAGACAATTTACCGTCAATCTAATGACACCACTCACTGTTGCAGTTTTGCAGTCGAAAAAAATAATGGCTACGATTGGCATCATAATTAAGATGACTATAACCATCCCAAAAAGGGGGTTTGAACTCAATGAATATACCGTCAGGTCTATTTGTAGTCATCACAATTTCGACGGGTAGTCATGGGAAGTAGTTAGTTTACCGATGAAAATGTTGTACATGTGATGGTTAGCCATCATAATGTACCGACGGATAACTATCATTGGTAGATTTTTTACTGATGGAAATGTTGTGCATGAGATAGGTATCTATCAGAAGTTTCTGATAGATAGCCGTCTCTTTTCTAGTGACATCGTCATAATTGCGATGGCTATCACAAATTTTTTTAATATATATATATATATATATATATATATATATATATATATATATTGATCGAGTTTGTATCGATTCAGAACAGTGTTCTTGCAGATTTGGTTGCAAATCTAGTTCCAACTGGTTGCATTAATTTCAGATCTCAATCGACTGGCAAGGTGGTTTGGTGAGTTGAGGTCTTTTATTCTTGCTCATGATTTGGTTATGTCATTCAAAGATGACTTTGTAGTAGATTTAGTAGCAGCTCATGGATTATTGAGTCGAGTATAGAGACTTGGAATTAGAATGGATCTGACCGAATCGAGATTTGTGATAGCGACTGCTCCAACACAAGAAGCTAGTGCGGTGTTTAGAGATGCATTCTTCCTGATGTGTTTGTGGGATTTATGCGGACCTGATTGCATTCGAATCTGATTCGAGTGACTTCTTGACTTCTTTGGTCCAAATTGGATGTGCTTTGTTCCTATGGAGTGTAGCAATGACTTGACTTGCAGAACTTGCACAATGGAGATTTGTAGATCACTATGGTGTCTGTGATGACTTGGGAGAAGTCTTCTTCTTGGTGGACCAAGCTAACAGACTTGGATTATAGAAAGTGGTTTGTTTGATGCAACTTATGAGACATTGGATGCCTCATCATAGCGGGTTTGTGGTGCGGTCTGTGGTGTTTCTTTGTGACTGGGTTGTTGGCAGAGATATTTTGATTTGGTAGCCATTGAGATGGATCGATATGAGTTGATCTTGGGTCAAGACTTCTTGAGGCAAGCTGAAGTGATCATTGCTCCATGAAGTGATTGATGTTTCCGATAGATAGTTGTCACTTTTAGTTTTTTCATCAAATATTCTTTGGTTTCTTTCGTAATTTTGATGGCTCACACTATTTTTTAAAAAGAAATATATATTTTTTGTATGTTGATTGAGATCTTAAATTATTGAGCTTCTCTTTGTTTCGATAATAGTTTAACATACACTACTTAATAGGGCCAACCACGTGAAGGTGGAATCTCATCTGGCCCCTCCTAGGATCCTCTTATGACACTTTAAGACCTCTAAGATGTATTCTTAGGGATTGTAAAGGGTCATAAAGGGTCCTGGGACACAACAGCTGAGAAACATAAATGTAGGCATCATGGTCATAATTATTTCAAGACACAACATAATTGAATGCTATACCCAGACGATGCAACACAACCACTACTCCTACAGTTCTAAGTGGACACTGCGGGATCTAAAAACCAAAGATAAGGAATCTACTCATGAATCATCACCTAGATCCAATGAGCGCTAAGTGTTCCATTTTATTCTCATGAGAGATGGGTTCGGTGAACCACTACTCATGAATCATGGGTCAATGAGTTTGACTCAAAAAAACTACATAGTTAAATCCTGATAGCAATATCACAATAAGGAATCTATATATGATTTTTGGATCCCGTAGTGTCAACTTAGAACTGCAGAAGTAGTGGTTGTGTTTCATCCTCTGGGTATAGCATTCAATTATGTTGTGTCTCCAAACAATTGTGACCATGATGCCTACATTTCTTTTTCTCAACTATTGTGATACCTACATTTATGTTTTGTAGTTTTTGTGTTTATTTGCATGTTCTTTATGTGTTTGGCTTCTCTCCCTCACATCGAAAATAAGATTTTCCCACTCTGAATAAAGAATGCACATGTAACACAAGAAGAATATGCACAGATAGCAGATGGAGTTGAGAAAACACAACACATTTACATTTTTTTAATAGGTCAAAATTACAATGTTCGCGATGGTCTATAACTTAAAATATGCAATTAAAGACCTCTATCAAAAATGCAACCCTTTTGCATTTTTTAGCTCCACCTGATATCCTATCTATATGAATTGAGATTGCATATTGAACTAGGCATCTCCTTCTGCATTGCCTGAAACCAATAGACTTTCAAAGTTAACATCTAAAATCATTATTAAACTTTTGTTATTATTAAAAAGTATACTAGTCTCCTTTGTTTCTTGTACACCATCTATGTTGACAAGTTTCTTCATGGATGGCCTCCACTTTATTCCCCACTACAACTGTAACCACTATTCATTCTCCTATAGTCATTACTATCTTCTCTATTGATCAGACCTCCACTACAACTTCTCTGATGAAAATTTCCAAATTCATTGTTTGGTATTCCTTCATCTCCCCTCAACTCCATCACTTATGGTTACAAATCAAGTTCCAAGAATCAGAATGGTGTGTCTCATCATCACAACTAATCCACCTTAAACAATTGATTAACCATTCTAGAAAAGATGATGATTTAAGGTTTTTTGTGAAGCTTCTAACTTGGTAGTTGCAATTGGTAAAGTTTTCAACTTGAAATAAAAATCAATTGGCTTATTTACCTGATCAACAAATCCAACAAAAGAACCTTGTGCACTCATTGCTCGATATTGTTCAGCCATGACTTTATAGCCTTATTTTTAGCCTATTTTCTTGTCCTCTTCTATAATCAATTTTTTGAACTCCAAGGCTTGCATTTTTTATTGGTATTATAAATTTTTATTGTAGGTAATTTCATCAAAACTAAATTGGTTGCAATTTAATTATAAATATTTTCATACGATTTTTCATTCAGTAATACTTACAACTCATGCAGCAAGTTTTGAATATCCACCCAAACCAAGCTTGTATTGTTTATGCTTTTATTTTCTTTTTGTTGTTGCCTTTGTTGTGTCAGGCAACCTATGTGATGTTTGAAATATGTTAGATCACATAAGTACAAAGATTAAATAGTACATAATTTCATTATTAACATTATCACATACCTTCTTTCCTCAAGTGATAGTACTCGTCCACTATGTCTTGCACTTCTCTCAAGTGCACCCTTTTGAAGATCCTCCCACTCATTAATAGGAATATAGGGAGGTCGCTCGTAATAAGGGTTTTTTTCTATTTTGCTCATGTCCCTAATATACTTCAAAATAGTGCCCGCTTTGTTAAGGAGTCTAAGTCTATGAAAGACTTTGGTTCCAAAAAGTGTTATCATAGAGTCAATGAGTTTATTCTTTAACCCTTTATCTTGTAATGACCACCTTTTAAGAAAAAAAATTGTTAGATTCATAAATGAAGTGAAGCTACCTTTTAATATACTTGAAGAAAGGGATGAAATAAAATCTAATCTTGTAATGAAATCAAAATATGATACCATGTGCATATGGTCAGCCTGAAAATGTGCAAACATTCATCATTAAGTTTTTCATAAAATAGATCATTCCCTGCAAGATAATTATGAGATTATTATAATTAGTTATTGCAAGGGACCACACAGGGGGTTAGTGCATTACATTATGAGTATTATATTGTATAGTAAAAGAAAGGATCAATCTTTAAAGTGCCTGGAAGCTAGGCTACTCTCAAGGGAATTCCATCTTCATTGCTCATGAGAAATTGATCACAATTATGTATTGTTCCCGTACATTTAACATGAGTACATCTAGCAATTGTGTCATCGCCTCCTACATAAAATGAATCCAATATTACAAAATGCCCCCTAAGAAAGAATATATAGTTTAAGTGAAATAAACACATGATAAATAAGAGAGAAAAAGAGGAGTCTACTCACCAATAGTAGGTGTTGCCATTGCATCTGTGGTCATGCTACAAGTTGTCGACATTGCAAGCAGAACTACCTTTGTGGATCTAATCCTTGTACCAAGCGTCATACTCAACATAGGTTCAATAGCAGGTGTTGAACAACAATATTGTTAGAGCATAAAAAAATATGGATAACCATGGACAAGATGGAGGATAAAACATGTGATGTACCACCTGAAGTATTTGCATCTTAGGTATTTCCCTTTAATCTATTTAGCATCCCCTGTAAAGAGAACACATATATATTTTAGTTAATGACATAAATAAAATATTATACTATAAAAATCATTATTGAACTTTTGTTATAATTAAAAACTACATTAATACTTACTCTATAGTTTTGGACACGACCAATCAACATATCTGTTGTCCTCTGTATTTCAGGAATGTGAGGTTGAATATCTGTCATTCGAGCTAATTCTTTTGATATTGCATGAAGTAGCCTTTCCAGTGCAATCACAGGATTAACCTCTGATAAAAAATCAACATTGAATGGATCCTGCTCATCCTACGGCTCCTCATGGACTACTTTTTCCTTTCCCTTTTTCTGATCAGTACTCATTTGTGAGAACAATATTATTAGCCCTTTATTTAAAAGCAATCCAAAATAGTAGAACAACAAAAAATACACATTAACATTTTTCTTATATGTGCATTTGTACAACAACAATGAGTTTTACCTATCAAGAATAAGAAGTCCTATGAGAACTATCACTGTCGTACGTATCGTGTGGGTTTTGATCCATACTATAGCTCTGTATTTCAAAAAAAATCATTCAGAGATGTTAAAACACGTGTTCTTATTCTAAGTTACGTTGAATAATAGACAATTATCAAAATTTGTGCCACCTTGTCCATGATAGTGATGGGGTTTTTTGTATCTATGTGATTCAAAGCCTCCATGTATTGATTTGATCACACATACAAATACGCGATTTCCCTTGTGTGCCTCAAATATGGAATTGGGTTGCTTCTTAGTTAACGTAGGCCATGTACTATTTATAAAACTTGCAATATTCCCTGATGCTTTTGGTCTTCAATCAATGTATGTAGCTATTATTTTACTTTGTTCACTGACTTTTTGTTGTAAATAATTTTCCGCAAGTGCATACCTACACATACTTTTTATATATATAACAATTTGCATCCAACTATTGTAATCATAACAAGGTCTAACATACTCCATCAATTTGACAACTTTTTTGTAAGAGACCTTTATGTCATCCATAGAAAATAGGCCAAAACTATGTAATGAAGATGGTGCTATGCGATATATCCTCTCTTTAACACAAAAATCAATGTTTATTGAAGGAAGTTCATTGGGGACCCATTGTTTCTGTAGATGTTTGTACCTTAAGGGCAGCTTAGAGTCACCTTTGCTCTCATCATCATAAGAACACGACCCCCCTTGAGCAAGGAAAAATTTCATGCATTTATTGAATTTTTTTCTGATCTTTTGATCTCGAGTTGATCTCATTGAATTACATGTACTAAATGTCTCACTTTCTTCTTCCATTCCTAGATTTTCCTTGCTCGAGGAAGACAATTCTGATAAATACATATTCGCTGGTACCTGCACTTCATGCAATGAGAAAGATAGGTGGCAATGAGAGAAATATTTTACAAATGGTAAAAGACATTAATCTCTATGGGGTGTATTGACTTGTACCTGACAATCCATGAGACTGTGTGGGATACCTAACATAAGATAATAGTTATATAATCAGACAAACATAGTTCACTCCATAGTTTTCATTATATCTTGTGAAGGACATTATACATTGTTAAAATTATCTATTTATCCAACAATATTTTGAATATCTTAGCATTGCATGAGACACCACTATTGTGGAATTTCGTCAAACAGTTCCCATGCCTTGCCAGTATTTTTATTACATCTTGTGAAGGACTTTATACATTATTAAAATTATCTATTTATACTTTCAGAATTATCTCACTCCATTACAGGGAACAAAAAGAATCCCCTATGATTTAACATCATTGAGATGGCTCCTTTCATTAGCTTCATGTCACCTTCTCATAGCTTCTCATAGCTTCCTATGTGTTTCATCCTTCATTTATACACTTACTTCGACCAAACTTTTAATTTTTTGACAGATTTTTCCAAAGGCTTTGTAGGAAACCAAGTAAGGGGTATTCTTGAGTTCAAACACATTGAGCTGCTACAACTGAATTATAAATCATGAATTCACTATAAAATTAATTTACTATAAATCAAGGGGCATTATAAATCATGAATTCGCTATAAAATTAATGTATTGCTCTAGATTTCATATGGACATTTTGTCAAATGGTTTTCATGTATGTTTATTCAAATAGAGTTATATCATTTGGAATCGATATATGATAGGTTGATATCGAATTCTATGTCAAGATTTACAGCATTAAATTGATCATAGTTAGAAGACTCAAACACAAGAAGAATATGAGTATAGCCAATTTTTAGAAGAATATGAATGAATGAAAACATACATAAGTGGATGAATATAAATAATGAATGTGTCATGCCCTGCAAGGGAACTGGGGAAGAGAACAAAGATTCTCTTTGTAAAAGAAAACGTAAGTAATGATTTATGAAATATTTTGAATTTTTAAAAGGATTATGTGAACAAAACTTAAACGTAGTTAAACCTAGATTCCTCCCAAGGTTCCCTTCTATTTTATGAACAATTCATTTAAGTCCATTAAGTATGCTAACAAAAAGATTTACTTCTTAAAGAAAACTACATCATATCATTTGAAGATTCTTTATAAAGAAATGCAAAGTACTTTCATTTCAATTTTTCCGTTTAAATCCATCTATTTTTGCTAAGTACCTTTTATGAACAATATAACTTTTAAAGAAAATAGAATCATCTAAATCATTTGATACTTTACAAATATTACATTTGATTTTTCAATAGATTTTTACTTAATCGACAATAATGAAAAACATACTACTTAACTTGGAATGTTACAAAATCCTTTTTCTTTTCAACATACATCATATACATAAAGTTTGTGCTTTCCCTTTTTCCTTTCTCCTAAGTCTACCAATTCCAATTACATCATTCTAAAATACATTATTGATTACATTACATTCATCTCCTCTTGGGAGATAACAATAATTTTACATCACGAAAAATAAATACAAGTCTTCATTCTTCAAAATTGGAACACTATGCAAGCATGAATCCTTAAGCACTGCATCCGCAAAAGGTACCTTGATAAAAAGATTTACCAACCAACCACACGGATACCTAAAAGACCCACTCCCCCATGCTAGGAGATAAACACCAAGGTCCACAAAGAAGGAATAGCTAGGCCATACCTAGGGTTTGGTAACCTTTCCCAAATAGAAAATAAAAAAAAGATCAAACTATAAATCTTTTCCCAAAGGTTTTAAGGCTTGGTAGAAACTCTAAGAAACAACCTAAGTGAGTTTCATTGCATAGCCCTCACCCCTTGGGTTGTCCTAGTATTAGCCACTCCGGGCCCCGGTCCCCAAGTAGGCACGTGCCAAACCGAATGCCTTTCGTATAGACAAGTGTCATTCGATCGTACCTACACATAGGCACCTTCTCCCACTCCCATCCATAGCCTTTACTAGCACTAATGGCATGGGCAAGGCATATATTAGTATTTTTAGTGTTTGAACCCATTCCCATAAGTTTTAATTAAATTATCACTTGTTAAAACAACTCTCAGTCGGTTATCTTGATACTAGCCACTTAGGGCCCTGGCCCCGCATTGAGAGCCACTCACTTAGTGTCTTAGGTTTTCTACCCTTAACCCACACATCACAAATATATCATACATGTAAAAAAAAACATCATAAACACTTACATCAAAGAACAGGAAAGAATAGGGGAGTTTAGGAATGTTTAGGAAAATTAGGAGCGGTTAGGGAGACCTAGGATAGTCCTAAACCTCCAGACAATCCTAAACCCTAACTCTGCTTCCTACACACATCCTAACCCTATTAAAGCATCTAAATGCACCATATAACCCTAACCAAACCAATAATGAACATAATTAAATTTTACACAAAATTCAATATGCCAAAACACAAAGCTCCCTAAAATCTCTCGTGTCTGAAATTTTAACTAAGTCTGATTTTTTGAAAAATCTAGAAGTTGCATCTTAACTCCTAGGAAGCTAAAACCTATCCCAATCATCTAGAAAGGCACCTAATTCCTTTATACAAGTATAACTTAAACTATAAGTAAACTTATACTTAAATGTTATACTTGTATAAATGAAAACCTAATTATTACACTTCTTCAACTTCCACCCTAATACAAACGCGGTGTCTAAATAGTGGTAACCTTAGGAAAATGACACAGATAAAAACAATTGACTTGGGAAAATGACAAAGATCAAAACAGTTAACTCTGCCAAATGATAGAGATCAAAATAATTAACTCAGCCAAATGACAGACATCAAAACCATTAACTCGGCCAAATGACAGAGATCGAAAGATTTAACTCAACCAAATGCCAGAGATCAAAACAATTAACTTGGGATTCTATAAACCGTAATGCACACACGTGCAATTCAAATTATGACAAAAAATTACATTATGATAGCAAATTACATTATGATAGCAATAAGAAAAACATGGCTGGCATAGCAACTTATAATTCTAAAAATAGCTGACAGAAATAATACAATAATGTGTAAACATTTAGCAATAATACAATAATACAGAATACAATAATGTATCAACGTTCTTTAATAATACAATAATGTATCAATGTTCTGCAATAATACAATAATGCAATAATGTATAAACTTTCTGCAGTAATAAAATATTACAATAATGTATAAACTTTCTGCAAACAAAACATATACAGAAGCATTCCAACAAATCTAACACCAGCATTCATACAATAAAAGAGATTTATTCTCTCAGGATGGATTCCAACCTGGAGTCTTGCGGGGACCGGTTGATGAAGAAGAATCTACTCCTCTCAAACTCTTCTAGCACTCCTTCAAATCCTTCAAAATGCAAACTCTAGCTTCTACCCGAATCAAAAAATGCTACTCTCAGACAATAATGAATTCTCTCCTCACAACTATAATTCCCTACAAATAAAAAAATGCTCAACTATACAATATCTCTTCTTGAATCCAAATTCATATCCAACCCCCTCTCACACAGGAGATCCCTATGTATATAGATTGGGGAGTAGTTGCACAGGTATTCCAACTGATGCAACTATCCACCGGTTATCCGTTAATAATACAGTTTGTAAAACCATTCCCGTAAAGGGATAAATAAATTTTAAATATGACTTTAATTTATGTCTCCTAAATTTGAGGATGACAAAATAGATAATAATTATTTTAGGAATAGTTTCACTAACTTACTATGGTAATTTACCAAAGTTATTACCCAAATATAAATATAACATAACCTTACCTTAGTATAATAATTTCCTTCACATAATTAATTTATTATATAATAATAATAATAATAATAATAATAATATATGTATATGTATTCATAGGCATATGTGTGCACCCATATGCTTATGGTACATATACCATAAGTAAGACACGTTTTCTTTAATATTACAAGTATTTAAATATTAGGAATATTATTATTTAAACCAAATAGATTATAATGTAAACCCACTACTATATCCACAATTATAATAATGATCTTCATATATATATATATATATATATATATATATATATGATTAAAACATTTATTATTAGTATTGCCTTAGACATTTTTTTATTATGAGTATTATAAAATAACACCATAAAATTCTTTATTATTATTGATATTAAAATCACATGATTTAATCACATACTAACTTGTTCCTAACAAGATACACTAGTACATAAGGAGCTACTAATAAAGATAATTACTAAATCATACTCTCATATGAACAGTAATCCACACCAATAGTCTACTAACAAAATTGAACATACCATGAAGACAATTAGAGCTACCATACCGAAAACCTCATTCTCAATGAATGCAAAAGACAAGAAACCATCTATAAGATCCACAAAACCAATAAACTAAGAGGACACAGAAATACATCATCCACACAAGGGACTGACTCAAGAACTCCCCACCTAAGGATAAAGGATCTGAGGTAGAGTTCCTTCCTATGGAACCTGGTGATATCTCTGTAACAACAACAATGATCGAAGATTTTGAGGGATCGCTCAGACCTATGAAGCCAGGTGGAGACAATACCCGATACCTGCAATCCTGCATCACCAAGAAGAGATACATATATACATATAGATATACATACAAATCAGATATATGCAAACAGATGACTAGGATCGATACATCGTCTAGACCTCAACTAAGTGAGTAACTATGACTTCATCCTGAGTCATGAAAACACATCAGACACATATACATGAAACATAAAACATCATGATAATGGTTAGATTCAAATCCTTGGGTTAGCTCCATAAAACATATAAAGATAGATGGTTTTCTCATTTCATAAACATATAAATGATAACCATAAATGAGCATATCAATCATCTGATAAACATATCATCTAATAAATGAGCATATCCAAATCAGAAAGTCCAAGTATCACCACAGGAGAGGGTATTACAGAACGTACCAAATATTGTCTGAAGTAATGAAGTGTTAACCCAGGGTTCAATCCAGTATGCTCATGTATGATCTAGAAATTGCAAGGAAGGAAAGGATGGGGTTAGATCCAAAGGATCTAAGCAATGTCTGACACCCTATTATTGATCCCCATCTACAATTATGCATGTGCATGGTTAAGCCATACACTTCTAAAAGGAACTATGCTACAGAACATGTGCACTCAGGAAAATGCACTCAGGAACATGTGCAGTGTATAGGCACTAGAATCCAAATGAAGCCCTACATTTATGTCTCTATGAACACCTAGTGAATCAATGTTGTGGCTACATTTATGTCTCTATGAACACCTGTTGAATCACTGTTGTGACTACATCATCCAAATAGTGCAACAACAACACTAGATGTTTTTATTCCATCTAGTGTTGCTATGGCATCATTTCCAAATGATGCATCCACAATAGTAACCCACCATGCCCATCAACACAAGGCAGTCATGATCAAGCATAAGAAATGGAGGGGACATTATCAAGGTCAAATTAGAAGTCAAATTTCATTCCTTGAAATTTTATATTTGTACAATTATAAAATTTCATGCCTTGAAATTTTATAACATAGTTCCTTAACATTTGATCTTCATATTGCAGCCATGACTTGAGGTAGGCATTCGAGCTTTGTCTTCTCATTAACTAAATTTCACTTTGATGGCATTTGTTGATTTAATTGTGACACCCGCTTGGTTATAAACAAAAAAGAAAAAGAAAAAGAAAGTGTCATTTATAATTTATGTGAATTCAAAGAGCTGCCTCGAAGACAGCTCTACACTTTTGCGTGGCGCAAAGAGGGCATTCAAGTTTGGCATGCACAAAGAGGCTGACACTATGTGGGAAGAGGGCACTGGTACTTGAGGTAGGCATTTGAGCTTTGTCTTCTCATTAACTCAATTTCATTTTGATGGCATTTGTTGATTTAATGGCACAATATGAATGTTAATAGTGGCATTGTTTACATCTTAGCATTTGGAATGCTCGATGACCCATAGTTTTGAGAGCTAGGGCATCATTTCTATTACCTTCAAGGCATTGTGTAAAGTGTTTGATCTCTCTTTATTTTTTTTGTTGTTGATATTCACTATGTGGTACTCCCCGTTTATGATCATTTCATGAGGAAATATCTTGATGGTTCGCAGGCTACAAGCTAGGGCATCATGCATTGTTTATGAGCTCATTATTTGAGCACCTCATGTCCCTATTTGATTGTCCAGTGCTTTTTTTGTTATATTGAGTTTAAATTATATATTTAGTCTTAATAAATATCTTATAAAACAACATATATTATGTGAAGTGTTTAATCTCTCTTTATTTCTTTTGTTGTTGATATTCACTAGCTATGTGGTACTCCCCATTTATGATCATTTCATGAGGAAATATCTTGATGGCTCCCGGGCTGCAAGCTAGGGCATCATACATTATTCATGAGCTCATTGTTTAATACTAGCATTATTTACATCATTTCATTTGGAATGCTTGATGACCCATGAGCTTTGAGAGCTAGGGCATCATTGCTATTACATTCAAGGCATTGTGTGAATTTTTTGATCTCTCTTTATTTGTTTTGTTGTTGATATTCACTATGTGGTACTCCTCGTTTATGATCATTTCATGAGGAAATGTCTTGATGGCTCGCAGGCTGCAAGCTAGGGCATCATGCATTGTTTATGAGCTCACTGTTTGAGCACTAGCAAATCAAATAGGTACATGAGGTGCTCAAATAGTGAGCTCATAAATAATATATGATGCCCTAGCTTGTAGCCCATGAGCCATCAAGACATTTCCTCATGAAATGATCATAAACAGGGAGTACCACATAGTGAATATCAACATCAAAACAAATAAAGAGAGATCAAACACTTCACACAATATATGTTGTTTTATAAGATTTTATTAAGACTAAATATTTTGTTTTATTAAGCTTTTATTAACACAAAGTATTTTGGGTTAGTTTTATGTTGTTTTATAAGATTTTATTAGGACTAAATATATGATGTAAACTCATAATTATACTTGATATATATAATACAGTGGTATGTAGTATAATCTATACATTTGTGAGATGTGATTAATTTTAGCTATATGATGTTTTGGGATTAAATTGGTGAGTTTGTATACTTTCTCCATTTTAAACTAACCTATGACTTCAAAGGAGAAATTATGAAATATAGTTGTAGGTAGTTATCTCTTCTATAATGATGGAGGAGTGAAAGGTAATGATCAATGAGGTTGTTGCTATTAGATCATACATTAATACACTTACTATTTTGAATTTGAGCTCGGGCATCATGCAATGTTATTGTTGTCATTGCATGGTTGTTGTTGTGCACCATATATTGTTTTATACACTATTTGTTTCATTGAGACCGTGAGCTTGGCACTTGTAATGTATTTTTTGTTATTGGATCAATGCTACCATGTTGTTGAGGTTGTAGATGCATTGAATCACCACTATCATTCTATTTTTATAGTAGCAATATAACAAATAGGGCATTGGCCAATCAAATAGGGACATCAGCAAGACACACTAGTACAAATTTTGATGGCCATTTGTCAAATTTTCAACGGCCATTTGTCAAAACTGTGACACATCTATCCGTTGACATTTTTGCATTGGAAATGGTGACCAAAGTGATAACCATCGGTATTCTGACATCCCTACCCATCGAAATTGGCCACATAAATAGCAATTTTACTATGTGACTGATCTATCAAAAAATTCTTCTTACGACATTTCGTTAGTCGAAAAGGTCATTGATATTCAGTAGATCTCCAATAGGAGTACCTGTCGGAGGTATATCCATCCTGTCGCACCCATCTATTGGAATGGGGTCCCGCTAACAGTTACCTATGGAATGTCTGACGATAAGTAATCAAGTTCTGACACAAGTAGCCATTGGAGGAATAGATCTTCTGTCAGAAAAGGATTACTACATGTCGAAAAGCTGATGGATTAGCATAGTAAAAATAACAAAACTCAAGAGACCATCATAGTTGGTCTCTGTCTTTGGTCCATATACTGAAAAAACATTTTACATTTCATTAGCTCATCAAATGAGGGGATTTGAAAGAATTTAATAGAATATTTTCATGATAATGTATATTATTTAAGTTGACATTGCACGAATTTATCAACTCTGTGCACTTGTATACTATGAGCACATCCATAAAGAAGCATGTCCTCCCATGGCCTACATTACTCAAGCCACATGAGGGGATGCTTCTTTATGGTTGTGCTTGATGTATACAAGTGCACGAAGTAGATAAATTCATTCACCATCAAACTAAAATAATATATGTTATACATGAAAATATCATCCATTAAATTCTTTCAAATTATCGCATTTGATGAGTTAACAAAATGTAAAATGTTTTGTTAGTATATGGACCAAGGATAGAGACCAACTATGATGGTCTCTTGAGCTCTGCTATTTTTGGTCCTAGCTACTGGGTAAGGGCTAGAAGACTTATACCTGTCGATCATTGAGAATAATCACCGCCTTGCCTTTATGTACACTACATAGTATCCAATATAAGAGAACGCAGAAAATATGAATGGATAAAAGAAATGAAAGATACAATAAAATTATCTTGTTGTTTACCTTCTCATAATTGATCCCAATCTTGCAAAAGTAATTTTATACGATCACTAGCACATTTTGTGCATGGATGAGAAACAATATCCAAAGTTTCTAGATTCTGAGAAGAGGTATGAGTGGAGGCCAAAAAAGGGATATTTATGAAGGTTTTATAGACGCAGTACTGAATCATCATCTCTGCACTGGTACTCAATCAAAAAACCCTCTCTAGAAAATCTCCACAAAAATCCCTTTTAGCATCCACTACATATAAATCTTCTCAGTATCTAAAACTCTCCAGCATTGATTCCTGTCATTTTTCACTATGGACTGAGACCTTAAATTATTTATCTTCTCTTTGTTTTGAGAATAGTTTAACATTCTCTACTTAACAGGGCCAACCACGTGAAGGTGGAAGCTCATCTAGCCCCTCCTAGGAGCCTCTTATGACCCTTTATGACATTTTAAGACCTCTAAGATGTGTATTCTTAGGGGTCATAAAGGGTCATAAGGGGTCTTGGGACACAACAACTGAGAAACATAAATGTAGGCATCATGGTCACAAGTTTTTGGAGATAACATAATTGAGTGGTATACCCAGATGATGCAAAGCAACCACTACTCCTCTGGAACCGAAGGAGTAGTAGTTTCTTTGCATCATTTGGGTATACAACTCAATTATGTTGTATACCTAGATGATGGAGAGAAACTCTTGCACCTCTGATTCCAAGTTGACTACATTTGTTTCTCATGAATACAAGGTCCTCCAACACAAATGTATTCAATTTGGAATTGGAGGTGCAGAAGTTTCTCTCCATCACTTGGGTATACAACTCAATTACGTTGTCTCCAAAAAATTATGACCATGATGCCTACAATTATGTTTCTCGGCTATTATGAAATCTACATTTATGTTTCTCAACTATCGTGTTTATGTGCATGTTTTTATGTTTTTGGGAAGACATCTTTCTAGCCTGGGTCTGGATCCTTTGGAAATTAGCTTCATAATAATGTAGATGATAGATGAGCAATTAGCTTCCCAAGAAAAATCTCATAAATGAACTATGCATACCCTAATTCGTGTCCCCTCTATGCATACCCAAATGATATATTTGAAACAACAAGGGTAAGGCTTAAAGAAGTTAATTTTGTATCACTAGACAGATCTGTATATTTGATCCACAATGACCAAACTTCAAAGGATCCAAGACCAGGCTAGAAAGATGTCCTCCCATTCTGTTTAAGCCATATTCCTTGTTCTTGTCAAACTTCCTTGGTACGGTAGGCATGCTCTTTGCAGTACTCTTCTTCAACTTGTGTTCGACAATAATCATCTTCTTCTTCTTCCTAATTGTAGCCAGAGCTTCCTTTCATCAGGATTCAACTCCACTTCCCCCATCTCATCATCCTCATCACCCTTAGCTACCCTTCTTCCCTCTCTAGTTCTTCAAGCCTTTGTAAGATATCTAGATCAATAAAGTATGCAACATTGTGTCCATCCATGATCTTAGAAATATCCTCTTTCCACTCTTCATTTTCCAAAATATACCACAATCTTAAGACTCATGACTCTTCAAATTCTCTTGTTTCCTTCAGACCTCCAAACATGTGTACTGTGAGATTTCCTCCAACAAATGGACTTGTGATGATTTTCACAATAGTACATGTGTTGGAAGGAAAGCTCACAGTACTGCTTAGGCCAATTTGAATGTTCATCACCTGTGCATGTAAGAGTTGATCATAGAAGGTATATGCATAGGTGAAAAACATGCATAATTGACCAAGCAATATTGGGAGCTAGACCCAATAGCAACTAGATTTGTGGTGATTTTCATAATAGTACATGTGTTGTTGGGTAAGCTCCCAGTAGCGCTCAGGAAAATATGCATGTTCATCACCTATGCATATGAAGTGGCTCTAATGGAAAATACAATCACAAAATTCTGCATACTACTTATTTTGTTCTGGGTTGATATTGTCAAACATGGTCTTTTTTGAATGGAATGACTCATTACTTGTACATTGACTAGAATTTTGGTGGAAGAAGGATGATTTGTTTGCAACCTGTAGATACATAGACACTGAACAACCATTTTTTCAACTCTAATTTTCTCAACACAAAGGGACATTTATCATAGCCATAAAAACATGATTGTTTTAAAATAGAATACACTAAGGAGTACCATCAGAAATATTAACCATTTACAATCATGAATAGTTAACCTAAATCAAATAGCTCATTTTTTTATCATCATGTGTAGTCTCTGTGTATATGAAAAATGAATGAAATATATATCAAGCTGAAATAAAACAGTGAACAAAAATTCAAATTCAAGGCCTAATTTATCAAGAGCAACAAACATTAGGACAAAAGAAAAATCATTAAGACTAGAAAATAAAGTTCTAGAAAAATCATTACAACTATAGAAAAATCATTTAGACTAGAAAAATAAGTTCTATAAATGGACAGTTCTGGTGCTTTTCCATTACAACAATTGAGCATTCATCATTTGGTACTTCTTGGCATATTCCATTTAAGTTTTTCAGTTGTCGTGTTTATGTGCATGTTCTTTATGTGTTTGGCTTCTCTCCCTCACAAGGGATACATCGATAGGTAATTTATTTGAAAGCATAATGATTTGATAGTCTTTTTTCAGTATAGGCGTAATCATCCCACCAACCTTAATTAGCAACATTTGTGATATATGGCAAGTACTTATAATCAGTATGCCCAACAAATAGAGACTTAGTAGTAAAAGAATAAGGTTGCACATCCACATCCATCTAAGTGCAACAACCTTCAAATATTTGTAGCGGTAAAGAGAATCCCCATATTTTATCAGCCTAACATAGTCTTTGGCCACTTTGGCAATGAGAACCTCAAAATAGAGAAAAGAAACTTAGTAAAACCAGTTTATGCCACTTTTTGTGAGGGTACAGTCATGACAAGTGCCTCACAAACCTCTCCAAACATGTAAGATTTTCTTTAAATAGTTTATTGATCTCTTCTACACATTAACCAAATCAAACCTACATTTGAATCCACACACAATAACCCAAAATGAAGGGTTTTGTATCCTTTAATGAATCTCAGTCATTGGTAACACATGGACAGTCAAACCACTAGTCTCGAAAGCATTCAATAAGTGAATATGAATGTTTGAAAACTACTCCCAACAATTCTTAAACATACTTTATTGTTTAAGAATTGTTGGGACTAATCCTTTGGCGTGTATTAAACATAATAGAATTTTCAGCATATTATTATCATCCTATTTCTTTGTTGTAAGCATGCCATTGGTTCAATTTTAATCTACTAGTGTCGTGCCCTAGCCCATGCTTTATCTCCATTATTTGATGTTATTCACTATTTTGAAATGTTGACTATGGTTATCAAATGGAAAAAATAGAAAAAAAAAATTAACACAAAAAGAAATTTACAAAACCAAACTAATGGCATGCTTACAACAAAGAAATAGAATCATAATAATATGCTAAAACAATGGCATGTTTACAAAAAAGAAATAGAATGATAATAATATGCTAAAAATTCTATTCTATTTAATACACGCCAAAGGACCAATTGTATGAAATTATCAATCACATAGCATTTCACTATTGTATGAGTGGATTGTGTAGGAACAGTTAACATTAAAAAAGGAGAAAACTCCTCAAAACATCTTGGAAACCATTGAATTCAATAATAAATTAAACCTAACACCAGCACTATTCCTTCCATTCACTTCTACCAAGAATAAAGCATTCAATCCATTCAACATTACATATAATCATTAGACAGTTACATTTGTTGACTGTGTAGAGGAACAGTCACGATCAAAAGTACTCTCACCCTTGCACAAGCTATTCTAAACTTCAAGTAAAATGAGAAATATGCTATATCAAATCATTCATATTCATAATAACCATTCAAAAGATAATGATTTGATAGTCTTTTTTCAAGATAGGCGTAATAATCCTACCAACATTAATTAGCAACATTTGTGATATATGTCAAGTACTTATAATCAGTATGCCCAACAAACAGAGACTTAGTTGTAAAAGAATGTCCTTTGGTTTACTAGTTTACTTATAATCAGTATGTCCTTTGGTTTACTAGTTTAATCTAGTATAAGAATGGTTTGTTTCATGTTTGAATGTACCATTGAATGAAGCTTGGCTATATTAAGTACAATCTTAAGACTTGTGACTCTTCAAATTCTCTTGTTTCCTTCAGACCTCCAAACATGTGTACTATGAGTAGCCCTCCAACAAATGGACTTGTGATGATTTTCACAATATTACATGTGTTGGAGGACTACTCAAAGTACTGCTTAGGAAAATCTAAATTTTCATCACCTGTGCATATAAGAGTTGATTATAGAAGGTATATGCACAGGTGAAAAACATGCATATTTGACCAAGCAATACTGGGAGATAGACCTAGCAGCAAATAGATTTGTGGTGATTTTCACAATAGTACATGTGTTGCTGGGTAAGCTCCCAATAGCACTCAGGCAAATATGCATGTTCATCACCTGTGCATATGAAGTGGCTCTAATGGAAGATACAATCACTAAATTCTGCATACTCCTTATTTTGTTCTGGGTTGATATTTTCAGACATGGTCTTTCTTGAATGGAATGACTCGTTACTTATACATTGACTAGAATGTTGGTGGAAGAAGGATTATTTTTTTGTAACTATTTTATCAACTCTAATTTTCTCAACACAAAAGGACATTTATCATAGCCATAGAAAAATGATTATTTTAAAATGGAATACACCAAGGAGTACCATCAGAAATATTGACTATTTACAATCATGAATAGTTAACCTTAATCAAATAACTCATTTTTTATCAGCATGTGTGGTCTTTGTGTATATGAAAAATGAATGAAATATCAAGTTGAAATAAAACAGTGAACAAAAATTCAAATTCAAGGCCTAATTTATCAAGAGCAACAAACATTAGGATGAAAGAAAAATCATTAAGACTATAGAAAAATCATTAGGACTGTAGAAAAATCATTAATACTAGAAAATCAAGTTCTAGAAAAATCATTATGACTATAGAAAAATCATTTGGACTAGAAAATCAAGTTTTAGAAATGGACGGTTCTGATGCTTTGCCATTACAACAATTGAGCATTCATCATTTGGTACTTCTTGATGTATTTCATTTAAGTTTTTCAATTGTCATGTTTATGTGCATGTTCTTTATGTGTTTGGCTTCTCTCCCTCGCAAGGGATATGTCAATAGGTAATTGATTTGAAAGCATAATGATTTGATAGTCTTTTTTTAGGATAGGTGTAATCATCCCGCCAACCTTAATTAGCAACATTTGTGATATATGTCAAGTACTTATAATCAGTATGCCCAACAAATAGAGACTTAGTAGTAAGAGTATAATTTTGCACATCCACATCTGCCCTAGTAAGTATTAGAGCCTTTCAAATTTGTAAAGAACACAAACTCTGCAAATCAAATTGATATTTCATTAAAACCTATGTTCTTGATCAAGTTCTTAAAGATTAAAGCATGAAACCATCAAGTTCTTCACCTATGTTCTTCATGGTTGGGGAAGTTGTGATGGAGTTATATGTAACCTTTGGAAGTCATTGTATGGCATACTTAAGCCTGGAGTGTACGGCAGGAACAGAGATTCAATAAAATAGACGTTTAAATCTGCAAGTCCATTGTGTTATGCATCGTTGAAAGGCTTCTTTACTTATTGTTTTGGTTTCTAAATTCAAGGATGGATAGTAAGCAATCTCCAAGCATTCATTTCATCATTGAATGTATTGTGAGAACTTTAAAATTTGGTTCCTTATGTTTTAACTAGTAAAACCAATGACTATTCCAAGTAATGTTTTTTAATCCTTTGAAGTTTCTCATGATCTTGATGTAAGTTAATTGGATTAAGCAATTTGGGGATCCAATAGGACTTTAGGGAAGTTCAATAAATATTTTGGAATACTTAGAGGAACTATTAGCATGATTGTTCCTTCATCTACAGTGAGTTAGACTGAATTTGCTAAGTTTTTCCTTTGTTTTGAAGAGTATTTTGTAATCTATTTTGTAAAAAAATTTAACACTAAAAAAAATTTACAAAACTGAACCAATGGCATGATTACAACAAAGAAATAGAATGATAATAATATGCTGAAAATTCTATTCTATTTAATACATGCCAAAGGACCATTTGTATGAAATTGTCAATCACATAGCATTTCAGTGTTGTATGAGTGGATTGTGCAGGAACAGTTAACATTAAACAAGGAGCAAACTCCTCAACACATCTTGGAAACTATTGAATTCAATAATAAATGAAACCTAACACCAACACTATTCGTTCCATTCACTTCTACCAAGAATAAAGCATTTAATCCATTCAACATTACATATAATCATTAGACAATTACATTTCCTAACTGTGTAGAGGAACAGTCACGGCCAAAATGATCAAAAGTACTTTCACCCTTGCACAAGCTATTCCAAACTTGAAGTAAAATGAGAAATATGCTATATCAAATCATTCATATTTATAGTAACCATTCAAAGGATCATTTTGTTAATGAACCCTCTGACTATACCCCTGCGGCAAAGAAAGGAAACCTCAAAATAGAGAAAGGAAACTTAGTAAAACCAATCTATGTCATTGTTTGTGAGGGTACAGTCATGATAAGTGCCTCTCAAACCTCTCCAAATATGTAAGAATGTCTTTAAATACTTTATTGATCTCTTGTAAACATTAACGCATGGACAATCAAACCAGTAGTCTCCAAAGCATTCAATAAGTGAATATGAATGTTTGAAAACTTTCCTCTCAACTTCCCCAACCACTCCTAATCGGTTAGAGGGATTAGTTGAGTGTTTAGACACTAAAACTTATTAAACATACTTTATCTGATATGATGAATTGTAATATCAACAACGTGAATCCAAACATTTCAAAACAGTGAATCAATATCCTTGAGCACAAGCACTAATAACATCAAATAATGGAGATAAAGCACGGGCTAGGGCACGACACTAGTAGAATGCGGTCATTTCAGTGAGAATTTGTGATCAAATAAAATACAATGCATTCAAAATTCATGGTCAAATATGATGCCAGAGGCTCAAAAGACGTTGCCCAGCAAAGATACCAATCAAAGATGAAGAAATCACATACCTTCTCTTGCGCTCAGCTTGCATGAAGGAAGATTTGATAGCCAAATCTTCCTTGTACCACATGAAGAACATGCCATTGGTTCAGTTTAGCATGTTATTATCATATCAGATAAACTATGTTTAAGAACTGTTGGTAAGGATAGGAATAGTGGAGATTCTAGAAATATCCCTCTAACCGATTAGGAGTGGTTGGGGAAGTTGAGAGGAAAGTTTTCAAACATTCATATTAACTTATTGAATGCTTTGGAGACTACTAGTTTGATTGTCCATGCGTTACCAGTGACTGAGATTCATTAAAGGATTTCTGTGCATTATCATTGTATTGTGTGTTTCCAATATGTTTGGATGCAGGGAAGACTAGGAGAATAAATGATTACTCACTGATTGCATGATAACCCAATTTTGAAGGGTCACTGGTTGAGGGGACAGTCAAGGTTTGGATGTTGATAGTGTTCATTGAGGTAAGGGTGATTGTAAAATACTTTTTATCATTGTATTGTGTATTTCCAATATGTTTGGATGCAGGGCAGAACAAGAGAATGAAGGATCACTCACTGATTGCATGATAACCCAGTTTTGAAGGGTCACTAGTTGAGGGGACAGTCAAGGTCCAGATGTTGATAGTGTTCATTGAGGGAAGGGGGATTGTAAAAGACTTGTTATCATTGTATTGTGTATTTCCAATATATTTGGATGCGGGGCAGAATAGGAGAATGAAGGATCACTCACTGATTGCATGATAACCCAGTTTTGAAGGGTCACTGGTTGAGGGGACAGTCAAGGTCTGGATGTTGTTAGTGTTCCTTGAGGGAAGGGGGATTGTGAAAAACTTTTTATCATTGTATTGTGTATTTCCAATATGTTTGGATGCAGGGCAGACTAGGAGAATGAAGGATCACTCACTGATTGATCAAGCTAAAAGATGGAAGAATGAGAAGCCCAAGATTACATCATGGTATAATATGATGGAGAAGATGAAGGCAAAAAAATTTCCCAATGACTATAGGGTGTAGTTGTACAAGAAGATGCAAGGTCCTAAACAAAAAGACATGGATATGAAGAAGTACATTGAGGAATTCTATAAGTTGGATATCAGAGTAGAACATGAGGAATATGTTGAGGAGAAACTTGCAAGATACATTGGGGGATTGAGGTTTAATATACAAGATGAACTTAGTCTTTCTACCCCTAGATCTATGGAATAATGTTACAAAATAGCCAAGAAGGCTGAGGACAATATATATAAGAAGAATAGAAGAGAGATAAGAGAATGGTGGAGGAAGTTCAAACCAAGGTAGAGGTGGAAGATTTAATGAGGCACAAGGTTAGAAAAATTTTGACAAAGGTAAGGAAAAAATTGTGGATGCAAGGCAAGGACAAAGAGGATGAGGTAGATTTGGTTCAAGAAAAGGTAGTGGTATATTCATAGGGAAGTGGTTTACTTGTGGAGAAGTGGGACATCAATCATAAAAGTGTCTTGAGGAGGCAAACATGAGGAAGGTAGATAGAAGAGTGAACTTGGCACAAGGGGAAGAGGAAAACTACAAGAGGAAGGAGAGGGATCTAATATGACAAACCCGAAAGGAGAGTACCTAATGGTAAGGAAGACACCTGTGTAGCAACAAGAGAGGAAAAAGGCATCAATCTTCATAACCAATTTCAAAAATTATGGTAAGATTTGTAGAATGATCATAGATTCTAGTTCTTTTGATAATTTTGTATCTTTTGAAATGGTAAACAAACTGAATTTGAAATTTTTTTGACTTGATAGACCATATAAGGAATCTTAGGTGAATAATTAACAAAACATTGTAATAAGGGAACAAGATTATGTTTATTTTTCTATTGGAGGGTATGTTGATAGATTTTTGTGTGATATAGTCCCTATGACATGTTGTCATATCATTTTGGGAAGGCCATGGCAAGCATCTAGAAGGACAATTCATTATGGTTTTGAAAATGAGTATATTGTGCATAAGAATGGTGAAACTTTAACTTTTACACAACTTCCTAGTAATGTTGATGAAAGGAACAACATTATTTCTTTTGGTAAAAATGATTATGTAGATTTGTAGAAGAAAAAAGTGCAGGAGTCTATGGCATCAGGCCTAAGACAAAAGACATCTTTATTGGTCATGAAATCTGGAGTTTATGAGAGTCATACATGATAACCTGGTTTTGAAGGGTCACTGGTTGAGGGGATAGTCAAGGTCCGGATGTTGATAGTGTTCCTTGAGGGAAGGGGGATTGTAAAAGACTTGTTATCATTGTATTGTGTATTTCCAATATGTTTGGATGCAGGGTAGAATAGGAGAATGAAGGATCACTCATTGATTACATGATAACTAGTTTTGAAGGGTCACTGGTTGAGGGGACAGTCAAGGTCCGGATTTTGATAGTGTTCCTTGAGGGAAGGGGGATTGTGAAAGACTTGTTATCATTGTATTGTGTATTTCCAATATGTTTGGATGTAGGGTAGACTAGGATAATGAAGGATCACTCACTGATTGCATGATAACCTAGTTTTGAAGTGTCACTGGTTGAGGGGACAGTCAAGGTCCAGATGTTGATAGTGTTCCTTGAGGGAAGGGGGATTGTGAAAGAATTTTTATCATTGTATTGTGTATTTCCAATATGTTTGGATGCAGGGCAGACCAGGAGAATGAAGGATCACTCACTGATTGCATGATAACCCAATTTTGAAGGGTCACTAGTTGAGGGGACAGTCAAGGTCCGAATGTTGATAGTGTTCATTGAGGGAAGGGGGATTGTAAAAGACTTGTTATCATTTTATTGTGTATTTCCAATATGTTTGGATGTAGGAAGATCAGGAGAATGAAGGATCACTCACTGATTGCATGATAACCCAGTTTTGAAGGGTCACCGATTGAGGGGATAGTCAAGGTCTGGATGTTGATAGTGTTCCTTGAGGGAAGGGGGATTGTGAAATAATTTTTATCATTGTATTGTGTATTTCCAATATGTTTGGATGCAGGGCAAACCAGGAGAATGAAGGATCACTCACTGATTGCATGATAACCCAGTTTTGAAGGGTCACTAGTTGAGGGGACAGTCAAGGTTTGGATGTTGATAGTGTTCCTTGAGGGAAGGGGGATTGTGAAAGGATTTTTATCATTGTATTGTGTATTTCCAATATGTTTGGATGCAGGGCAAACCAAGAGAATGAAGGATCACTCACTAATTGCATGATAACCTAGTTTTAAAGGGTCACTGGTTGAGGGGACATTCAAGGTCCAAATGACTGGGCCATTCGAGGACCCTATTTCTTTGTATTAATTGCTATTCAAATTGGATGCATGGATTTCTTGTGAATTATTGGCTGCTATGTATCCTGCAACTACATCCGTAAATCTGCATATACTTCTCTAGAGTTGTAAGCCACTTAGGGATCAAAATAGAGAAACTAACTCAAAATCGTTCTTTGTCCTATTTCCTTTTAACAAAGTCTCAACTATCAACAATATAATAATACATTTGATGCCCTAAGCTATCAATACAAATGACACCTAGCTAGAAGCTCACGGGCTATCCATTTGATAACCACAGTCAACATTTCAAAAAAATGGTTATCCTTGAGCACAAGCACCAATAACATCAAATAATGGAGTTAAAGCACTAAATCAAAATCGTTCTTTGTCCTATTTCCTTTTAACAAAGTCTCAACTATCAATGATATAACAATACATTTGATGCCCTAAGCTATCAATACAAATGGCACCACGCTAGAAGCTCACGGGTTGTCCATTTGATAACCACAGTCAACATTTCAAAAAAATGGATATCCTTGAGCACAAGCACCAATAACATCAAATAATCAAGTTAAAGCATGGGCTAGGTCATGACACCAGTAACATCAAATAATAGAGATAAAGTACTGACTAGGGCATGACACCAGTAGAATGTGGTCATTTTAGAGAGCATTCATGATCAAATAAAATGCAATGCATATGAAATTTGCAGTTGAATATGATGTCAGAGGCTCAAAAGATAAATAAATCACATACCTTCTCTCACGCACGCCTAGCTCATTTTCTCCCGCTCCTTTTCTATGCCAATCAAAATAAAAATGATTTGGTGCTTCACTTCTTTTTTTTATGTATACCAGAAACTATCAAAATTATGATGGTCAATTTAAAACCCATCAGAATACTGACATCATCAGGGCCTATTTTTAAAAAAAATAACAAATTCATTAAAAAAATTTTACCCTTCGGAAGTGTCTATCGAAATTTGGCCCCAAATGTAGTAGTGACATTTAATGCATTATTACTTCATCATAATGATAAAAATTTCATTGGCTCAAAGCATATATAATGTGGGTAGATGCATTGAATCACCACTTCCATTCTATTTTGATGAAGAGGAACTATGTTATAAAATTTCAAGGAATGAAATTTAATAACTGTACATATATTTTATGAGTATAACTGTACAATAGAAGAGCACCCACATGTCTTGGTTGTTATTGGTTTATGAAAGGTTTTGGTTTTCCTTTCCCAATTGAGATGTCATCCTAAGATTCAAAAGGACCAAGGTAATAATAAGTCTTGAACATAAATGCATGATTGTGGATCCTCAAGTAGGATTTGTGATGCAAAGGAGGAACACTTATATGGGTTTACCCACATAAGGAAATGGTTTCATTCATCTTTCTTTCAAGGGATCTTGGGTACTTCCCTTGGCCTCTAGGCTTGGGCATCTTATAGGGATTGAACGAAAATTATGAAGGCAATAAAGACACATAGAACAATAGATTTGGGGACTTACACTTATGTTCAATCCTTAGTAATGGTTTTGGGAACTAATTACTAGATGAGTGACTATAGTACCCTAGTTTGCATTATTATATGATCTTGTTTAATTTATGTTCATTTCATGCAAAGATACATGTAAAGGAAAAGAAATTTTTGCATCTAAAGATTAGATGTATATATATGAAAAATAATTTGTATATACTATACAAGGAAAATAACTTTCAGAAGAAAATGCAAGAGTACAAGCATACATAAGAGGATGAACATAAATAATAAGGGTGCCAGAAATTGCCTGAATTGATGAATTTTTGACTTAGGTATGAATCTAGTGTGACCCTGTGTGATCCAGAACCTGCAAAGAAAAGAGAGATGGGGATTAGATAAAAAAATATCTAAGCAATGAATGGCATCCTATTACTGATCCTCATCTACAATTATGCATATGCATAGTCAAGCCATACACTTCTGAAAGAAAAACCATGCTACAGGACATGTGCACTCAGAAGAATGTTGTAGAGAGTAAATGGTTGCATTTATGTCTGCATGAACACCTGGTGAGCCACTATTGTGACTACATCATTCAAACAGTGCAACAGCAACACCAGATGTTGTTTCATCTGGTGTTGTTGTGACATCATTTCCAAATGATGCACCCACAATAGTCACACACCATGCCCATCAACACAAGACAGTCATGAGAAAGCATGATTAAACAATGGAAGGGGCATACATCATCATCCAATCAAAGGAGAAAAGCATCAAATCTGCATATTAAGAGAGGAGTACATCATGGATTTCAAGTAAAGATCATAACATCACAACATGGTTGGAAGCCCCAAGGAGGCCCCATTGCATGCAGTGAGTAAGCTACATCAAAAAAAATAGGTACACAAATCTACATCATCTATACATTAATGCTATGTCATGGAGTATATTTGATTCTGTATTTTAAAGGATAAGTAAGAAAGTTGCATGATGCTAGTGAAATTAACAAAGGTACAAATTTAATGAAGTAATGAAGCTACCCACATTCTATGTGCTTTGAGCCAATGAAATTTTTATCATCATGATGAAGTAATAATGCATTAAATGTCTTACTGATGTCCCTATTTGATTGGACGGTGCTCTGTTAGTTATATTGTTGATATCAAAATAGAATGGCAGTGGTGATTCGATGCATCTACAACCTCAACAACATGGCGGCATCGATCCAACAACAAAAAATACATTACAAATGTCAAGATCACAGTCTCAATGAAATAAACAGTGCATAAAATAATATATGTTGCACAACTACAGCAAGCATGCAATGACAACAATAACATTGCATGATGCCCGAGCTCAAATTCAAAATAGTAAGTGTATTAATGTATGATCTAATAGCAGCAACCTCATTGATCATTACCTTTCACTCCTCCATCATTATAGAAGAGATAACTACCTACAACTATATTTCATAATTCCTCCTTTCACTATTTGATTACCAGCCAATCAAATAGGGACATGAGGTGCTCAAACAATGAGCTCATAAACAATGCATGATGCCCTAGCTTACAGCCTGCAAGCCATCAAGACATTTCCTCATGAAATGATCATAAATGGGGAGTACCACATAGTGAATATCAACAACAAAACAAATAAAGAGAGATCAAACACTTCACACAATGCCTTGAAGGTAATAGAAATGATGCCCTAGCTCTCAAAGCTTGTGGGTCATCAAGCATTCCAAATGAAAAGATGTAAACAATGTTAGTATTAAACAGTGAGCTCATGAACAATGTATGATGCCCTAGCTTGCAGCCCACGAGCCATCAAGATATTTCCTCATGAAATTATCATAAACAGGGAGTACCATCTAGTGAATATCGACACCAAAACAAATAAAGAGAGATCAAACACTTCACACAATATATGTTGTTCTATAAGATTTTATTAAGACTAAATATATTGTTTTATGAGCTCACTGTTTGAGCACCTCATGTCCCTATTTGATTGGTCAGTGCTCTGTTTGTTATATTGATGCTATTAGATCAAATAGGGACATCAATAATAAAATAGGGATATCAAATAGGGACATCGGTAATAAAATAATACACTTGTTGTTTTGAATTGGAGCTCATAAAGATTAAGATATCCCTATTTTATTATTGATGTCCCTATTTACATATTTTCATCAAATGATCCAAAAACATCAAGAATGGTCACTAATAGCCAACTTTTAGAAGAATATGAATAAATGCAAACATACATAAGTGGATGAACATAAATAATGAAGGTACCAAATATTGCCTGAAGTAATGAAGTGTTTACCCAGGGTTCAATCCAGTATGCTCTTGTATGATCCAAAACCTGCAAGGAAGGAAAAGATGGGGTTAGATCCAAAGGAGCTAAGCAATGCCTGGCACCCTATTACTGATCCTCATCTACAATTATGCATGTCCATATTCAACCCATACACTTCCGAAACAAACTATGTTATAGAACATGTGCACTCAGGAAATATATGCATGCACTAAGTAAATCAAGACCAAAATGGAGCAAAAAGTATGATGTCAAATGTGTTATCAAGAAACACCTCATTGGTTGTGATTCAACATGGTATATATGTTGTTTATATAAGATCAGTAAAAGGACATCTACAACCTCAACAACATGGCAATATTAATCCAATAATAGGAAATGCATTACAAATGCCAAGCTCATGGTCTCAATGAAATAAATAGTGTATAGAACAATATATGATGCCCGAGCTCAAATTCAAAACACTAAGTGTATTAATATATGTATGATCTAATAGCAGCAACCTCATTGATCATTACCTTTGACTCCTCCATCATTATAGAAGAGATAACCACCTACAACTATATTTCATAATTCCTCCTTTGAAGTCATAGGTTAGTTTTAAATGGAGAAAGTATACAAACTCATCAATTTAATCCCAAAATTTCATAACATTGCATTCTTGTTGCTATTATGGTGCACAATAGTAGAAGCATGCAATGACAACAAAAATATTGCATGATGCCTGAGCTCAAATTCAAAATAGTAAGTGTATTATTTTATTACTGATGTCCCTATTTGATCTAATAGCATCAATATAACAAACATAGCATCGGCCAATCAAATAGGGACATTAGGTGCTCAAACAATGAGCTCATAAACAATGCATGATGCCTTAGCTTGCAGTCCGCAAGCCATCAAGACATTTCTTTGTGAAATGATCATAAACGGAAGTACCACATAGTGAATATCAATAGCAAAATAAATAAAGAGAGATCAAACACTTCACACAATGTATGTTGTTTTATAAGATTTTATTACTTGACTATATATATATATATATATATATATATATATATATACATATATATATATATATATATATATATATATATATATATATATATATATATATATATACATATATATATATACATATACATATATACATATACATATATACATATACATATATATATATATACATATATATATATACATATATATATATACATATATATATATACATATACATATATATATATATATATATATATATATATATATATATATATATATATTATGACAAGCTTTTCAAAAGTGTATCATAATTAAAGGCATGTGAATTCGTATTGTACTTAATCTGAATGCCACTGTGTAATATTTTTACTTACGATATTTCAAGACCCCTCTCCATTTTAAACTAACTTATGACTTCAAAGGAGGAATTATGAAATATAGTTATAGGTAGTTATCTCTTCTATAATGATGGAGGAATCAAAGATAATGATCAATGAGGTTGCTGCTATTAGATCATACATTAATACACTTATTGTTTTGACAGAAATAACATTGCATGATGTCAGAGCTCAAATTCAAAACAGTAAGTGTATTATTTTATTACTGATGTCCCTATTTTATTACCGATGTCCCTATTTGATCTAATAGCATCAATATAAGAAACAGAGCACTAGCCAATCAAAAAGGGACATGAGGTGCTCAAATAGTGAGCTCATAAACAATGCATGATGCCCTAGCTTGCAGTCTGCGAGCCATCAAGACATTTCCTCATGAAATGATCATAAACAGGGAGTACCACATAGTGAATATCAACAACAACAAAAATAAATAGAGATCAAACACTTCACACAATGCCTTGAAGGTAATACCAATGATGCCCTAGCTCTCAAAGCTCGCGGGTCATCAAGCATTCCAAATGCAAAGATGTAAACAATGACAGTATTAACATTCATATTTTTCCATTAAATCAATAAATGCCATCAAAATGAAATTGAGTTAATGAGAAGACAAAGCTCGAATGCCTACCTCAAGTCATGGTTGTCATATAAAGATCAAATGCTAAGGAACTATGTTATAAAATTGCATGCCAAATTTCAAGGCATGAATTTTATAACTGTACATATATTTTCTTCGAATCCCCCACATTGTAAACTCAATGCTAAGGAGAAAAAAATATGATGTCAAAAAGTATAAAATTTCATGCCTTGAAATTTTATAGCATAGTTCCTTAGCAGCTACCATATGAAGAGCAGTGCAAGGTGGCAACTTTTCCATTTTACCACAATTAGGGCCCTCTTTTACCATGCTTTATGAGCTTTATGTTTTTACCATGCTTTATGAGCTTTATGTTTTTACCATGCTTTATGAGCTTTATGTTTTTTTTAAAGTGAAGACAAAGATTATCTTAATTTGTTATCTTTAAATTTTATTCATTTTATGATTTTAAAAATTGAAATAAAAAATATAAACTTTTAAGAAAATTTTACATATTTTCATCAAATGACCCAAAAACATCAAGAATTGTCATATATGGTTGCTAATAGCCAACTTTCAGAAGAATATGAATGAATGCAAACATACATAAGTGGATGAACATAAATAATGAAGGTACCAAACATTGCCTAAAGTAATGAAGTGTTGACCCAAGGTTCAATCCAGTATGCTCTTGTATGATCCAAAACCTGCAAGGAAGGAAAAGATGGGGTTAGATCCAAAGGATCTAAGCAATGTCTGGCACCCTATTACTAATCCTCATCTACAATTATGCATGTGCATAGTCAAGCCATACATAAACTCAACAACATGATAGCATTGATCCAATAACAGAAAATACATTACAAATGTCAAGCTCAGAGTCTCAATGAAATAAACAGTGTATAAAATAATATATAGTGCACAACAGCAACAAGCATGCAATGGAAACAATAACATTACATGATGCCCGAGCTCAAATTCAAAATAGTAAGTGTATTAATGTATGATATAATAGTAGTAACCTTATTGATCGTTACCTTTGACTCCTCCATCATTATAGAAGAGATAACTACCTACAACTATATTTCATAATTCCTCCTTTTAAGTCATAGGTTAGTTTAACTATTGGACAATGAGTTGATAGGAGTTTTGAATAGATTTGAATAAAAACTAAGAGTATTGAATTTT
The DNA here is from genome assembly GCA_027943335.1 of Chamaecyparis obtusa. Lineage (NCBI taxonomy): Eukaryota > Viridiplantae > Streptophyta > Pinopsida > Cupressales > Cupressaceae > Chamaecyparis > Chamaecyparis obtusa. The sequence goes on along the minus strand of BSBK01008915.1, from coordinate 229,575 downwards.
ATTTGTTTCTATTGTGATTTCAGGGGAGAAGAAGGCTAAGACCTTTTCAACAGATCAGGGTGGTGTATATAGCTTGTAAGTTTATACATTTGCACTTTTTTTCTTTGAGGCTTAATTATGCTAGTTTTTAAATAGAAAGATTTTTTTTTCTTATTTCAAATCCATTCCTTCATATGTCATACCTGATGCACAATGAATTCATAGGAGTTTCTAATAGATTTGAAGAAAAACTAAGAGCATTCAATTTTAACTGTTCTTATTGTGAATTGAGGGGAGAAGAAGGCTAAGACCTTTACAGCTGTCTTGTGTGGGCAAGGTACGAAATTTATTCTTGTCACAATCTAAAACTGTTTGGAGTTGATTTCAGCTCTTCATCGTAGAAAGAGATCTATAATTTACAGATCATTGTGACAAGTATTTTTAATTCAAATTTATGACTAAGTGTTACAACTAAGAAATGTAAATTAGGTTGACTTCCAAACACCATAGGCAACTTTAGCAGATCATGTTTGATGAAAATGATAATAAAATTTGGCATATGCGGGTAAAGGAATCATGCGGTCATCATTTTGCTTGGGCTATGGTTTTCATGTATAGTGTTTGTAAAAGTTTTCATCCTTAAACTAAACCTGTCCTTTCTAGTATCTAGATTATTGATGCTTCTATTGGTATTAATTTGGATGCTAGTTCTCGTGCTCTTTGGTGCCTTTCCATGCTTTATTGGGTGTTGAGTTTTTAACTTGCTAACCTCCTTGTTCTGTCAGTGTCCTCTATGATTTTGGATGCTATATTTTCCCAAGTCTGGTTGGTGCCTTACTTTCCCCTCTTTGGTTCCATGCTTGCTTACATTAAGAGTTCATTTTGTCTCTATATTAGGGCACTATTTCTCCTTAACTATATTCTTTTGGGGTCTGATCTATTGTAGTTATTTCTTTTTTCTTTGAATCATTGTTTACAATTACTTTTGATGCAATATTTATGTGAAGAACAAGAACAAAATGGTGAGTGAGTGTATTTGACAAAGATAAACATGACACATTTTGTTGGGCTGATTGGGTTGGCCTGGTACCATTTACATGGCATGGCTAGATATTAAATAGTGAGCTCATGACCAATGCTTTTATTAAACAGTGAGCTCATGAACAATGTATGATGCCCTAGCTTGCAACCCGCGAGCCATCAAGATATTTTCTCATGAAATGATCATAAATGGGAAGTACCACATAGTGAATATCAACAAAAAACAAATAAAGAGAGATCAAACACTTCACACAATGCCTTGAAGGTAATAGAAATGATGCCCTAGCTCTCAAAGCTCGTAGGTCATCAAGCATTCCAAATGAATAGATGTAAACAATGCCAATATTAAACAGTGAGCTCATGAACAATGTATGATGCCCTAGCTTGCAGTCCGCGAGCCATCAAGACATTTCCTCATGAAATGATCATAAACGGGGAGTACCACATAGTGAATATCAATAGTAAAATAAATAAAAAGAGATCAAACACTTCACACAATGCCTTGAAGGTAATAGAAATGATGCCCTAGCTCTCAAACCTCGCGGGTCATCAAGCATTCCAAATGAAAAGATTTAAACAATGCCAGTATTCAATAGTGAGCTCATAAACAATGTATGATGCCCTAGCTTACAGCCCGTGAGCCACCAAGATATTTCCTCATGAAATGATCATAAACAGGGAGTACCACATAGTGAATATCAACAACAAAACAAATAAAGTGAGATCAAACACTTCACACAATGCCTTGAAGGTAATAACAACGATGCCCTAGCTCTCAAAGCTCGCAGGTCATCAAGCATTCCAAATGCTAAGATGTAAACAATGCCACTATTAACATTCATATTGTGCCATTAAATCAACCAATGTCATCAAAATGAAATTGAGTTAATGAGAAGACAAAGCTTGAATTCCTACCTCAAGTGCTAGTGCCCTCTTCCCACACGGTGTCGGCCTCTTCGCACATACCAAACTCAAATGCGCTCTTCGCGCCATGCAAAAGTGTAGTGTCATCTTCGTGGCAGCTCTTCGAATTCACAAAAATTACAAATGACACTTTATTTTTCTTTTCTTTTTGTTTATAACCAAAGGGGTGTCGCAATTATGACATCATTGTCACTATTACAACACCGTCGGGGGCACTTGCAAAAAAAAATACAAAAAACAAACACAAATTGTAGTGGCGTCACAAATTGGCATCGAAATTCAACCCCAAATGTTGTAGTGCCTATTTCTCTTCTTCTACTTAAGGATTTCTTCACTTCTCCTCTGGCTGCTTCAAGTTGTTGTAATGCAAGCTGAATGTTGATCTTCTGATTTTCTATGATTTTTTCCAACTTATAAACCTCCATCTCAAGATCTTTATCTCACAAGTGGTTAGACTTCTTTAGGAGACCAGAGCTCTGATACCAATTGTTGGAAATCTATTGGAAAAATGTGATACTAAGAGGGGGGGTGAATCAGATATCACTAATTTATCCATTTTGACATAAATGAAACTTGCATAGCATAAGCATAAAACTCAACAGTATAACAGATCTAATAAGCTAAACATCACCCATGAAAATAAACATAACACAATGATTTTGGTTACCCAAAAACCCTTCAAAGGTAAAACTAGGGTGGGGATGACACCCACAAATCTTCACTACTGCACTATAAAGTTTTCATGTTAGGGCTACAAGTTTGATCATAAAATATGATCTACCCTGTGAGGGAACTGCCCTGTTAAGAGCTTTGAGACTTATGCAATCTACCTTGCAAAAGGATTTAAGACTTACAACTAAGTAAGCACTGAGTTAAAAGATTTACTAAGGTCTGTCAAAACCACTATGTTAAAAGATTTACCCTGATACACCTGTTAAAATGTCTTAGTACCTGACCCTTCGATTTGTACTATGATGCTAATTACAGATCTTCTCCTTACAGTATAGATTTGATCTCTTCTATCAAATATATCTATGTTCTGTCCTTCACTGCTTTTCTCTATTCTACTCGGTCACTGAACTCTATCTCTGATCATCAGAATACTTCTTTGTTTTGGAAATATGAGATCTCCTTCATATTCTCTCTCTCGCACATTGTTTTAGGGTTTAGAGCACATCTTATATAGACAATTAACTTTCTCCAAGATTTAAGATCTATGATCTAGATTATCTCTTTTTTTCGCTTAACCTTTCCCTAATTCTGATTGGTTCCATGTGTTACATAGGGATTAATGATTACAATACAAGAGTGTAATCACCTATGTGATTTCCTCAAAAAACAACAAATGAAATATAATTGTCGGTCAAAACGGTTTACCTAAGTGTTTGTGCCATAACAAACACATATGTCAATTCTGGCTTGCTCAACATTAGATATCTCTGGCATGCAACATTCATTGTTCTTTATATTCTAGTGCTTGGCATTGTCTTCTTTTCATAACTCGGAAAAAGTTGACTCAGGTAATACAGAAGTACTCGGTGACCAGTATTTTACTCGATAGTGACTATTGCTTGGTAAATGTACATTATACATGACTCGACCTATATATGATGACTCGGTCGCAGTGATGACAGAGCAACATTGCCTAGAAAATGACTAAGTGTAAGATGCTAATAGACAACAAAGCTTTAGGGATCAACATGAGTTGTGTTACTTCTTCTTCTTTCTCGGTTATTGTGAATGGAGTGCCCTCAAAGGATTTTGGTGCTTCTAGAGGCCTTTTCCAAGGAGATCCTCTTTCCCCTTACCTTTTTATTATTATGGTTGAGGGTTTGAGTCATTTTCTAAAGTTTCAAGCTTCTCAAGGCTTGATTCATGGGTGGTAATGGGTAAATGGCTTGCCACAACTCTCACATCTCCAATTTGTGAATGACACTTCTCTTATGAGATTAGCTCATCTTCAAGAAGCTGAATCTTTAAGGCAAGCCTTGGATATTTACCTTACAGCTTCAAGTTTGAAATTCAATGAGCATAAATCCTCCATTTTCTTCTTTAATACTCCTCGGGCCATTCAGAGGCGTATTGCTGACATTATGTGGTTTCAGATTGGGTTTCTTCCCTTTGTTTATTTGGGCATCCCTCTTACTATTGGTAGACATCACAAGTCCTCTTGGCAAATTCTTCTTGACAAGTTGTGTAAAAAGGTTAATCATTGGACTCATCATTGTTTATTTATTGTTGCTCGATTGACTCTTTTAAAGTCAGTTATTCAAGATCTCCCTATATACAGGTGTTTTTTTCAGGCTACTCCTATGTATTTTCTTTGGGAATTTGATGTCCTCTCTCAACAATTTCTTTGGAGTGACCTAATTTATCTATTGCTAAATGGAGCCTTGTTAAGGAAATTGTGTGCAGACCTAAGAATGAGGGTGGTCTTGGCTTACAATCTGCTATTTTGAATAGGCAAGTTCTTGCTGCTAAGTTATATTGGCACTATTGTACTAGCCAAAATTAGCTTTGGGTTCATATTCTCACCCATAAGTATCTTCCAAATGTTAATGTGTTTGATGTTCCCTGCTTGCCTTTGGAGGGAAGAGGTTCTATGATCTGGATTACTTGGAAACTGGGGGCTCAGTTGGTAAAGAATGGTCTCTTTTGGATCTGTCATACGATATCTCAAGCTCTTTTTTGGCTAGATTATTGGGATGGACATCCTTCTATCCTTTCTACTCATCTTCACCTTCAACCCCTTTGTGATACTTTTATCAGTGCTAGCTAGGACACTATTGATCAATATAAGATTTTTCATAATTGTGGGTTTGTTGTTCGTTTTTGTTGGAAACATCTTTCTAAATGGCCTATGGGAGGATCTGAGGAAGATAGGGAAGAGTTGGCACATATTCTAGAGTCTTGTGAGTGCACTACCTTGGTTGGGAATGATGTTTTGGCTTGGGAAAGTAGTGATTTGTCTAGAAAGTTTTCTATTTTTGTAGGTTGTGTTGAGATGGTGCGATAGACTTTTGGGATCATTCAAGTTCCTTGGTGGAAATAATTTTGGTACAAGTTCGTGTGGCCCAAGTGCAATTTTTCATGTAGCTGGTAGTCCACAATCGATATCCTACTTGGGATAATTTATGCAATCGTGGTTTTCAGGGCCCCTCGATGTGTGTGTTGTGTCATAATAGTGAAGAGAGTGTCTTTCATCTCTTTTTTCAATGCTCCTTCACTTGACATATTTGGCACTTTTGGTGGGATGTGTGGAATCAAGCTTGTTGGCATGTCTCTTCTTTAGCAAAGTTATTTTCTCGATGGGGCAAGACACCTGTTAAAACCTCTTTTCTTCAAGTTGCTTAGACACTTGGCCCTTCTTTTATTATTTGGCATATCTGGTTGAAGAAAAATCATCAGATCTTTCAAGATGTGATGTTGGGATCCACCACTTGTGGTGAAAAATTCTCCATTCTTTGGGAGAAATTGTTTCGGCAAAATGTGACTTGACGAAGGCTATGGATCATAGCAATGTTTCTTGCTACAATCGTTTATATCTTCCTCCTCCACAAGCCCATCTCATGAGAAATAGATGCAGACACTCTCTTCAGAAGATAAATAGGGTGGGGAGGTGGAGCCCTCCTCCATAGGGCACTCTAAAATCAATACATACGAGTCATCTTGGGGAAACCTGGGTCCTGCTGGTATCGGTGGAGTTGGTAGAGATAGCTTGGGGACTATTTAGTTTATTTTTTTGTTTGTAAAGGTCATCATGCTAATAATTTGATGAAGGATATTGCTATTTTATATGTTGTGGAGCATGCTTGTGCTCTTAGATGGAGCAAGCTCATTTGTGAATCAAATTTGCAGGTGGTGGTGCATGTGTTGACCCAACAACATTTTGCGGATGTTAGTTGGCAATTAGTTTTGGTTGCTAAATAGGTTCTTAATTTGTGTACTTCTTTGGATTTTGTTACTTTCACTCATATCCCTAGGGAGTGGAATGGAGTTGTGAATTGTCTAGCCAAATGGGCTTCTAATCATATGCAAAACTGAAATATTGTGGATAAGGGTCAATTACCTCTGGGTTTGTCTCAATAGTTAGATCACTTAGTGGAACTTGATAGGGCTATTTGATGTCCATGCTTTGTATTTCTTCTTGTTTGAATAAATTTTAACCCCTATTTTATTTCAAACAACCTAACAAGGGGACTAACCCTTACACAATCACATGTCGAAGGTGTCAAAGAGAACAACAACAAAACAGCAAGGGTGTTGGCTTTTATAAGTGGAGGTCATCAATGACTCACTAATAACACACTAGAAGTAAAGGTGTTGGCAAATACTGAATACAAATTATAAACAACACACTAGCATAAAAGTTAGTAGCCTTCTTCAAGAGTGGGAAGGCAACACACCTCTTGTGAAGAAGAATGTAAGTTTAAATAACTATTTTTCCTATGTTGTCAGATAATATTGTCCTTAGGATCCCCACAAGGAGTAGCTAAAAAAACTCTATTTTATGTTACTTTGGAATTATTTAAGAATCATTTTATTTGCATATACTAAAGTTACATTGGATGGTTTTATATTTTGCCTTATAAAATGTAGCACATGTTATATGTTATTTTTAAAAAGTTTCCTTAACATGTTTATCTTATTTTGATTTTTATATCCAAATACAAAATAAGAATATTTAATATCAATTTAAAATGCCTCTTAATATGATTCTAAAAATTGTACATATTGTAAAATATTGTATCTAGATTGTCTTGAAACTTCTATACTCCGTCTTGATACTAGGTTGTTCTACGCTAGAGTATACTTTAACTCTTATTTCTATAGTTGCATGGGTGCTTGTACTCATACACATGAGATGCATACCAAGTACTAGTACACGTACCCAAGTACTAGGTACTCTGTGGGGTACTCAATAGAAAGCATCATAGCTAAGTACCTTGATTAAGATTTCTAATTTTTGTTTCGGTTTATCATCTTGTTGTTTATCAAACTTATTTCAATATGTAATCACTAATCAGTTTGAAAGTTTGAGACAAAATTGTATGACATTTCAATTTGTTTACTTAATCTTCAAAGTTAATGTTTGACAATAAACTTTATCACTGTTCTTGTTTTGAAAACTAGATGTCATTATATTTTTAATTTTTTTATAAAATATTAAATTATATATATATATATATATATATATATATATATATATGGTACCCCTCATATTTTGAAGAAATAGTCATGCTGTACCCAACCACAGAGTACAAGTGATCCCATCTCCGTGCAACCTTGCTTATTTCAAATAAAAGAGAAGAAAACTCGCTATTCAGTCACGGCCACTACCAAAGGCTTTGCATGATGTATGATAAAATTTGTTCTTCATTAGTGTTCATTCCTTGTCCTTCGTTAAGACTGTCTCAAAGAGTTCTTTTGAATGTCTGAAGACTTTACAGCGAATGACTGAGAATGGAAACGTAATTTTAAGTTTGTACTTTCGAAAGCTTAAAAATTGTCAATGTAACAGAAAATTGACCTTGGATTTAACAAATCAGATGAGATTTCTGGGTCATAGACTGTCGATGAAAAACTTTCTTTGATTGTTCGGAAATCTTTAAAAATGGCAAGAAAAACTCCTTACAACTATTTTGGTAAACATCTTCAAAAATGGCAAAAATCTCCTTAAAAGTAATTTGGTAAACCAATCTATACAAGAATATACCCTGTATATTCACTAACAAACAATCAAATCTGTGGGATAGGTTGATTAATTTACAGGGAAAAATGGTAAAAAATTAGACTCCCGTCGGAGCTCCAAAATGTCTAGGCAGATGGTTGATCTCAAAGAAAATAACCAAAAGAAAAGGAAAAATGTATTTTCTCGTAGCTCTTTGGACAAGGAAATAAGGCCCCTGCAATTCAGTATTCTGTCCAGGACCCAGGCCTCATGTAATTCCAATCAAGAGAAACTAATCAATATTTGCTTACAACCACCCTCTCTGAAGTAGTTTTGTTGCCTCGAGCTGCAAAAATATAACCCCAATTGTTTTTTCCATGTCACTAGAAAAAGTTTAATCGAACAGATGAGACCTTATATTTCCCACTGGGGAAGAAATAAAGGAAACTACATGCAAATTATAAGGTTTTTCCAATTATATTTGTACACATTAAGGATATTCAAACTTCTGAACTTAAATGACGGAAACTGTTGCCACCGTCACTGTGTCTGAATATGGGAAAAGAAGAGTCTTTCATCCAACCATCTTCCAAGGATAAATTGTTTTCCACTTGACTCTAGATTTGAATTAAAGTCTTCTCTAAAAAGATAATTTGTCTTGGAAATTCGCCTAATTTCCTTATAAGAACCAGCTTTCAAGTTTCAACTGAATCACATAAAGAAATGCAGAGTGCCCCATCAATGAAACCAGATTACAAAAACATCTTACCACAAGAGATGATCAAGTCTCTCCTACCAATGTTTGCTGTCTTTTCCCTCACTGTAAGAAATTTCAGGGTGTGGCTATTGAGCTATTGCAAGCATAAACTGGAAAGACTGCATCATACAGCATTTAATGGGGCTATTCAGATGCAGTACTTGCCCTGTGATGCTCTTTCATTGCCATGAATTTGGCAGCCAAGTCATCATAATCTGGAAGCTTTGGATGAACATGGGAGGTGCGAGGAGAATCAGCATAAGATGTGGTTTTTTTAGAGAGACTAGTCTCCATTGATTGGGATCGAACAGTTGATTTTACTGGAGATGCATTTGGGCGTTCAGGAGGCAATGAGATGGCCCTTTCCCATTTACATGGAAGTTTTGGTGGAGGCCTTTGAGGAGGTCTCATAGAAGGGGAGGCAGGGCTAGAAGGTTTGCCACATGAACGAAATCCTGATGATAAGGAGGGAGTAGCTGGAGATAGTGGTGGACGACGAGGTGTTGCCACACTAGCATTCTCAGAGTTTCTCTTTGCAAAGCTTGCATTCTGATGCATCAAGGAGGTGGAAATTTCACCCATACTTGATTTTTCTTCACACACATAATGATTGTGAGATTCAACCTGATCAGCTGTACTTGGGGAATTCCTACTCTTAGATGTGTTGCATGCCTCATAAAGTGAATTCTTCAGTTCATCCCTTGCCAGGTCACAGGTAGAATTCCTGTTCTTTACGTTTGCTTCATTAGACTGCTGCCTTTCTTTCGTGGGTAAGCAATCTGTTCTATGAACTCTCTGCCTCTCAACGCAAGCCTGGTTAGAATCATTTTCTTCCATGTAGCACATCGAACTCGGTTGCTGCTGGGCCTTCCCAGGTCTGTCAATATACACAAAAGAAACCCTTGGACTGCAGAAGTTTCCAATTCTTCGAGCAGTAGACTTATCATATATATTACCTCCAAACTCTGGTTCTTCACAGTTTTCTTCTAGCAATTTACTGCTTCCTCCACGTGGCTGTTTGTCATGAAATTTATAATCAAAACTTCTTCGCACTGATTCAGAATTTGTCACGTGTGCTGCCTTTTGTACCTCTCTTGTATGATGAGATTGTCTAGCATACTGATCTTCTGAGTCTGAACTGTCTATATCACAATCATAATGATCCTTTTGACACAAATTTGGTGAATGTTTCCTTCCTTTCTGTGGCTTTGTTTCCAGAATTTTAGCACCCTTGCAATGAATCTCTTGAGATTTAGAATGTCTCGTGAGAGTTGCACTTGACCACTGCCTTGTATCAATAGACTGATGAAAATTTTGCTCCACATCTGCATCGTTATTTTCATGGTGATCATTGTTCTTAGGTAATTGAGAGACATCCAGAGAATGTAAGGTACTGTCACCGCCATGCTGCTGTAGCTCATGTGGATGCATACCTACAAAACTGGAAGTGTAAGTTTTCTCAAATGCATATAGCATATCTTCACCAGAATCATCTGGAGAGTGTAAGGTAGCTTCATCCCCATTCTGGTGTAGCCCACGTGGTCGGTCCCTTATGAATCTGGCAATATGAGTTTCCTTGCTTGGACAAAATATCTGTTTCCTAGAACTGTAAGTCCCATTAAACATTTCATCATTTTCTGATAGCTGGAAACCATTAGGTATTTCATTAGACCTCTGTCTACCAATATTACTCTTACCCTTATTATATACTTTCCTGATGTCATGTTCTTCCTCAAATGAATGGTGTTCATTTTCTTTTTTTCCTCTCTGAATAGTTTTCTTACCATGAAGCTGTACATGTCCAGGAGATGGACAATCTCTTACCTGATAGATGTTTTGTGGAATGATGGATATTTCAACATCTGAATCTGAGTCAATATAAGAATCAATCATGTCATATGATGTACGATGTACATTGCTTGATACTGATCTGACTTTATCTTCAAAAAGTGGCTGTGCCATTACCCTAATATTAGTACCACAGTCTGAATATTTTCTGACAGTAACACCACCCTCTGTTTTGACAAACTCATCAGGATAGAATTCTCTATTCTCATTTTTTGAAGAGACAGTTTTGAAATGACCTGATCTATTGGACACAGGAAAAGTATTATCAGCACTATTATTGTAGTGAGGATAAAGACTGTTAATTTCAACAGGATGATGACTAGAAATTGAATGTCTTCTCCTTGCTTCTCGTCTGATCTTTTTTCTAGTTCTAGATGAATTCTGATGCTGTAATCTGTCTCCCAGTCTGGACCTGACATCAACTTCAATATAGTCTTTGAAATAGCATCCTTTCTCTCCCATAGTCCATCCTTCAGGGTATATCTCACTTACTTCAGTGTCATCAACTATAACCAATCTTTCAATATCTCTTTTTGTGTCTTTGTGTTTTGGACTGCACCATCTATGTCCATCAAATTCTATGCTACCATCTCCAACCTTCTTTACATCAGTATTACTTCTTGGTGATGATCTTCTTGTATTTACATGTCTCTTGGGATAATTGTGAGCTTCTTGCTTTTCCCCGTAGCACTCAGATGAAGTCTGCATAAGCTTAGCCTTTTGGGAATTGCTTGGGCTAGTGTAACTAGCTGATCTGAGCTCTGAATCTCTGTCAACTAACACTTCCCTCCTTTCCGGAGAGCATGTTTGGATTCTACTGTGTCCATTTTCTGCAGTATGCGCCCATCTTGAATGCTTTCTTTGCAATGGCATAGTCTCAGACTGGTGCAACATTTTTTTGTCATTGACATCTTCCCCATTTTCTGAGGTGTAATCTAAGAGGGAGTCAGAGTGTTTAACTTCCATTGAAGACTTGGAAATTTTCGAAAGATTTGGAGCCCGCAATGTAGCTCCACCTGCTGGTTCAACAGCACTGCCATTATTGTAACCCAAATCCTCAAAATGATGATTATCAATGGAACAAGATTCAAATGAGGAACCTGTCACAAATCCATGTGCATTTGATCTTGGACCAACATTGTGGTTGCTACTTATCAAACCAATTTCACCTGGCAATCTTTCTGTCTTTTCAAGGCTTGAAATCTCAACAAATTTTTCCTTGACACTCCCAGAAACCACTGATATATCTCTTTCAAATATTTGATCTTCACATCCAACATGCAATGCTGATTTCTCATTGCTTTCATTGAAACAAGCCCTTCTCTGCTTCTTGATGCTGTCAGACAACTCATTTATATTGCTACTGCCATCATTTACAGATTGTATGGAAGTGCTATCTACATATGTTGCATCATTGAAAGATGGATGAAAAGATGAATCAACTCCATTCTGGCAAGAATTGGAATTCTCTGTGTTGAACTTCTCTGACCCTCCAGATCCTCCCTGCATCAACAAAAACTAATCAGCAAAGACAAAGTTCTCAAATCCGGAGCCACATGGACATGCATAAAACCATGAAACAAATGCAATCTGAAGTTTAAGTATCTCTCATATGTATATACCAATGTATCTTTGGTGGGCTCGCCAAACTCTGCTTCAATATTTGAGTCCCACTGGAGGTTGAACTCAACTGCTATGCCTTTCACTAACTTCAACTTAAAATCAAGGGCTGGCAATCTATCAGACAGCTTCTCAATGATCTACAAGAAAAAGAAAAGCATAATATAGTTTCAGATACAACCTTTCAGACACAATAAGCGATAATCCCGTCATAATTTAATGTAACTGAAATCAGCAGTTTGCTACACCTGTTGATTTACACAAGAAACGTGATATAGATACGCTGCGGAAGAGGCAAATTCATATCCATATCTCTTTGCGAAAAGACTACGCAAACGCAACAACTCCGGTAAATCAGCGCACCTTGCAGAAGCATAAATCAAGCTGGATACTGCTTCATTGATATCTTCTGGACGATCCCTGGAAATTTTGATTCCAGACATATAAGCTTATTAGTGCATATTGAATTTTCCACTCTAATCATCACAATTTACAATGAACCAGCCACTTGTAGTATACTACAATCTTTCCAATTTAAGATTTGACACACTGCATGCATTCATATATCTATGATATTTGTATATAACTAACATGATATAGAGCAGTATGAGAGCTGAACGGTCAAATAAAATGGAAAAGAGATAGAGAGTTCAGCCACTAGTAGAACAAAGTACCTAGTGTATTTATTTCAAGATCCCCCAAAAAAATTCATGCACAATCTCTAGGTCTGTTGCTTTTTTCATGTGCTTGTTACAGTCTAAAATTAGAAAGTTATCATGAAAAGCTTATTTTAGTTGCAAGAAAGGTGACAGGACACCATTTCATATTTTAACACTGCACATTTGAAATCTTGTAAACAGCTGTTTCGTGAGCTCGTGTTGTTATTTTATCAGCCCTAAAAGTTGAATGAAACATCCCGTATCATTTGCTATAGTATTTAAATTTCTATATTTGTCATAATTTGATTTACTCCATATTTCAACATCCATAGCTTAAAACAACTGGGTCGACACTCAAACCTTGGTGACCGCAATGTATGGATAATCTTTTATGATATACATAACAGTTTCTTCCATGCAACCTTTAATTCCATTTTTTACTGCCTTATCACTGGTTTTACATTTCTCACTTACGCACACAAACTGGGATATCTGCACTGAAACTAAGAATTGGAGCTTTAAAGCTGTAAACCTCTGATCATGTGATCCCAAATCAAGCTCAAAGGGTCTATAAATTTTGATGGCATATATTTCTGCAACATAATAAAGCACTGTAGAGGCCACTTGTCACAGTTCAACAGCTTTGCAGAAACAGAGTTTTCCCATTTTGGGAAAAGCTTGTTGCAATCTGCGAAAGCAAAAAGATTCCACAATTGTGTGTCATCCCAAAAGCTATGTACACCATCTCCACAGATCAGAAACAGAGAAAAAAAATGGAGAAATGCACAACCACATATAGAAGGTTAGAACCCCTTCCCAGCAGAAAATCATTGCCTACCGAGTGCCAACAACACAATGCAATTTTCACCTGACACATGCAACAAGTGGCACCTTCTGGGCATCCTCATATCAAAGGAAAGAGAACGTATTTCCTGCACTCCCTGTCTTGACTTGTAACAATGTGTAAAGTCTTGACTTATAACTGTGTATGTAAATATGAGCAGCATGCTCCTAAGTCATTTTTACTCCATATTTTCTAAATTCCATATTACTTCTCAAAAATCCTGCTTTGCAACAAAATTCATGTTAAATGGAATGAAATAATTCATTAAAAATTTAAAACTGTAATTTTCTGTGTATTTGTTTCTTTCCCTGCATGTAAACATCATTTCACCCATGAAAATGGGTTTTCTCACATTTCTTGGTAATCCCTCAGATTGTCCTGGCATGCAGATCAGCGGTATCAAAGTACAGAAGTATCACAGACTACGTAACTTATTAAATGAGACCAGGATACAAGAAGAACAGAGTCCCATTCCGCAACCCCACAGTTTACTTTCCTACGCACAAGATCATTTCAAATGGTAACTACCAAAACTGACTTGGTTAGGCTCATGAGAGGATGCACTTGAAGAAGACAAAAACGATGTATGGCTGTTGTGCTCTAAACCTGTCGATTTTGAACCTTATCTATTAATGTTGTTTACGCATGTTAACTGGGATTTTGACAGTGTTTAGGGTTTGGAGGGAGAGATTTTTTGATCTGTAATCAACATGTATATTCTATAGTACAATTCACCAACACAAATTCCATATTCAACACCTTATAGATCCCAATTTCTATGCTTAATTGGAGAACATTAAGGCTGCATTTCATTACGTGCCTGCAGCTCTATGGCTGATTATAGTAAAATACTTTCATTATGCAAGAGAGAATGCTCATATTATTCATTATCTACTTGTGCTATAGTCTATAGATGTTATCAAATTGTGACAATCAAACATAAGAAAGTAAACAAAAGCAACATCACATGAAAAAATAATACATGTGATCTACCCTTGACAAACACAATTCAGGAGAAAACTCTGGCAATAACACAATCACTTGATTGTACAAGCTTGTTCCATTCATGAGCGCCACTAAGAACACCAACAAAATAGCACCCTCTCACTTGCACCTAATATAGCGAACTAAATGGATACATACAATCATATTATCTTAAGAAACATGGCAATTGACCGCAACGATTAATTGCCAAATGACTAAGATAAGTAGTATTTGAATGCAATTCTTAAGTGAGCTCATATTTCTCTATCCCTCCATGCATAAACTAGCACATACCCCAATGGTGTGTACTTATGCTAAAGGATGAGAACACAAGTCGAAAAAGAAGAACTAGAACATCTTCCATATGAAGAGATGGAAAGAGAACCAATTCAAATCTCTAATGAGTGTCAACTCTACTATTTTGTTGTGGATGGGATAATTTTGCCTACTGCTAAAATGGGGGAAGGTATGGCCTCAGACTGAGATTATGTTTGTCTTGCTGGAAAAAAGATTAAAATTCTGAAGAAAAACAATGCTTTCTTCAAGGACAAATTGCATTTGATGAGTAAAAATGTAATGTCCTCTATTCTGGTGTTAGCCTTGCTTGCTCCTTGACGAGTAGACCTGCACATATGTTAGTACTTTCTATACAAAACACATATATATGTATTCATAAATAAAGAACTATCTAATGCCCATATAAATCCCTTCCTAATCCTTATGGGAGAGTCTATGATCCGGTTCTTAGGCCCTGTGGGAGGACTTCCTAGGGCTCTAGTTGTCTCATGATCAACTTAGAACAGTCCTCCAGCTATATCACCATCTCCTCACAATTCCTCTCTCCTTAAGGCCTTACAGATATCCAATACTTGGCATATCCATCCTTGTAATCCTAGGAGAGAGATCTATCTCTCCTACGCCTTATGGATACCCACTCTAGGTGTATCCATCCTCACATATGCATATGTCCATAAGTCTAACAGTGTATACTGACCTTCAGAGATGCCTAATCTCTGCCTTAATTCCTTAGTAGGAATTATAACATTAAATAGAATGTCCTTGCCTTATACCTTCTTGCAATTTGATGCAAATGAGGATTCCTTTACTTGTTAGCTGAGGACTAGACTCTGATCTGACTTGTTATCTCCTGAAAGCGGCTGCTATCCCTTTAATGTTCACTTGATTCTCTTTAATTCAATTGAGGGACCTATCCTGGCTCTCAGGTAGATTAGAGAATTATTTAGGATTCTCAGACCTTCTATTGTTGTCACTGTTCTTTTCCTTAATGATTTTTATGTTCTAATCCAAGGATCCTAACTGGTATTTTGCTGTGGTTCTTCTTTGGAAAAGGATAGTATGCAGAGATACTGATGATGTTTGAAGAGATATTAGTTTGTATGTAGAAACCTTTAGTTCTTATTTGTTTTTATCTGCTGGGTCTGATATATTATTATTGCTAATATAGTGGCTGGAAGTCTCAGAATGACTGACTGGATTGTATAAAAAGTGCTGATCGATCCTATAAAGGCTGACTGTATCTTTTATTTGCTGCTGGTAGAATGGATTTGACTTTCCATTCAATGATTGCTTGCTGACTATAATGTTTACTGGAGTCTAATTGGTTCTCTCCTTTCGTCCTTTTAACTTTGAATTATATATGCCTTCCTTGGTCGTTCCTCTCTCTTCATATACCCGTGTGGGGTAGGAGAGGTCGCGACCCTCCTTGGTCACGACTCTTTAGTCACCAACTGGTCTGTTGTTTAGTTTAGTGCATTTGGTATTAGTTATAATTTATTTAGATTATATTTAGTAGTATTTAATATATATTTAATGAAATGCATTTTGGTATTTAATTGTAATCTATTTATATTATTACATTTAGTAGTATTTGATATTTATTTAATATATATTTTATGGATTCAAAATCTCTCTCTCTCTCTCTCTCTCTCTCTCTCTCTCTCTCTCTGTGTAGATTGTAATAATATATAATATATGATGAAATCAAATATTTATATTAATGTTATGTTAATATATCAAATATATATAGCATCTATATTATAATTATTTAGCAATTACATATATGTATATATATGACCAATTCATGAAGTTATGTAAATTCCTAGAATACTTGTGGTTTTGATATTAATGTTGTAATCGTCTGTATTTACTTTGCATAATTTTGGGTCATATATTGGTAATTACATTACTAATCTTACCACCTTAGTTGAGGGTCATTACAGTCCTCCTGCCCCAAATTTACTTGTCGTCAAGCATTCTAATGGCTTCTTCTTTCTCCCAAGTGGCATCTTCCTTTGGTAGACCTTTCCACGTGGTTAGAAATTCAGTAATAGTTCTATTTCTCAACTTCTTTTCCCGAGTATCAAGGATAATCTCAAGTTCCAAGGTAAGTTGTCCTTCATCATCAACGGGTGGTAGTTCTATACACGGCACCACTTGCTGTCCAAGAACTTTCTTGAGTCTAGAAACATGGTGGATCCTGCTATTCTCGGAAAGTTCTAGCTCATAGGCCACTTGGCCAATCATCCTTAACACCATATACGGCCCATAGAATCGAGGCTTAAGTTTTTCCACTCCACTTTTCTTAAAACCACTAGGTCTCCAACTACAAATGTCCTTCCTATGCAGTTGCTGTCAGCATAGATCTTTTGTTAATTCTGAGCATAGTGTAGGTTCTCTTTTAGGGTCTTTATAATATCAATGCTTTGTTGTATGAAATCTTGTGCACCTGGTACTTTTCTTTCTTGGGTGATCAAACTCCCAAAGGAAGTAGCCTCGTACCCATATAGAGCTTTGAAAGGGCTCATCCCAATTGACATGTGATGGGTAGTATTCTAGCAATACTCCCCTAAGTGCAACCACTTAATCCATGTAGTCTACTAGCTAGTGACATAGTTTCTCAGATATCCTTCTACCCATTTATTTACTATTTCAGTTTATCCATCAGTTTGGGAATGGTTGCTTGTGTTAGGGGTTAGAACTGTCCCTGCTAGTAAGAAGAGTTCCTGCCAGAATTGACTAAGGAACTTGCTATCTCTATCACTAACAATATTCTAGGGGAGTCCATGGAGGCGAAAAACCTCTTTGAAGAATAGTTCTTCTATTTGATGTGCTTTGTATTTTGTGGAGACCACAAAGAATTGGGCATACTTTGTGAGTCTATCCACTACCACAAAAATGTTGTCTTTTCCTTGAACCCTAGGTAATCTTGTTATGAAGTCCATTGAGATGCTCTCCCATTTTGGTTGGGAATAGGTAAGGGTTGTACCAACCCTGCAAGGTGTGTCTTCATTGTTTTGTTTTGTTGGCATATCATGCATTCTTGTACATATTTTTTAACATCTTTCTTCAATCCCTTCCATGAATATTTTTCTCTAAACTATTTGTATGTTTTGTAATATCCCTGATGGCCCAAACAAAGGATTGTCATGGTACTCTTTCATAATTTTTCTCTTCATTTTTTATTGTGGAGTCAAAAATACTCTTCCCTTGTAAAGGATGACATCATCCCAAACTTTGAAATCTTCATTGGGCATTCTTCCCTCTAAGATCTCATTTGCTTGGGGGTCTTCGACGTATTCAGCAATGATATCTCCCTTCCAATCTCCTAAAATGCCGGTGATGGTATTGAGGTGAGGATGTCTAGATAGGGCATTTGTAGTTATGTTGTGAGGTTTTCACACCATCCCCCTATTGCAAATGGGGACCCCCTCTTTACGCTTAGCAGTGGAGTAGTTATCCCAAGTAGTCTTAGTTTAGTGGCAATTTTCAAGTCTTTGAGTTTAAGAGATGAGTTTGAGAAACTTTGGCTCATTAGGGAGTCAAGTTAGTCATGGATATGAGTGAGAGTTAGGCCAAGCTAGTCAAGGATGTGTAATTGAAGTGAGGAGATTTGTGAAGCAATGAATTAGAATCCTTGGAAAAACCTTGTTCCAGTATCTAATTTATCTTAGGAAGTCAAGAAAAGCCATGGAAAAGAACACTGATGGAAGCATGTTGATTCTTGAAATTTGACTAAGTCTGAAAAGTTTTAAGATCTCCCAAAATATAGAATCTCCATTATAACTCTTAGAGACCTGAAACCACTCTAAACATCCTAACAATATTTATATAAAATATAACTTAAAGTATAAGAAAGGAAAATAATGTCACTTATACTTAAATGTTATATTTTATATGAAATAATTTGCCTCCAAGCAATGAGTTGACACCTAGAAAATTTTTGACCCTTGGAGTGAGTCCAAGAGCAGGTTGGAATCCAACCTGTTGTGGGGCTCCATGCCTCACGTCATGTCGTTGAAGTATTGAATTGCAAGTCAAAATGGCAAGATAACAACAAAGTTTGAACGAAGAATCAATTACTTATGCAAGTTTTGCCTCTTGATAGAGCCCAAGAGAAGGTCAGAATCCGACCTCCCCTGGGGCTCACGAGCCCAAGAGCAGGTCAAATTTTGACCTGCTCTATGGCTCTGTGATCATGTCTTGTATTGAAACCGTGTTTACTTATGATCGATAACTGCACTTTTCCATTTGAGAAGTTGATAAGAGTTGAACAATGACATGATGACAAGATGCAGGGTTGGTTTGAAAATCAAGAGGATTGATCCATGAAAGTGCAAGTTGCTGAAAATGGAAATTGAGGAGAAGCAAATCAACTTGTTGGTGACGAAGAGATTATGGAGCTAAGTCAATTTGCAAATGAAGTATGTGTTGAAGTGAAGAAGAGGGCAGATCAAAACATCAAAATTTAGCCCAACACTTAGTTATTTTTTTGGCAGCCACTTGGGCGAGCCCAAGAGGTCGGATTCCGACCTCTCTTGGGGCTCCATGTCCAATTAGTTCCCAAATTCACCCACCATAGAGGACAAAATCAGAACATGGTCACTTAATGCAGATCAGATTTTAGGGAGAAATCAGGATTAAGGATGCAAACTAGGTGTTTAATCGTTGTTTAAGGATTGATCCTGATAAAACCAAGCAGCTTGCTGGTTTACGCAAGGAAAATAAGAATATTAAGCTTTAGAAAGCCCAGAAGTCTAACAGCATATTGAAATTCATAACTTGGCAATTGTTTTACAGCTGCAACTTTATATCAAGTTAGCATCATGTGAATTTCAATTATTAGATTATATTGATCTTGTTGTCTATACTCACCATTTTTAACACAAGGTTTTGTCCTCTTTTGCAAGGGTGAAGGTGACAAACAAATGACAGCATGGAAGCATCATCAATGCAATCGCTAGTGATTCACCAGCAAGTTGTTGCAAGAGGTTTGAGGACAAAAAATCAAGTAAGATGATAATTGCAAGTACATCAAGATGACATCAAAAATTTAAGTACAAGCAAGTGCAATTTCAAGCTTCCATGAGAAGATTCCCTAAATCGAGGAGGGACAAGATAAGCATGTTGAGGTGGCGCCCTCTTTTCTTCACCCAATTAGAAAATTTGAGTTGCACATATCCAAAATTGTCCAATCATATTGTGCCAAGTGTTCATGTGGAGTCTACATCATGTCTCTACCCAATCTATTTTCTCATTAGCTCTCAAAAGCATTGTAATTTTCTTATTAGCCCACAAGGTGGTGCCTTTTTGTAATTGGCTAGCATTAAATGTTTGTAGTTGAAAACCCTAATTAGGGTTGTGTTGGAAAAGATCTTGGTTGTCGATTTCAAATTGATCTTGACCCATCATTGTAATTAAGCTATTATATAAGGCAATGCCTTCTCATTTGTAACTCATTAAAGATTAGAATTAGAGTAGAGCAGGGAGGGAGAGACTTAGAGAAATTGTTGCCATAATTGTATCAAAGTAATTCCTAATTCATTGTTGGTCTTCATGGTGGATTGCTTGTGTTGCTTTGGAGTGTCGCATGGTTTCTACTCTTCCTCACTTAGAATAGGATTTTATTTCATGTTGTTTAGAACTAGTGCTTAGTTGAGTGGAAGATATTTTCGATGCATCTTTGGTGAACTCGCTTATAGACCAAACCACTAGCTGCTTACTAATTGTAAGCCTTTCCTTGCATGGTCGAATGGCATAGTTGTGAACTTAGCTTCAATTATTACTTGCACCTTGATATGCATTCATTGATGGTATTGGTGTAATGGTGGTAGTTTGAATATCTTTCAAGTTTACCTTAGAAGATTGCACTAGTTTGGTGGAGTTGATGACAAGCCCAAATCTAGTAGAGTCGCAAAGAAATTCATGATCTCTTGCATCCTAGAGTAGATGTGGAAGTAATTTAGAATCTTAAGTTTAAGTTCATTGCATTTAATTTTGCAAGTTGGAAGTCAAAATATTTTCAATGCACATTGTGAAGCCATACCATTCATAAATCAAGTTGACAAGTCTAAGTGAATTGGTGTAATTCCCCTTGTGATACTAGCATCACATTATTACTACTAAGTATCCACAAGTAGAAGGAACCTTAGAGTCACCTTGATGATCATTTCTTGCAATCTTTAACATACGCGGTGTCTTTATTCAAGAGAGAATTAGAGATTCAATGTTTTATCTCAGAATACTAAGTATTCAATTATGCATGTTGTAGTGGCATAGAACTCACATCAACAAGCTCCATTATTGACTCCTTTTACATACTTTGTATCAAAATCATAGGCTTGGACCTTACCCATTTTTGTTGTCAATCATTAAGATCCTTTTGGTTCATGAAGAAGCAAAGACTGTTATAATCAATTTTCACAATGAATATCCCAAAGACTAGGTACTGTCAAAATTTTGATAAGGCATGCATTGTGGCCAACATTTCTTTATCATATATGAAATAGTGTTTCTCTATTTTGTTGAGCTTGCAGCTCTCTAATGCTATTGGGTATTTCTTTTGCATGAGAACTACTCCAATCCCTTCTCCTGGGGCATCACACTGTAACTCAAATGGCATTGTGAAATCTGGAATCGCCAAGACAAGGCATCAACTCGTGGTCTCATTACGTTGTTCAAAGGTTTATTGTGCCTTGTCATTCCATGTGAAAGCTCCTTTCTTTGTCAAATCAGTAAGGGGGGAAGCAATCTTGGAGAACCCTTTCACAAAATACCTGTAGTAACTACACAGCCCTACAAATCCCCTGTGTTGAGCTAGGTTTTGGGGTTTTGGTCATTCTTTGATGGCTTTGAGTTTTTCTTCATCTACACTCACTCCTGCATTGATTTTATGCCCCAAGTATAGTATCTCTTTTAACCCAAACTCACACTTTGAGATTTTGGCATATAGTGATTTTGTTTCTAATATGTTCAAGACTTCCTCGATATGCCAGAGATGTTCTTCCCATGTTTTACTGTAGATAAGTATATCATCAAAGAATATGAGTAGATATTTCCTTAATTGTTGCCTAAAAATATGGTTCATACATGATTGGAAGGTTGTCGGAGCACGATGTAGACTCCACATGTACACTTGGCATGATTTGATTGAATCTGCTTGAACACGTACAACTGGAATTTTCCAATTGGCTGGAAATGGAGTGGGCACCACCTCAGCATCCTCATCTTATAGGCTTGATCAATTTTTTTGTGATGAAAAAATATCTCTTGGTACTCAACATTATCAAGCCTTTAATTGTGATGGCATATTCCCAAATTGCTTCATCTTCTCAAATTTTCTCCATCCTTGCTCTTGGAAATTTTCTCATTGCCATGATTTTGAACTTGTGATGGTATTCCATGTACTTGAATCTTGAACTCCTTGAAGTGATGAAGTTTTTCATGTAGTTGGATCTTCCAAAGTGAACTTGGATTTCCAGAGGAAATTCAAGTTTGACAATTTTCTTTCACTAGTAGGCTTGCAAATTTGTTCTTTTCTCCTCGTTCTATGCTCTTGAACTTCATCTTGATCTTGAACCACCTTCTCATTTGAAGTTTTGAGCTTGACTTTGCCACCATTTTTGTTGGAGTGATGATTGAGGGTGTGCATACCATCCATGTTTTGATCTTCTAAATTGCTCCAATGAGTGAATCTTCAATTCATCCATCCCTCCTTCATACCTACCTTGCAAAACAAAATAATGTTTGTCTTAAGTTCATGAGACAGTAAGGATAATCAAGATTAAAATATTACCATGATAAAAGTCCTTTATTAAGGGATTTATCTTGTTTGTACCCTTAATGTTATTCATGCATCTGATATCTCCAAATTTAGATTTAAATTCTGGCTTTCTGAGTTTGCAACATCTGATTGTCTTCCTAATGAATTTGACCTCCTTGAGTGCTGGCAAATATTTGAAAAATCTGGATGCGTACTGTGAATTCCTCTTGAATTTTTTATTCTCTAGGGTCTGAGTTTTTCTTATTTCAACCCAGATTTCCTTTTTTCAATACCTCAAATTCTGATTTTATGAAAAATCAAGGATTTTATTCTTTAAAATTTCCTTAAGATCACCCCTATAATCACTAAAATCACTGCCCTCCTTATGATTAGCTCGCTGCTCTCGGTATGAGAGGATTGATATGGTAAAAATGAAATGAGCCTTCCTCTTTTATAGGCGCCTTGGGGTGAAAAGAGATGTCCTTTGGTTGAGGCCGACCTGCCCTTGCTTGGCCAATTAAATTTATTTTATTTAAACATTTGAATTTTCTCAATAAGACCAACTTGTTTATTAGCAAGATTTAATTTGAAATTGCCAAATTAGCAATCCAAAAACCTCATGTCAATTTGAACTAATTAGCCTTATATCATTTTTGAATAAAATCAACTTTCCCTTCATCACTTTTTGATTTTTTTTCAAGTGCCCGATCTGATATCACCCTTTGTTTTCACATTCCAAAACCATGGCAGAGATTTGAGAACTTGGGGATTTTGTTTTGCATCAAAAGGAACCTCATCACCGTGGCGGAAATCCTAAGTTTTGGAGATTTCTGATTTTGAATTTGGAGTTGATCGACAATTCAGTTTGTTTGCCATTCATTTTTGCTCAAAAAACTTGATTTTCTCCTTCAAATTTCATCAAACCTGCCCCTCAAACTTCGTTTTTCATCCTTTTGATCAATATTGAGTCAATAATAATCATTGAAATGTCATTATGGTTGGGACGGGTTTTTTAGATTCTTAGGATTTTCAAAGGGCAGAAATCCTAAGTTTTGGCAAAATTTGCGCCATCGGTTTTGTTTTGATTTGGGCCTTCACTTCTCATTTGGAAAAGCAAATTTTGAGATTGTTGCTAAGAGCTACCAAGATAATAAAGTTTTCATTGTTGATTTCATAGTGATTACTTGATGTATTTTGGCGCTTGCATGGTTTCATTATTCACTCACTTAGAGTACATTTATTAGATAAAGTGTTTTGATTTCAATGGAGAAATGTAATGTTGTCTGATGAAATTCCTTGGCTCATACTTTTGGTAGTTTGCTGAAAGTAAGTTGTCGTGTAAAGTTAGCCTAAGCCCCCTTTTATATGGATGCTTAACTTCTATCATTAAATGTACATTGTTCATTATGATGGTGTTCATTGTGATATGAAAATTCCTTGCATAACCCTTAGAAGATTGCACCAATTCTTGCGGAGTTGTAGTTGATCTTGGCGAAGCAAAGCTTGGTTATTGGGAGTTTGTCCACTGGAGCACTTTCCATTGACATCATTGTCCTTAGGAGTAGATTTAGATCTTTCTAATCCTTTCTCCTTTAATTTCAATTGATTTCAGTTGTGTCTATTCAAAGAAGAAGCATCACGAGACTACAATATTTGATGAAGGAGTTCCAGCCAGCAGAGTTGAAGAACAATTCAAGTGTAAGTCCCTTTGTGATACCAACATATCACATCAACCATTGAGCTTGTCCACAAGTCAAGACCTAACAGAAAAGAACCTTGGAGTCACATGTATGATCTTTTGCAATCATAGCATACACGGGATTTTACTAAAGAGAGGATAAGATACCTTGGTATTTTATTATGTTGTTGGTGCAGTCATAAAACACACATCAACACTGCTCATCCTCCTTCAACTGCATATCCCAACATATTGGTGCCCACGATAGGTCCTCTTCATTCCATGTAGATTCTGAGCTTTGATCCGTTAATGGGTTCTTGTATGGGTGTATTATCTAGAGTTGCCAATTTCATTGCTCTGTTCTATCCAACCTCCCTAATTGTTTAGGGTCCAAGTCACCAAACTTTAAATTTCCCAAGCTTGATCTAGTTATGACCATTATATTTCAAAACCAACTACTTTGGCTAGAAGTTCATTCTCCAAAGGTGTTTGTTGTGCTAGAACTTACCTTGGCATTGGATGGTCTTGATTGCTCATTTTTCCATCACCCGCTACTCATCCAACTTGTTGAAAGTGAAAACTCATTCCTTCAAGCTCTAAATGTCACCAAGACTATTCTCAATAGCAATACGCAGACTTACCACCATATACATCATCTGGACTGTTGTATGTCTAGTTATCATCTTGTAAGTCATATAGTAGGTGTTAGGGATTGACAGAACCAGAACAATATAAAATTAACAGTTATATGCAGAAACAAAAGAAGAAAACAATCTCAAAACAGATAACACACAAATTTAACGTGGTTCACCCAAAACCTGGGCTACGTCCACCTACACAGTCATCCAACCTTTCTTATTATCCAGCAAAAACATACACCAACATTACAATGCATTATACATCTCAGCCGCTTGTAATAGTGTTTTAGGGCAACCTCTAAAATCGACCATTTTAGGGTTTTACAATGTCGTCACAATATCAACACCCACTACATGATCAGTCGTCACAATATCAACAGTAGGCCCATAGTACATTTGGAAGTCTCTCTTTTGAGTCCTCATCCTCGATCCTGCACAACATATAAATGCAGAGACGAGTACCTTGTTTTTTAACTTCACCTGGCCATTTGATCTTGGGTAGTACAAACTAGACAAGTTGTGAGATTCTAAATTTTGTCCTCATCAGTCAAATGACATGGTTGATGAAGTGTACTCCTCTGCACTTTGTTATTTAAATAGGAGTTCCATCATGTCTAACTATTTGTTCATAAATGAGCCTAGTTGTACTAATGGTTGTGTTATCTAGCCTCTTCCCACTTCATAAGGTGCTCAATGGCTACCATGATGTATTGGCATCTATGTACCTGACTGACTTTTAGCGGCCAAATGAAATCTAACCCCATCTCAAAGCGTTCTTGTAGCTGCGAGAGCAACAATGGCACAAAGTCTCTCTTTAGGGGTTTGCCCGCTCTCTAGTAGGTATCACATTCATCCACCCACTCATGCGCATCTATGTGTTATTGGCCACCACAACCCTGCCAATAAGACTTTATGCAGCATGGCATCTGAGCCCATGTATCCTTCGGCCAAACCTTTTTGTGCTTCCTTCAATAGTCCCAGACTCCCAACATCTCATCCTACATAATGCATCTCCATAGCACTTGATCAAGACCCATCTTATACAACAACTTGTTTAGAGTTGGAAAGTTTTTCTCTTGAAGTTTAGTTTTCTCCTTTTGCCTGGGCACCTCCCTCAAGAAGGTGGAAGTGGATAGATACTACCCAATGCTCTCGTACTATAGGAGCAATGCTGCAATTTGAAATAAGTGGGTATCTAAGAAGTCTTCATTTACACCGTTAGGGGGCTACCTGGATTTTATCTGTGATAGCTAGTTAGCAATAACATGGCTCCTTTCCAATCGTACAACAATTGTGAATGTGAACTCTTGTAGCAAGAGTAGTCACCTACTTACCCATCCTTGAATGATTGGCTTATTTAATAGGTATATTAGGGCTGGATGATCTACGTAGAAGCTAAATGGAATCACCAGTAGGTAATGATTGAATTTTTGCATGAAATACACCATTCCCAATGCCTCCCTTTCAATTGTACTATAGTTTTTCTCCACCTTCGAGAGTAACCAGCTGACAAAGAACATGAGGTGACTTAGTCCTTGTGATCCCACTTGCGCCAAGGTAGCCCCAATAGCATAATTTGGGGCATCCACATGTACATGGAACTCTTTGTTCCAGTCTTGGTACGCTAGAATGAGTGCGCTGACTAGTCTTGGCTTGAGTTCAGTAAAAGCTTTTTCTTGCTCATCCTCCCACATGAATGGCTTCCCTTTCCTCATTAGCATATCCAAGGGTAAGAGATCTAGGCAAAGTTCTTTACGAATCGTCTATAGCAGCCGACATGCCCCAAGAAGGATTTCGCCCTTGTAATGTTCTTTGGGGCCTCCATCTGCATGATGGCCCCCACCTTGTCTAGGATAGTCTTTAATCCCGCGTTAAAAACTTTGTGGCCAAGTAACTTGCTTTGGCACACCATGAAACTGCATATGATAGGAAACATCCATTTTGGCAATGACAAGATCAAATCTGGTCACTAAAAGCACTATTGAGATAGGCAAAGCAGTCAACGAGAACAAACCTTGAAAAGCATTGGAGTTTTGGAGTTTGGGGGATAAAGAGTTGGGCATACCTCATGACTCATGCCTTGTCGAGGACTGAAGTTTTGGATGCATACTTGGTAGTTGACACCATGTGCGAGGGATGGCTACGCCTCTGACTACATTAGGGTACATGCAAAAAATTATTGAGGGTTAGGTGTTGGAGATGCCAAAGAGGAAGTACTTAAGTAAGGGAATGAGAAAAAGTCAAACTCCAAAATGATATATGAGAGAAAAGACAGGGTTTGAGCTTCAAGGATGACATGGAGCAAGTACCAAGGTAGAGGTAAGGTCAAAAGTTCAACTTTGATAAAGTAATTTGGTGAAAATATTGATTCGAGAGTCAATGGTTGGGGATGATCATTATAATGTACTCAAGCAAGAGGAAGTCTGAATCTCCAATCACAATAGAAAAACATAGTGAAGTGAATCAAGGATTGGGAGACAAAATTAAGGAACCACTACTCAAGTATGAGTAGGCCCAAACCTCCAATAAAGAAAAGGAACAAGGAAAATTTTGGTTGAAAGGTATGCCAAGAATAGAAACTCTAAAACTCCAACAAGAACATAAGACTTAGGAATTTGAAACACGAGATCTCCACATTTAGGACCTTTTAGGATCTTCTTTAACTTTGTCCCATTTCTACATGTTGTAGTTTCCTTCATGAACTTGGCATTTGATGTTGTCAGGCCTTTGAAGTCAAATGGGACAACAAATTCAACCTAAAAGGCACACAAACGAGAACAAATCCAAACTCGCAATCTTGATATAGTAATGTAATGCAAAAAGTTAGTGGTTGGAGTTAGGATATACCCCATACTGGGTACCACATTAGGTACCCTCACATCTCCAACTCTAAAAATGTTTAGATAGAAAACATAGAATGCCAAGGATCCAATAGACCAAGGTAAAGGTACCCCAATAAGAACAAATCTGAACCTCCAACAAATTGAACTTGCACACTTCGCTTTCTTCCATAGCCATTTTTATATGTGAAAATGAGGGGGGCACAACAAAGACTTTAGATGAAGTTTGTAACATCAAATTTGGGCATTAATGGCAAGAGATTTGGAATTTTGAGGTTAGGAGATTAGAGATATAGAGGAATGGATACTTGGGGGAAGAGATGGTTGATATTCTACCTCCAATAAAGTAACTAAGAAAAATGAATTGGGAGTCGAGAGTTGGGTTTAGTTCATACTAGGTACCCAATTAAGGACAAGTCAAAACCCCTGATTCTAATAAAATATTTAGTAAAAGAATCAGGGATTGAGTTTCAAGGAGAACATAGGAACAATACTCGAGCAAGAAAATGTCTAAAACACCAACACATAAGGTAACTCAAGTGCAAAGTGTAAAGAATCATGGTTTTGAGGATCAAGAGGAAGACATACCAAGTATCAGGGTAAGGGTGAGCCTAAAACTCTGACACAAGTAGGAAATAATGGAAGAGTTTTGGATTTCAAAGATTACGGAAATCATGAAAATAGTAGCTAGTGAAGGGAAACTATGAGACTCTAATGCAAGAAAGAATTTAAGGTAAATTTTTGAGATTTCAGATATTTGGGGTGAAAAAGGAAATGGTAATCTCATAAGGAGAACCCCAAAAATCCAAATGCAATAAAGAATTTGAACAATACAACCTCCCACACTTAGACCATTTGAGATCTTGCCAAATCCAACACATTGATAAGCATATAAGGGATGACAAAAGATACACTTAAGTAAATTTTTGACAGACGGAAAACCCACTTTGACTTCTTAGATCTTTTATAAATGGTGGGCTGACACAAGGCAACTCCAACAAGGTATATGGAAACTAAAGATTTTGCATTTTGAGCTAGGTTGAAACAAAGCTCCAACAGTGACAATAAAAAGCAGCTTCCCCAATACCTTCTAATTTTGTTCCACCAATTTATAAAAACATCCACTAAGCTTGATCATGAGATAACCTATGGAGTGCAAAATTCAAACAATATATGAAGTGAAGTGAAAATGTCGCATTGTCCCCCCGAGAGGGATCTTATGGGTTAAATTAACATGCTGGCTAAGATCTAGCCATCAATATAAGATAGCTTTCCACCAAGTCTTTGAAAAGCATTAGGGATACATGGATGCAGGGACAGGTTTTGGGAATATATACAAATGTATCGACAATAATTTCTTAATTAATGCAGCACACATTTAGCTCCAACAGAATGCCACTAAGGGCATGGTTCATTGGTAAAGGTGTGCAACTGTCACAAAAGCTACCCAAGTTCAAAACCTTGCTAGGCCATTGTGCTCGTAATCATCATGCCCCTACTTGGCTTTTGCACTTGCGGGGTTTGGACTAACTATTTGCTTCATGTAGGGGATGGGTCCCAACATTTGTGCTCCCACCAGCTGGGCCCAGTTATAACCCAGTTTAAGCCAAGGGTCCACTTGAAATCATCAATCAAGCAATAAAAAAAATTAGCTCCAACTGATCACAATATTGATGAGCTAAAGAGGCATATCCCTGTCAAATTATTAAAGCAGGCAAAATATAGAAAACCAGAAATAACTTCCTGATACTATTAGTAAACAATACCAAAACTAAATTTCTACATCATTTTGCCTTGTGATTCTATATCACTTCTATTTATCTGATCGTGTTGTTCTTTATTGTTCAATGTTTGTGTTCACTTGGAATTTAGATTAGTGATAAAACACTATCAATCATAACTTCCAAATTTGGAGTTCTCCCATAAAAAAGATGCAAAAAATTTAATAAAAGCAAAACAAAGTTAATGAGCCATGAAAAAAATCCATACTTGTGTCTACGAATATAAGAAAGACGCTCCAAGATGCATTCACAAAATTTTACAACCATATCATATCCGTCCAAAAGATTCTGCTCCTGGAACAGAAAATCAACCTGCAAATAGCAGAAAAAGACAACCTTGGAGCTTTATAAAATTGCAATTACAAGTGAACTAAGAAGTAACATATATATAACAAGGATATATAGTATAAGGACTTATTCTAACTGATATTTGTTTTACATTGAATTGCTATAATCATTATTAAATATGGGCAAACATACTTTAAAGAGATCGATCAAAGAAATTAAACAAACCATTAATGACAGAAGTATTAATTTTGGGAATTTTCACTATTCACTCAAATAAAAAATATAGAAAAAATCAGCTTAGAAATCATCAACACAGTACACTTTGTAAGCGAGTCAAAAACCTTTTTTTTTTAGTTTATACTAGGAAAAGAGAATTTTGTATATTTACCATCTTTCCAACCTTTTGGATGTTACAGAGAAAATGAGTTTAAGTATTGAGCTTTGTGTTTTCATCAGCTGAGTTGTACAAAAGAGTTAGAGAAAGCAAACAACTATCTACTTTAGAATTGATGTTAGAGATATTCAGTTATCACGAGAGTCCAAGCTTTAAAATATGCACATCAAAGATACAGATCCAATTGAAAACACAAGAGAGGTAGCAAGGCTACTTCTTCCGTGGAGAATGGAACCCAGACAACATATTTTTATGGGGAATTATGTTGACTGGGGACAACAATCTTTAAGTGTTTACTATTCTTCATTAAAAGCATGATATTTTGAAGGTTGGAGGACTATTAAGGGAATCCTTTATGAACATTTCTGTCAGTTTAACTTCCCTTTCTGACCAAAACATCTCTTAGATTAGACTCCCTTCAGCTACACCATAGTTTTGTGTATCTCTTAATGAATCATGCTCTTGTGGCTCTATGTGATGGGTATCTCCCAATTTTGTATCATACGCATGCTTTATTTCCCTCTAACCCAACGTAGAGGGATTATGACTTTTGTAAAAAGCTGCCTCTCCTTCATTTATATGATTATTCTTTATCAAAAATCAGTCCCTCTCAACTGCAATCTTTGGTACCAATCTACTTGGTCCTAATTCCCAGGGAACAATTACGTAAGAAAAAGGACTCTTTTTTATGTGTTCATTGTCAACATTTGAAATGCTAGGATTAATAATGTCAGAAAGCTAAAACCTTTCAGTTGCTACTTTGGACTGGAAAGAATTTCCTGTCTGCGAACCAAAGATTCATAACAGCAAGTATACCTTCATCTCCTACTACATAAACCATTTTAATCAGATGATTGTAATCAAGTATTCGATGTTTCATTTAGCAAAGATTGATAAAGAAAGAAAGAGATTATTTCAGTTTCCACACATGACAAAAGTAGATCAATGGGACTCGTAAAACATCCAAATAAAATAGGAAAGTGTGTAAAAAAAAACCCTCGGAAGTGGGCTATTTGTGCATGTTAACAGTTATGAAAAGGCTCCTCCCAGATCAGCAGAGTCCCATGCAATGCCCAAAAATTGGAATCATAATTTCCTGACTGATCTTTACTCCTGCTTTGGAGACATAACCATATCTAAACTAATCATAAATACTACATTCAGGTCTGCAAACATCGGCATGATGCAGGGGAGCACGAAGATACTAAAAATTCAATATTAGATAAAATGTTTACTTACAAAACAAAAGTTTGGATTACCGAAAGTCTGTCTGCTTCCAGAGGAATAGATCCCAAAGGTCCAAGACGTTAGGCGATGTTCAGGCGATTAAATCTCTCCACAGTACGATTTGTAGTCAATCTACCAATGGGCTTTCTCTTCAATTATCTTTTATGAAGGTTTCTTATAAATTGCTAGAAACAACATTGGCCTTGCCACTTGATATCGAATATGTGATAGACAGTAGCAGCTCTATTATTAATTTATGATCCTATATGATGCTGGACTCTTGCATTCAGCAAGATTTGATCCTGGTGGGCTCATTAGGAACCATTCAACTTCACTAGCAGACTAAGAATCTATTGATGATCTTATATTTTGTAGGCTTTGCAAAGTTTGAAGGTGAGGGCATAATATTTTATTAGTAGAAGAGAACTTTTAAGTCAATATATTGTAATTTTTGTTTTTAAATTATATTATTTTATATAGATGTTTTTGGCATATTATCTTAGTATATGATTTTGAATTATTTGGTATTCATATTCATTTCAAATTTAGGTTGACAATGAAAACATTGACTCTTTTATTAAGTTCAAGTCTTTAAGTACAACTTTCATCTATTTCAAGACTACAAGACCACACGTGATTGACTTACTTTTTCATAATTCAAAATTAAATCTAGGCCCAAACTAACTCAATCCAACTAGTTATCACTTGTTGATTTACACACTACAGCTTTCAAATTATGTTCTTCCAACATGTATAAACTCTTTCTTCGTCACATCAGTTGTGTCATCCTTCCCATCAAGAAAATATTCAAACCCTAACTTTTGCACTAGGTCACTTTGACACCATTGTGCCAAGTCTCAAACCTCCTAGCATTTAGCATCATCATAGCCACATCTATTATCGTCTCCCAAATTTATTTAAAGTGTTAAATAGATTAATAGGACTTTCACTAAGACACAATATAGAACAAGTTGATTTCCCTTCATAGCATTCCCAGTCCAAGACCATACAAAAGCTCTAGATTTACAAATACCATATTAGAACCATATATTAAGAAGTCATGACATAGATACAAATTTTACAAAGTACATTTTTCTCAAATCAAATTATAAATTATAAGAAACCTCTATCATAATATTTTTCACCTCTTCCTCAACATTGAATAACACATTTCTATTATTATTTAATTTACAATTTAAAACATAATCAAATACACATCTTTAAAACCAATTAGCATTTCTAATCTAATTTGCCAAACTCTTATATCCAACTTACTAGTTAGATTCACTGCTCATATTTACATAGGCTTGTTTTAATTATCTCCTACGGATATCCTGGTCCACGTCATTGGAGACCGCTAATGGCTGTTTCGTTAGGATTTTGCATTTAGCAGAATGTTGAATCCGACAAAATGTTTCTAACAGGCTTGGTCTGTAGGTAGACAAACTGATCCCAGATCCCCCACCGTGAAAGCTAGAAGCACTGGACAATATGCACGCCCGTTATCAATTCTAAACGAATCAAACTTATTTCTATGCCTGTACCTTTTACGACAGTGGCTTTCATTTAAACTTTAAAGCTAGGTTCAGCATCTAGCGTACAAAAATCTAAGAAGAATGAAGTTTTAATTTTAATTGTAAGAATGGGTTCAGAATAGCCAGCCTCTGGCATTTTATAATTCGGGAGAACTGACGTTTTAAACTGTAAACAAAGAATGTGTTCAAAATAGTCCCATAGTTTCTGAATTCTTAAAATTACCGAAAAAGTGTGTTTATTTCCAATTTTCCACCCATGTTTGTGAGGGTTTTTGAGAACTCGCTCTTAATTGCCGTAATTATAAAGAATCGTGATCTTAAATCTGGCATTTAATCTTTCTGTTACGTTGGGAATTTGTGATTAAATTAAAACGTTTTGTTATCCACCTCTTAAAATAGATTTAAAATATTTCTCCCTTTTAGATTTATTCTTTCTGACATGCGTCTGTTTTACCGCTTTCATTTCCTGAAACGAAGCTGCACATGGCCCCGCTAAACGAGAAAACAAACCAACCTCTACACACGCAGCGAATTTACGCATCGAAATTCGATATAAAATCACTTTTGACGACTTGTACAAAGTGCGACTCCCAGGAATGCACAAAATAACGCAGGCGAACATACATCTAACTGTTCTCCCCAAAACTGAGAAAGCCATCTGAAAGCCAAAATACCTCCGTCCGGCTAACGCGGAGCCGTTGTGCTTTAGTTCTTATCAGTTATCTTTGTGGAGACTCAAACCAGAGCATCCTTTGATAAATACAACTCAACCGCTCTAATAAACGAAAAAATACAGCGAAACGGCCGAAATAAATGCAAAGGTTTATCGATCCAAGCTATTAATTGATCGAATCGGAAAGCAATAGGTGTACTTACACGGTTGAAGCAATTTTGGCACTGGCCATTCCCTAAAAGTTGAGCAATATCTTCCCTCGCCTGCTTTATCTTTATACTTCTCTTGTTCCGCATCAATTTCACGCGGTTTATCACGGTTCTCACCAGAGATTTGCTGCATCATTCACGACTTTCGAGAATCAAAATCAAGAAGAAAAGAAAAACTAGTCTCGCTAAATAACTACATCATTCAGCAGAAACAAAAAAGAAAAATGAAAAACACTTGTTTAAACAAACACTACGGTTTCTCTAAAAATAAATACATCAACATCAAAATCAAAATCAAAATTTCAGACGCTAAATTCATTCCAGAATAGTTATATCATTCACCAAAATCAAAAATGAAAATCTTCCCCTGCACTCGGCCCGTTCCCCAAAACCTAAAACAAAAATCTCACTAAAATAACATAATCATTTACCAAAACTAAAATGTCAACAAAAACCAGAGTCTCCCTAAATAACATCTTTAATTATTACAGGAATCCGAATTGAAATAAACATTAACTTATATGATTCACCAAAATTGAAAAAAAAAACTAGTCACATTAAATTTCTACACCGTTTAACAGTATCAGAAACAAAATGCTTAAGAAAACACCAGTCTACCAAAATTAACTCCATCAGTTGCCAGAATTAAATAAAATGCCAAATAAAAAACTGCAACATGCCTAAAATAGTAGCTTCATTCACCAGAATCAATTTAATCAAATTTAAAAAGAACGAAAAAAGAAACCGCGGTTTCACTAAAATCACTAACATCATTCGCCTCAACCAAAATCAAAATAAAAATGAAAAACACTTCAATCTGGCAAATATAATTACCATCATTCCCCAAAATCAAACTCAAAATGCTAAAGAAAACTACAATCTCCCTATAACAACTTCATCGTTAACTACAATCAAAGTCATAGAGCCAGAAAAAACTAATCTCACTAAAATAACTAAATTCTCCCAAATCATCATGAAATTGCTCACCATTTGGAGGCTTTGCTCCAGCCAAACAGTCTCTCCAGCATAGCGGCCCGCCAAAAACATAACCAGAGCTTGATTTACAGATCGAATCTCCGGACCTCAATTCAACTGCTTTAATTCTTCTTCCTCGTCATCTTTTCACATAGTTTAGATGTATAGCTCTGTAAAGTGCAGAAGATTGCATTTGCATGAGAAACCTTTGGAGCCAGTAATTTGCGGACAGCTAAAAACAACATTAGTTAAGTAAAAGCTAACTGGCAGTAGAAAGCATCGTTTGCTTTCAACAATCCATGGAAGTCCAGAATGTTCTTTAAATCTATAAATTCCTTCCAGTAATTTATTTTATAACAGAATCCAGTCCGGCCTGTCGGCTTTTTTTCTTCTCAAAACCAGCCATCTTAGAAACCCCTTTGTCCGGCTTTACAGACCGGAGACTTCCCTTTGGCTTTGCTACCAGCTTTGTTATTGTTTTTGCTTTTTTGTTTTATTCTATTATTAGTTTAATTATCTGCATGGTATCTCAGCAAATGATTTTTTTCTTTTTGCTTTTTGTGAAATTACAGTCTAGTCCCTGTCTGACTCTAGCATTCAGTCATTCACCAGTTTTGGCGACGGTTAACTCCTCGTTAGACAATTCGCACTCGACGCAAAATTTGACGGTCTATCGTCCTAACGAGAAGGAAAAAAGTTTAGGGTTGATTTTTACTTTTTATTATGTTTTATTTTCGTTCACACATGTTTTAAAAATTAGAGGGAAAAACTAAGTTATGATTTTTATATATAAATATCTAATGATATATTTCTTTCAATAATAATAAGCTTGATTTTAATTTGACTTTTAGTAACATTCTATCTAACATCAACATTAAAATAGATTTGACCATGGCTAGTTATTAGTCTAGTTGAACTTCATTCATACTCCATGTATTATAGATCTTGTATGAGTGCATGGAGACTATTGAAGCTTACTAATAGACTTTGTGTATTTGACACTAACACAATCTAAACAAATCAAAAGAATGCACCATCGCTTCTCTAATTACAACTATACTAATTCTCAACCTTTTGATTTTTTGTATACTTAATATATTTTATGATAGTCTACATTTCTAGAAGTAGCTTACTTGCTAATGTTGTGCCAAATTAATTTGTAATAGTTATTTGTATATTGTGTTTTGAGTAGTTCTTGTCACCTAAATAAATTGTACATTACCATAATGCTCTCTTAGGCTCAAGATGAATCATCAATATACCTTAAAAGTTTGTTACACCAACTATTATTTGTTAAACAAAATCAATATCAGACACATTGATACCTTCACCAGCATATTCATAAGTAAAGTGAGCAAGATAACACACACCATCATGTATGGAAAGATCACTTTCAACATCTTTAGATGATAATAAACACTTGCTCAAGGAGACCCAACACCCCAACCCCAAAACTAGTAGTCATAAATACTCTTTACTTAAATGAAAAAACCATAAATCTCATCATGGAGAAACTTAAAGATGTTGGGGTGTGCACTATTTATCTCGCTAACCTATCTTGGAAGTCTTTTTCTAAGTTGAAGGTAGAGGTACTTAAGCTACACATGATTCACAACTCAAATATGAGTGCACATGATCTCACCACCTAACCCATATGAATCTCCACACAAATATAAGTTAAGGTACACAGTGCAAAAGCAATGATATGTGAGGGCCTAGTAAGCCTTTGTTATTACCCACATTCTTCTTAATCATAATATTTTTCTATAGTTTTAAGAAATTCATCAAAGGAATTGGTTCCAAGTAGTTAAAGAAAATGAGATGTCAAGGTTGAGGCCTTTGCCAAGATAATCAAGGCGCCACTAATGCCCTCTATATGGAGATGAGAACATGCAACACTAAGGACATACAAGTAGAGAAGATTATACATACTTGTCATCGTAGTTTGATCTTGTTATCTGATCTACATTATGCCTTGTATGGTGCAATTCAAGCCTCTTAAGAAATTACATTTGATGACACCTCTGCCACAAGAAATGACATCATTTCTTGTCATTTCCTAGAGACTTATCTTGATATTTACTTAGAATTGTCTTTTGTAGTCAAGTGTGTAAATGAACCTAGTTCAAATATATGAACTAGCGAAACTCTATTATAGACTAGGTAAAGACCAAGTTTATTTGTGTTGACAATTCACATAATAATGTGTTATATATATGTTGACAATTTTTCTTTCCAACCATTTTTTCACAATAGTACAATTTTTTTCAAAAAAACCATTGATGAAAAAACAGATTCTTAAAAAAAAAAAAAAATTGTGAACATCAAATTAAATCCCCTAGCCTATCCATTGACTAAAAATAAATAAAATTAAAACTTAATAAAAATAAATAACAAACTCCACCGAGCTATGGGGAAAGAGAATTCAACTTAGGGCTTATTTAGTTATTTTGGAGTTAGCCGGCTCTGTCAATAATCGTGGACCCCTGCTACAAGAAATAAATGAATGCCGACATGGACTTTCCACAAGGCAGCGTATGCAGAAGAAGTTCATAAATTTCCTTTATAACACTTTTAAAGTCATACTAGGTTACCTAACACCACCTATTTAACTTGTTCCATTCACATTCTTTGACATACGTGGCAACAACCCATCTTACACGTGACAAGGATAGGATCCAAAATTCTAACCTAATAGCCTACCATCATTCATCTACCCCATCGATTGTACACAAGAAATCGACTTAATAATTGCTTTTTGGATTCTGTTTATACCTCTGACCACACCAACTCAATTACGCGGACCGTTCTTTAGAAGTTCCAAAGACTTCTCCATCAATGCCTTGGAAGAACAGTACAAATAAATTATTGTCAAAATGCCTCGTAAATACCTTCATTCATATCACAAACTCTTGTTTTCTGATATTTTTTGAGGAGCCCACGTACCTTAACTTAGATATTTAATACAATAATATTTAGTGGTGAAGTCAAGTATATATGCCAAATGAATGAATGATTGTGATTTTAATATAATTTATGAGAGCAAAAAGTATATGGAATCTCAAGATAATAATAAATTTGCTTTCCAAGCAATTGTTTTCAACGGATGCTGAAATATGTCTAAGTGGTATTGCCCGCATAAGTTAAAAGGAAAATGATAAGCTAATGAACCCATGGAAACTACATAGATTCCTTAGAATTCACATTATATCTCAAACGAGAGAATTTTCCATTAAGAACGTCATTCAGATCCCACCACGTGATCTAGTGGAAATAATAGTAGTTTAGGGCAGAAAGTTCATCATCAAAGGAAATGGGTAGGGTGATTTGTTTTTTATTAGGTTTGTAGTAGCGGTGGTGTTAGGGTTTTACTATTAGGGGATGGAAGGGGTTTTAATGACGTTAATTTTATTGTTTTTTATTATTTATTTAAATATTAGTTGGTTTGGATTACATCGACTACTATTTCTTGGTTTTGAAAATTTCAATTACAATTTAAAAAATATAAATAAATTAAATTAAATCTTAGAAGAATTAGTATATAAATAAATTGTTAGTGTTTTAAATGTGTATTTGTTTTCTTATTCTAGTTTGTTATGTATATAGAATAAGTTTGTTTAGATGTATTGTTTTATATTTGATTAGTTGTTTATTTTGTTTCTTTATATATTGATTTATTTGGTAATTCAATTGTCATGCCTTTGAATTCTTTTTGAGCATTTTCTATATATGCTTACTTCTACCTCAAATATTATATAATGAATTGTTAAAAATGTTGTAATGTCTCTCATATTTTTGTAATGATGTTCATATTTTAAGACATGGTATGTATAGCTATATTGTATATATTTGATTCATGATTCTTTGTATCACTATTCTTTTTTGTATTGGAATCATTATTAAATGCACTTTACAAGGTATTTAGAGCATTGATAAATTATGATGGATATGCTATTATATTTTCATTGATTATGCATGTGTAGCTCATGTGTTTATTTTCATGATTATGATGTTGAACCTTATTCGAGGTGATTGTATGTGCTTCAACTATTATTAATATGCACAAGTACAATTGATGTACATTAAGTGGTTGCAAGTATGAGGAATTTTTCACTCAACTTCACAATTAATTCCCAATAGTGGTTATGAGGAGATGTTGCACTGGCCATACTCATTTATATACCCTATGTGGATGCCTAGTAATAAGTGTTTGAGTGTTTTATGTGAATTCATATTTGTGTAAAATTGTATTGTAAATAACTCTTGTTATTGTTTTATTGTCTTGCACTCTACTCTGAATCTATGAACAAATATGTGAAATATTCAAAAGACTATCAAGAGCAAATGGCTTCCTCCTATTACTAAAGATGGATAGAAAATCGTCCAGTCCAAGAAGAAAAGAAGCCCAATTAGGATCCAAGAAGGAGGTGTAATACCCCTCCCATAGGTTGCTTTTTAGTTTTTATTACCAAACTCTTTTAGGTCACTTTCATGTGTGTGTTGGTTATTTCAGTGATATTTGAGGATATTGATGTATGACTTTACATGGTGATTTGATATAGTATGATACATTCGATAGTTGTGTGATATCATGTGTTTATAGTTAGATTTATGGTTCTTTTAATGATGATTATTATATATTATGATGTCATTATGTTTATGGATTTACTGACAATACTGACACTACATCTTGATCTGCATGCACATGGATCATTTGTATGTTTTACATTTTTGTTTGATTTGTTTGATATGGTATGGGATGAAGTCGTAGTTACTTGCTTGTGAGATCCACACAATGTACCGATCCCAACCATTGTATGTTTTATGTGTGTGTGTGTGTGTGTGTGTGTGTGTGCATATGTTCATCTTTGTCATGGTAGGTTTGCAAGTATTGGGCATCGACTTCCCTAAATTGTCAGGATGGGGAGCCCTATCGCAATATCTCAATGGTAAGAGAGGGAAGATAATAGACAAGTCTAAATTCCAACCTAAACCATCATTATTCTGAAATAGTGGACAAGTATTTGATTGACTACCTATCTAAATTCGTTAAGGTGATGTGAATTCGTGAGCCTTTCCTTGGAGCATGATTATTGTATTTTTGGATTTAGTCAGTTTTCCTTCATTTTTGCATGTCATGTGGTTTGATGTGATTTTTGTGTTAAAATAGATAAAGGATTTAATTAAGGTTAATTATGTGATTAATTAATTAAATCTTAAAAATATTAAATTATTAAATATAAAGGTATTTAATTAATAAGAATTAATTAAATATAAAAAATGGTGCACCAAGGAGCAGAGAAAAGGATCGAAGACCGAGCATTCAGAGGAATGTTAGAGGATAAGTTGTTACAAGTAGTGGTTGTTGTTGCACCAAAAGATTGACCTGTTAATGCTTGATACAACCACTAGACCTATAGAAGACACAGGAGGTGGTTAAGCCATGTCGTGAATCCCGAGGGGAGTGTTGACCATTTTTCCAACAATCTCCCCCTCAGTGCTACTTGAGGGGATTTGAACCTTTGACCAAGCTCTGATACCACTTGTTACAAGTAGTGGTTGTCATTACACAAAAATATTGACATGTTAATACCTTATACAACCACTAGACCTATAGAAGACACAGAAGGTGATTAAGCCATGTCACGAATCCTGAGGGGAGCGCTGACCATTTTTCCAACAAAAGAAAGGAAGGATCTAGGACCCCAGATTTTGGAATGGCGATTCGTGCAGAGGTACAGGAGAAAACACATCTTGGGACGATCGATAGAGACAAGAAAAATGGGGAGATGAGATCGAATGGGAAGTACCGATGAATGTATTTAGGGATCGAATTTACAATGGTTGGAAAGCATATGATAATTGTAGAAATTTAGATTTTGGTATAGACAACAATGGGTATTTGAAATTGAAAGATGGGTTGACAAAGTTTGGAGGCTTCACCAAGAAAAGAAAATACCAGTACAGAGGTGGAATTTGTGACTTATGAAAAATCCTACATTGCATCGAACTCATCTCAAAAATAAATTCAATTTAATTATCGCTAGTGCAAATCCAAATATCGAAGACAAAAATTCCAAAGGAATGGGTAGTATGGGCAAAACGCGGACACATTAGAGAATACGCGAGAAAAATCCCTAGCAATTGGGGCAATCGAACCAGTAATGTTTGGAAGGAAAAAGCTCTGGATACTGGAAAACAATCAGCAATTGTGGATATACCAGATAAGTCAAGAAAAAATCTATGTATTCCTATCAAACTTAGGCAAGAGCACATTATACAATCAATTTCAAAATACAAAGAAACTAATTTAATCATGAAATGGATTGGGAGGTTAATGAAATCAAAGCATGTAATTGCTTGGTTTCAATCCAAATGGGGGTTCAAATTTGAACTGCATAAAGTTTTGAATAATTTCTTTATGCTAACCCTACCTACGACACATGAGAGGGATAAAATTATCCAAAAAGAGGGTCAAATAATCGATGGATATGCACTATTAATGGATAAAGGGGAGCCAAACTTTAATCTCTGGAAATTTGAATTCAACTTGAGATATATGTATGGATCAGGTTATATGAATTGTTAGTTGAATATTGGGACAAAGAAGTACTGAAAGATATTGCCAAAAGATTGGGGGACTTTCAAGAACCTAATGTTATCATAACAAATGAGGCATATGGGAACTATGTGAGGGTTTGTATTAAATTTCACCTTTTGATCAACTTCCTTGGGATATCGAGTTATAGATAGATTGGGGCACATGGAAGCAAAGAGTATTTTGGAGGCCATGGAAACTCCCCAATCTAAACAAGGAACAGGAGAGGAAGTCAATAACAATAACAACCAGGTTCAAGAGGAAATCACAAAGGGTGAACAATATAATGTTATCGATAATATGAGTGAAGAAGATCCAACGAACATGATATTTAATTTCGTAGAAGAGGAAGATAAAACACTCCAAATGATTACTTTCAAACCCTTGGAGGCTCTGTATCAAGAGATGGATGTGCACATTGTGTAAAATTTTGCAACAAAGGCTATCTAGATGATCTAGCTAGAAATAAGAAAAATAACCTAGCTTGCATATAAAAACACATAAGACAAGAACTTCTGAAAAATAAATGAAATTGCATTACAAGAGAGACCAATCCTTATACAAGGAGATTAAAACCCTAAAAGGAAACCTAGGTTGCATAATAATAATTAATAAAAGAATTAATCATTATATGCCTAAAGTTTAGCGTAAGTAAAGAAAAAGATAATAAGTGACTTAATAATTAAATCAATATGATTTAATTAATAAGAAAAACAACTTATTACTCTAACACCCCTCCTTAAGATAAACTTAGGGAGTAGCTAAAAATCTAGAACATCTACTAAAAGTAAATGGGTCTCGACAACAAAGACTTGATAAGGTAACCAAGTACAAAAGAGAGTCTCTATAAAATATAGAAATAGAGAAAACCACTAGAAAAACTCTACTCCAAAAAGAGATGAAGATTAGTAAAGAACTAAAGAAGCCTCCAAAACTAGAGAATATTCCAGAAAATAGGAATAAACAATGAACATGCAGAACATCACTGAAGAAAGAAGTTGCAAAATGTGTCAATAAGTAACTGTTGATCTGAAGAACCTCCACTGAAATAGTACATGACTAGGTAGAGAAGATTGTAATATGCATGAGTGCCCTCAAATGACACTACTCAAATCAAGAGGCAAACAAAGGCAAACAATTCAACTCAAAGATACAGATGGTATAAAAACCAAAGCCTGAAGAGTTGATCAATCAAAGATGGAAGAGTGCCTCCAAAAATAGGAATGAAAGAGTGTCCATATGGTAAACGATCCATCTCACCAAAATGCATAGTTACCTAGCCACTACATCCTCCTAGTACATAGGAAAAAATATTGAATACATAGCTCACTCCATTGAACCAAGGAAGCATAAGAACCAAAAGGAGAAATCCTGCCATAATGTTGACAAGGGAGAGGTGAAAGGTACACTAAAAAGATTGGCCAATAAGAGATGCATCAGGAAGAACCAGGAACATTGAAGGTGCAAAGAAAGTACAAACACATATAAAGACACCATGAGGCTAATGTTGTGGAAGGAACACTCACGTGACAAAGGTAGATGGAAAGCAAAGGCAAACATCAAACCTTCCATGGAACTTTATAATGGAGTATGAGTACAAAAGGCACAAAGATGTGCAAGATCCCAAGCATGTAATAGAATGGCACTTTATCTCAGTACATTTGCCTAAAAAAATTCTTCAAAAAGATGTCTACAATTCTCAAATAAGATAGAAGGGTGTAGAAACATGAATAACAACCTAAGATGAGTCATCCCATATAGGGAAAAGATCCTAGGACCTTAAACTTCTAAGATATTCACCATAGTGCATAAATGCAAAAAAAATTGAATAAAATATATTTGGAGCAGAATCTGGAAAAAAGACTCATAGCACTAGAAATATCACAGAACAAGCTTTCCAATGATATTTCATTTACCAAAAAAGGAGTTTGGATGCACAAGATATGCTTCCCGGGTTGTAAAAAGGAACTTCTGGCTTTGACAGAAAAAATATCATCAAAAAAGAAAAATAAAAAATTTAAACCTTGAGATCTAGATAGAACTCAGAAAGAGATTTGTGATGATATCTCGTTTGCCCGATTTTGACACTGTATGCTCAAGTTATGAGCAAAAAACAAACAGGTGCTCCAGAAGGGCCCAAAGGG
This sequence comes from Chamaecyparis obtusa, assembly GCA_027943335.1. Lineage (NCBI taxonomy): Eukaryota > Viridiplantae > Streptophyta > Pinopsida > Cupressales > Cupressaceae > Chamaecyparis > Chamaecyparis obtusa. The sequence continues at coordinate 186,209 of BSBK01008915.1, read as the reverse complement.
TGCATGGAAATATTGATGCAGTGCTAATGTCAACAAGTCAAGGGCCAAAATTTGATAGTCAAATGGCCATCACTACAAAAAAACAATCAGGCTTGGGGGCCAAAAAATCTCGGCCCCCAGTCATGTGGTGATCAGGGGGCTAGCGACTGAGGTGTTGGGGCTTAGCCCCTAGTCACACATGTGACCCCGATGGGGGCAATGGGGACAACCTAGTGGAGACCATGGTGGTTCTTATGGTGGTCCCACTAGCGGTAACCATGATGGACCCACTAGTGGTTCCGTTGGTGGTCCCGCTAGCAATTCCGCTGGTGGTCCCACTATCAATCCCACTGGCAGTGGCCCACTAGCAGTGTTGTTAGTAGCAAAAACATTTTTTTTTGTCTTGGAGTGCATGCCAGGGTCATATGGTCTTGGTAACAATTTTTTTCCCTCGAATAGAAATGTTGTCAAAATTGGACAAGTTTTATATGGAAATAGGGCTTTTTGGAAGCTCTGAGCTCAACGGTGAGGTCTGTTTGAGCCCAAAGTGACCAAAAACAAAGGTCACCCCTAGATCCAACACAAAACCTCTAAAAATCATAGATATGATGAACAAGGCCAAATCTCTCAAGAAGAGAACAAGGGCATGAAGATCTTGACCTCTGATACCATGTAGAATTTTACAGTTATAACTGCATATATCTAGCTAAGAAAAAAAGAAGCAAAATTTGTAGAATAGAACAAGAGCATCTTTGATGGAAAAAAAATAAAACTCAATCTTTTCATTCCATAATTTACATTGCACACACATAGTGCAAATATATACAAATTGAAAACACCACATAAAAATAATAATTACGGTAAGATTGCATGAGAAAATAGAATGCATCTAAACTAAACAATAGTTCTCCTTGTTAGCCTTAACGCATGACAAAGAGTTATCATCCATTCACTGAAATAGAGATCCATGAATTGCGGTGATAATAGATGAAATAATAGATCAAATTTGTAAGTTACAGACATAACATAAATTTAACACCAACACCCCCCCTTAAGGATAATCTAGTAGAACAAGAAACTAATGAAAGAAAAGATGCAGATGAAAATCCTTTGTGACAAGAAAATTGTGGATATCTATCAAATGATAACTGACATAATGATGAATGAAGAGACTTCTCTGAAACCAAAAAGAAGATCAGGATCAATGTGCATGAGTGCCCCCAATTCAACACTACTTGAACAATTAGAAGATGATGGACAAAGGCAAAACATCTGTCAATTGAAGATATAGAAGACAATAATCTTCATAGGTGCCCCAAACAATGAATAGATAGAAAACAAAAAAAAAACATCTATTAATCAAGGATGTACAAATGACACATAAATCTGTATGAGTTACCCTAACGACACTACTCAACCATGCAAGAACAAATTGCTAGTTGAAAATATAGTTGTCAAATGTCAAAAAAGAAAACTAATCAAATATGGAACCAAGGAAGCATTAGCACGAAGAAGCATGACAGGTCCATTGAAACAGTGCATCAGTACAGAGAAAAAGAAGGCAAGACCCATGTGAAGAGAGCATGACCTTAACCTATCTGTGATGCAGAATTTGATTCGGCTTGTATTCCCATGATTGTTCGATGCAAACCTCTACTTGTGAGCTGTAGCACAATTTGTGGCTTCCATTCAAAATAATCATATGGTGTAAGGAGAGAAAATAGTGAAAACTCCATTCTTTCAATCTCTAATATTTTGTACCTGCAAGAAAATGATTTACTCTTCTTCCTAGCAGCCTTAGCTTTGATACCATGTAAAATTTTGCAGCTAAAGCTGTATAGATGATCTAGCTAGAAAATAAGAAAAATAACATAGCTTGCAGATAAAAATACAAAAGATAAGAACTTTTGAAAAATGAATGAAATTGTATTACATGAGAGATCAATCCTTATACAAGGAGATCAAAACCCTAAAAGGAAACCTACGTTGCATAATAATAATTAACAAAAGAATTAATCATTATATGCCTAAAGTTTACCTTAAGTAAAGAAAGACATAATAAGTGACTTAATAATTAAATCAATATGATTCAATTAATAAGAAAAATAACTTATTACTCTAACACATTGAAGATATTCACGTAGACCCTGAGCCACAATTGATCATATAACACACAAATATGGATGGTGATTTGGAGAATAATTTTGATAGCCAGCTGGACGATTCAAAGGATGGTTGGGCGACTAAATTTGAGGGTTCCAAAGAAATCGAATCAGAGGATGAAATTGAATCAAACAATGAGAAAAAGATTCCCACAATAGAACTAGGCATTGAACAAATCTCTTCAAGGAAAAAGAAACCATTTGTATCTATCCCAAAAAGGAGGGCTTGAAGGTCAATTGCTGACAAACTAGTAATGGTTGCCAGCGCCAGAGGCCAAAGAAAACTAAAAAATGAGGAGTATATCCTTCCCAAGGAGTAATGAAGATCCTTACCTAGAATACTAGGGGCGTTAATGCCCCTACCAAGTGGCACGTAATCAAGCATCAAATTGATTAGTGTGGAGTAGACATAATTATGTTGCAAGAAATCGAGTGAGATGTGGAGGAATGTGTCAAGCATATGAAATTTTGGAAGAAGTGGGAGTGATTCTTTGTTGGAGAAATCAGTGCATTAGGTGGGATTGAATAATATAAAATCCACTAACTATTTCTTTCTCACTTCACAAGAAGAACCAATTCTAGATGGTAGTTAGATGTAGAGTATTGAGCAAGAATATGGAATTCCAGGTAGTCAATGTATATGGCCCCTAGCCAGGCTTGCTAAAAGAATCCTTTGGAGATAAATTAAAGATTGGATGAATCTGAATCCAAACCTTCCTACAATACTAGGTGGTGATTTCAATGCCAAATTGGACAATTCTAAAAAGAGAAGGATATGCAAATAACCACTAGGATCCAATAGAATTTCCAAGAATGGGTACACAGTTGCAATTTGAGGGAGATTGTTTCCAAAAATGGTACATTCAACTAGACTAATAGAAGAAAAGGATTCACATGCATAGTGGAAAAACTAGATCACTTGTTCATTTTGGGTGAGTGGAATGCAAGTCAAGACTTCTTTGAATCTTTAATACTCCCATACATTGGGTCGGCTCACTACCCATTCCAACTAACATTCAACCAAAAGATGCCCAAAGGGGGGTATCCTTTCTGATTTGAGAACATGTGGTTGAGGGATAAATTTTTGCATCATCTCATTAAGAAGTGGTGGAGTGAAGTCAAGTGCAGGGATAAGCCAAAACTACTACAGTTCAAACTAAAATCAACACATATTATGAAGTGTCTTAAGGATTGGAATAAAAAAAAATTCAAGACATATTCAAGGAAAAGAACAGGGTGGAAGGAGAACTAAGAAGCCTAAATGAAAAAGTAATTGAAAATGGCATGGGAAGTGAGGAATTTGAGAAGGAGAAAATGCTCAAATTTGAACTAACTAAAATTCTCAATAGGGAAGAGATCTTCTGGAAGAAAAAGTCCAAGGAGAACTAGATACAAGAAGGCGATAAAAACACCAAATACTTTCACATATCAAAAATGGAAAAGAGATGCAGAAATCACATTAGTAAAATTGTAAGGGAAGATGGTACATGTGCCTCCATGATTGAGGATTTTAATCAAGCAACCATAAATTATTATCAAGAAATCTTTAACAGAGATTTTGTGGATAATGCACAAGATAAGAAAGACTTCCTTAGCCATATTCCCACACTAATCAATGTGGAGAACAATGTGGAACTCTACAAAGTCATAAGTTTGGAGGAAACCAGGAAGGTTGACTTCCATCTTTGAGTAGATAAGGCATCGGGTCCGGATGGGTTCCCAACCAGATTCTACCAAACTGTCTAGGACATTATCAAATCAAATCTACATAAAGTAGCAGAGGAATCTAGAAGAAATAAGGTAAAGTTAAATGTTTTTTTATCATACCTTCCTAGCTCTCATACCAAAGAAGAAGGTCACACAGACCATGGTTGATTAAAAACCTATTGCTTTATGCAATACCATCTACAAAGTAGTAACAAAATTCATCTCAATAGACTTAAAAAGATCCTAAATAAAATTATCTCAGATGAACATAGTGAATTTTCTCCAAGAAGATTGATTGTGGAAGGAATCATCATTGCACACGATGCAATCCATTCAACTAGGAAGGCTAGAGTCCTGAGCATGATAATCAAGCCAGATTTCCTCAAATCCTATGACTTGCTGGATAAGAAATTTTTTACTAGTGTTCTCCAAAATTTGGCTTTAATACTGAGTGGGTTAACTGGATTGACAATTGTATTACAAATCCTCACTATTCAGTGTTGGTTAATGGCATTGCACATGGCTTCTTCCCATCAACAAGGGGAATAAGGAAAGGGGATCCCCTATCCCCTTTCCTATTTATCATCATGGATGAGGCTTTAGGAAGAGCGATCTAGCACCAAAGAAGAATTGGAAGATGGAAGGGTATGGATATTTTCTTGGGCATTGAGAATCCCACCCACCAATAGTTTATAGACGATACAATCCTATTTGGGAAAGCTCGCAGGATGGAGGCTAGGGTCATGAAGAACACCCTAGATAGCTACTATAGGGCATCTAGACAAACAATTAACTAGAGAAAGTCATAAGTCTTCTTTTTCAATGTCCAGCCAGGCCTACAATGAGAAATTGCAAGAATACTCAACCTAAGAATTGCCTTGTTTCCGAGGAAGTTTATGGGTGTCCCATTATTTGGGGGAGTTAACAAGAAGGGATACTAGGATAAATTGATCACAAACTACAAAAACAAAATGGATCTCTGGAAAGGAAAGTGGTTGTCTTCCACAAGTTCTGCAAGAAGAATTCTTATGGTCAAATCAGTATTATCGGCCATACCCATCTACTCAATGACATGCATGAAGTTACCCAAGGTAGTCATGGGTGAAGAATTGATCCAAATCATGCAAAGAGTTTTTTGGAATGGGCCAGAGGATCAAAATAAAATTCCAATGTTGTCATGGGAGAGGATTTGCAAGCCCTTTTGTGCCAAAGGGGTAGGAATAATAGAAATCCATAGTATGAATCTCACTATGGGAGCCAAATTAGTTTGGAGCTTGTTCCAAGATGGCAATAGGAAATAGGTGTAGGTGTTGAGAAATAAATACTTTGACTCAGATGAACCTACCATAATTTTGAACACACTCGATCCCCTAGAGGCCCTACCATTTGGAACTTCATGTACTAGAATGCAAGAAGATAATCATTAGATACATCACTTGAGAATTCAATGATGGGAGGTGGGATCTTTTCTGGGAGAGCTCGTAGGAAGGCCACCCTGCTATCCATACCTTTGGGGATCTAAATCTAATTAGAGCAAAGACAACTAGGGCCTGTGGGAGAAAATTCTCTAACCATGGATGGGTTGATAGATCAAATAGAGATCAAGTATGGAAAGGGAAAACTTTCGACGACATTCAATCTCTAAAGGTGCAGAAAAAAAAAGTTATCTGATATTCTACATTCAATTCGGAGAAAACTATGTTTAAATGAGATCTTTTAAAACCCTAGGTTCTTCTTAAGGAAATTTTATAGGAAAATAAATTAGGAAAATATAAATTTAAATCAATTAGGGTTTTGATTGAACTTCTAGATTTAAGAAAACAATTATAATATATATATATATATATATATATATATATATATATATATATATATATATATATATATATATATATATATATATATATATATAGACCAAGTCTGGTCTAAATATCGACCATTCTATGTCAAAATTTCTACTAATTTTGGTCAGAATCTAGCGTCATGGTTTTGGCATCTTGGTCAAACGGGCCAAATATTTCAACCAACATTGGTCTAAATTTTGACTCATTTTGGTCAAAATTTAGTGTCGTGGTTTTAGCATCCTGGTCGGTCAGGCCAAACATTTCGACTGACAATGGTTGAATGTTAAACGACTAAATCTGCCAATTGCTAATGTGGGTTTCGACCAAGATTAGTGTAGAACATTCTACGATAACACCAATATGTCAAAAAATCGACTAGGAAAATAGCGACAAGACCATTCATTGATAATTCGACCAATCTTGGTAGAAAATTTGACCAATTGATCATCGAAAAAAGGTGCCAATTATACTATAAGTGAGGGCGTGGAGCTAAGCCCTAACCTAGGGTAATTTTTGTGTTGTCACAATAGCTACTGCGGCTAAGCAATAAGGATGTGTTGCAACCTTTGTTGAGGCTAGCAACAAGGGTATTGTCGCAGCCTCAGTTGTGATCAACAACAAGATTGTTGCCACAACCTTTTTTGTAGTCGCAGAAGGCTGCAGTCACCAGTCTGTGGGAGGGTCAGCCCCCACATAATATGTTATTTTATTTTTATTCATATTTATTAAAATATTAATATTCAATTAATATTTATTAATAATAAATATTAATATTAAATTATTAATATTATTATTTATTAGTTAATATTAATGTTTGTTGTTAATATTTTCTTTAATTAATAGTATTAGTTAATCAAATGAGTAATTTGATTTGAGTATATATATGATGTTTTATATACATAGAAAAATTTTCATTTAAAATATTTATTTATATAATTAGGTATATATACATGGAACTCATATGAATATAAATATGGTCAAATGCACATTAATTAAAAAAGTGAATGTTTTAATGAATTGGTACTTATAGTTTAGATTGTTGTTCTATTACTTTGTTGCATTGTATATTGTATGTTTGGGGGAATTAAGTTGGTTTTATGAGACATTAAATCATTTAATGTATTGCCATTGATGTCAACTAGTTTTGACTGTACTTATCATGATGGTTACAACACATCTTAAGAAGGAAATAATGGTGAAGAAATGAGATATCTACATGGAGATGAGATGTATGCAAAAGATATGGATATGGTATTCATTGGGGAAACTTATTGATGAGTCTATGACATTATGTTAGTGATTTGATTGTATTACATGATTATGTTATGGATTGAAGATCAAGAATGAACAAGTTTATGTGATTGGTAAATGAAACTTTTAGTATACACTGAGTTGGAATAGTGTACACCAAGTAAGTGTAGTGTATACTGAGTACATTATTAACTGAGTAAATAATCACCAACTCATTGTGGTATTGACTGAGTAAAAGAAATAAATGGAACTAATGACTACCAACTAAAGATGATGAGTTGGAAAATTGTTGATGATTATGAGGTTAAAGATAATGTTTGTTATGATGATAAAATGACTGACAAAATTCAAGGATGATCGAATGAAGGAGAATGAAACGTGTTACTGACACAACTGCCAAGGAAGGTTAAAACAAAAAAATCAACGGTGAAGATTAAGAGGCAAAATCTATGGATGGAAATAAAATGGTTTATGGTGTCTATAAAAAGAGACAAGAGATTCAGATAGAATTTTGGAATGCACGTGTAAATATTACATTCATGCATGCTGGTCAAACAAGTTGAAAATAGAACCGAGCAATTCTGCAGACAACACCGAGCATCAGAGAAAGGAATTACCAAGTAGAATAGAGTTGGAGGAAACAAAGAGATTAAATTGAGATTATTGGCCAAAGGTATATTGAGCTTAGCATAGATTTGAAAATCTATAAATAAATTTGTATTTGAATCAGATCATTACTGTAACATTCTAACCATTGATATCTTAACCGAGTGGGACTTAATAGTCTTTATATTTCAATATGAAATTCAATGAATGTTGATTGTTTTCTTGTTGACCCCATAGTGAATGTTTGGTCATAGAGAATTGTTAGTGATAAATCATCTAACCAGATCACACCTTATACTGTGTTTTGTAACCTTTAACAGGATTGGCTCTTAACCGATCTCACTTCAGAAGAGTGGAATTATTTTGGGTTACTGATCCTAGGTGGTTTTTCCCCTAACAGGGTTTCCACGTTAAAAATAAAAGTGTTATATGTGTATGGATGCAGTGAATTATTATTTTACTTTACACATTATTATAACTAGATTGATTGGTAAATACACTAGTTAATTTACTACTATTTGGTAAATGAACAGAAAGGCACACTTGAAGTTTTACCAATTTTATTAAATTGCATGAAATATTTTTTTTATACATCAAGGAGTGTTTGGGACTGTAGGATAACTAGACTTAACTAATACACCTCCCCTCTCAGTTATCTAACAATTGGTATCAGAGCATAGAGTGCTTGAAGGAAAGTTTGAAAGACTTAAGCAAAAGATCACAAGATGTATAAGAGAGAGGTGCCAAAGCTTAACAAAAACAACTTCTCAAAATGGCAAAGCAGAGTGAAATTGTATCTATCAGGGATTGGTGAGTCTGTAAAAAAGTACTTGCAAAATGAGTTTATCTTACCCACTGGACCTTTGGCTATTGATCAAATGAGAGAAAGACATGAACACAATGCTATGATGATAGAGATTGTTTCTTCCTTATCAGATGCCAAATTTGAAGATGTTAAGACATGTACAACTAGTAAATAGATGTGGGACAAGCTTGCACTAATTGACATAGGGCCAAGGTGAAGAGGGGCCAAATAATAGCACACCCTAATGATCCAAGCCTGCTCAACACATGCGGAAGAAAATAAACACAACGGTGAGAGAGAGAATGCAGAAGCTTTCATATATTTTCATCAAATAGAATGATACATGCCAGGATGTAAGGCCTTCCTGATTAGGGCCAAATATTACAATGATTTACAAAAGTCCTCAAACATGTGAGGATCTGCCAACAATCTCTAATCTTACTATCTTCTATCTTCAATCTAACTACTGCCTCCTAAACTACAACCAAACAACTACATTTATACAAGAGTCCACCGAGCTGAGTCGGCCTTTAGATCCATAATCAATAGAAGGAACAGTCAGATCTGGGACCACACACTTCCAAATGATGGATTCCAACATAAAATTTGTGACCCATAATAAATGTACAAGTCGGCTCAACAGGAACTCAAAAGAAACTACTCGGTAAGCAAGGATGATCGAGCAACAAACAAGCATCCCTGAGTGCCACTGAAATAACCGACCACCTAGGAAATAACTGACCACACTTGGTAACCAAAGGAAACAAACCAACTACTGACCAACTCGGTCAAAGCAGGAACTCAGCAACATAGACAGACTCCAAAATGTTTTTGGTGACACAGGATTGCCAAGGACCCAAGATGCTCCTGCATCAGACACCTGGGGTTATTTTGAAATGATTCTCCGAATCATTTGGTAGGTCTGGTCCAAGCTGCATCCAAATCAGACTGAGAAATCCAAGAACTGTCTTCCATCGGTCTATTCTTCCACTTTACCAGATATTCCATATACTATTTTCCTCTTGTACTCTTGCCAACTCTTTCCTTCAAAATCTGTTCAATTTCTTCATTCTGCTTCTTAGGATATTATGTTGGTACTGTCACTTCTTCATCAGGTTCATGATATTCATACAAATTATAAATATTGAAAATAGGTGATATATCCATGTCATTAGGTAACTCAATCTCATATGCATTTCCACTGTCAAATTTCTTCAAAATCTTGGAAGATCCAAACTTTTTCATCTTCAGCTTCCCATATGTTCCAACAGGAAATCAACCTTTCTTCAAATGAACCATCACTTCATCACCAACATTAAAAATTTTATGTCTCCTTGATCTATCAGCGTTGTCTTTGTATTTTTTATTGTTGTCTTCTAGCTTTAGCTTCACATCTTCATGCAATGTCTTCATGTACTCAGCAAATTTTACTCCTTTAGCACTTCTCTTATTCTCATCAGCAATGTCTCTCAAATCAGATATACCTCTCGGTTGTGTGCCATTCACAATCTCAAATGGTGTCTTTCTAGTACTCCTATTCATTGAATTATTGTATGCAAATTCTACTTGTGCCAACACATAATCCCAATTACTTGGTGTGTCTCCAACTAAACATCTCAAAATATTTCCCAAACTTTTGTTCAAAACTTCAGTCTGTTCATCGGTTTGTGGGTGAAATGTAGAACTATATTTCAACTTAGTGCCAAATTTCTTCCAAAGGGTCTTCCAAAAGTATCCAACAAATTTATTGTCTCGGTCAGAAATAATACTCCTTGGTAATCCATGCAATCTGACAATTTCCTTAAAGAAAAGATCTGCTACATGTACTACATCTGATGTCTTTCTACAAGTTATAAAATGTGTCATCTTAGAAAATCTATCCACAACCACAAATATAGAATCATTACCTCTTACTGTCTTCGGTAAGCCAAGAAAAAAGTCCATACTGATGTCAATCCAAGGTTTCTAAGGAACAACAATTGGTACATACAATCCAATATTTTGTCTTACTCCTTTTGCAACTTGACAAATTCTACAACTTTTCACAAATTTTTGAACATCTTTATACAACTGCGGCCAATAGTACTTCTCCTTAAGAGAATTCCATGTTTTATCAATACCAAAATGTCCAGCCAAACCACTACTATGTTTCTCCTTTATCAAATTAGTTCTCATTACTCCTCTCAGTATACACAACTGAATACCTTTAAACAACATACCTTCCTGAATAAAATATTCATCCCACTTAGTATCTTGTTGATCTTGAATAGGTGCTCTGCACTTTCTCCATGGCTCAAAAAAATTAGGGTCAAACTCATAAGGATCTCTCATCTCATCAAAACCAAGAACTTCAATTTTCATCTTGGTCATCAAAGATCTTCTTCTACTCAATGCATCAACAACTCAATTAGTGACTCCACTCTTATGCTTTATCACAAATGTGTAACTCTGCAAATCCTCAACCCATTTCATATGTCTCTGATTCAACTTATTTTGACTACCCAAATATTGTAAAGCCTTATGATCAGTATACAACACAAATTCACTCAGTATCAAATAATGTCTCCATTTCTTCAGTGCTTGAACAATAGCATAGAATTCTTGATCATACATAGAATATTTCCTTCTAGTATGGGGTCCTATCTCCATATGGGGGAATATATAGGCACCCACCCAGATCTCATCTCATCATTCAACTTTTCACTAAAGAAAGCAACAGGTTTACCTTCTTGACTCAACACAGCTCCAATTGCACTTCCACTTGCATCACATTCCACTTGAAATACTTTACTGAAATTAGGTAATGCCAAAATAGGTAATTCAACAACCTTCTGCTTCAAAGTCTCAAAAATTTTGTCAGCTCCATGTGTCCACTTGAATTCTCTTTTGTCTCCTCTCATAGTCTCAGTCATAGCATTACAAATTGAACTGAAATTCCTTATGAACTTTCGGTAAAAACTTTCCAAACCATGAAATGATCGTACCTCACTAGCATTCATAGGTGTAGGTTAATTCAAAATAGCTTCAACCTTTTCAGGATCCATCTTCAAACCATCAGCTGAAATAACAAATCCCAAATACACAATCTCCTCTTTCATTAATGAACACTTTTTCAGATTTATCAGCAACTTTTCATCTTTCAATCTCTACAAAACTTGTCTAACATGCAACAAATGTTCTTCTTTGGTCTTACTGAATATCAAAATGTCATCAAGATATACAATCACAAACTTACCCAATAATTTCTTCAAAATTTCATTCATTAGCCTCATAAAAGTACTTGGTGCATTAGTTAAGCCAAAGGGCATAACCCACCACTCATACAAACCTTCTTTTGTCTTGAAAGCAGTCTTCCATTCATCACCTTCTCTGATTATGATCTGATGATACCCACTTTTCAAATCAATTTTGGTGAAATACTTTGCTCCAATCAAACTGTCCATTATGTCATCCATTCTCGGTATAGGAAACCTATACTTCACTGTTATCTTATTGATTGCTCTGGAATCAGTACACATTCTCCATTCTCCATTCTTCTTAGGTGCCAATACAATAGGTACTGCATAAGGACTCAAACTTTCTCTGATCAAACCTTTCTCTAGCAACTCTTGAATCTTTCGGTTCAATTCTTGATTCTCGATAGGTGTTAACCGATGAGGTGCCTTATTTGGTAAACTAGCTCCAGGGATTATATTCATACAATGATCAATGCTTCTTTTCAGTGAAAAACCATCAGGTACATTATCAAAAATGATATCACTGTACTCGGTGATTAACTTATCAATCTCCTCAGGGACATTATCTTATGTTTTCTTACTCAGTTTGTTAGGGATCACAACAAAACATACATCATTCTTCTTCAACGAGTTAACAAACTTTCTTCCCTCCATCAAACAAAATTTCACAAATGTGCAAACAATACTAACAGGTTCTTCCATCAATGGTAACAAGATTTGTTTCTTTCCATCAGCCACAATAGTATACTTATGCAATCTCCCATCATATATAGCATGTCTATCATATTGCCAAGGTCTACCCAAAAAATATGACAACAATCTATAGGCATGATATCACATAACACCTTATCATAGTACTTTCCAATCTTCAAATTCACATAACATTGTTCACTTACCAGGAGTGTATGTGCATCTTTGATCCATGAAATCTGATAGGGCTTCAGATGTACCAACCTTTCCAACTGCAATTTTGTGACCATGTCCTCAGATGCTAGATTCTCTGAGCTACCACTGTCAATGATTACCTTCCAAACTTTGTCATAAACTCTACATCTGGTCTTGAACAGACTTTTCCTTACCAGATCTTCATTTTTGTTTTCATTCCATAGTGCTCTCCTTACCATCAAGTTATTTTATTTCTCTAGTTCATTCAGTGACTCTTCTTGCACCAAAGCATTTCTACTGCTACCAGCCTTCTTACTAGCATGTGTACATTCAAAAGATCTATGTCCTTTTTCAACATAATTGTAACAAGTTCCTCATAAACTTCCTCTTCTATAACCACATCGGTAGTTACTGCCTCTACCTCTAGATGAACTTTCACCTTTCCACTCGGTCTTGCCTTTGTCCAGAATTGTCTTTTCTAGTTTAGATCTACCATTTGCACCATTAGATCTACCTCTTCCTCTAGGGAATCTACCACCTTGACCTCTCTGTCTTTGCTCATGTCTTTTGTTCAATTTCTCCTCAACCTTCAATGCAAATTGATAAGCCCCTTCAATGTTCTCCAACTTGACCATATTAATTTCCTCTTGGATGGAAACTCTCAAACCATTCAGGTATCTACCGATTCTTTCCACATCATCTTCATCATGTCCAGATCTGATATCTAATCTATAGAATTCCTCAGTATATTTTTTTACTGAGCTATCTTTCTATCTCAAACTTTGCATTCGCCAAACTAGTTAATCTGATAATCATAAGGTAAGAACTTTCCTTTCAACTTATTCACCATTTTATTCCATACCTTGATTTTGTCTTTGCCTTTCCTCTTCCTATCCAGCTGTAGATGTTCCCACCATAAGGATGCATGACTTTTCAACTTTGTGCTTGCAATCTTTACCTTCTTGTCTTCAGGAATATTTTCATACTCAAAATAATTTTCTATCTTGGTGATCCAGTCCACCAATTCATCAAAATCTAGCTTTCCACCATACTCAGGAGGATTGAAATGTGGCGTAGACTTCAAACTTGTCAAATCCTTCAAAAGTATTTCTTCACCTTGATCCATAACAGGTGCAGGTTCTGCATTTGCCTATTCTTCCTCAACTTCATCATCACTAACATCTTCAAGATGTCTACCTCTTCTTTGGGTTGTTTCAACAGCTTCTAACCTAGCAGCAATCTGCCTTAGCATATCTACCAATCCTGGATCTACATCTTGCCTCCCACAAACCATCTTGACAACCCTCTGCAATTGCAGGTCAGATCGTAATCTACTACCCCACAACAATCAACTAGGGCTTCAAGAGGAACCTATAAACCTAGATCCGCAAACCTAGATCAACATCTCACCTCACTCTGATACCACCTGATGCAAGGCTAGGGCCAAGAGGGGCCAAACAATGGCACACCCTAATGATCCAATCCTGCTCAACACATGCGAAAGCAAATAAACACAATAGTGAGAGAGAGAATGTAGAAGATTTTATATATTTTCATCAAATAGAATGATACATGTCAGGCTGTAAGGCCTTCCTGGTTAGGACCAGATATTACAATGATTTACAAAGGTCCTCAAACATATGAGGATCTACCAACAATCTCTAATCTTACTATCTTCTATCTTTTATCTAACTACTACCTCCTAAACTACAACCAAACAACTACATTTATCCAAGAGTCTACCGAACTAAGTCGGCCTTCAGATCCATAATCAATAGATGGAACTATCAGATCTGGGACCACACGCTTCCTAATGATGGATTCCAACATTAAATCCATGACCCATAATAAATGCACAAGTCGGCTCAACAGGAACTCAAAAGAAACTACTCGGTAAGCAAGGATGTCTGAGCAATAGACAAGCACCTCCGAGTGCCAGTGAAATAACCGACCATACTTGGTAACCAAAGGAAACTGACCAACTCAGTCAAAGCAGGAATCGAGAAACACAGACAGACTCCAAAAAAATTTTGGTGACACAGGATTGCCAAGGACCCAAGATGCTCCTACATCACTAATTCATGGAGGAGATGTGAATGTGCTAAGGGATAAAGATGAAAGTATAAGAGGAAAGTTTGATGACATGAAAATGAAATAAGGTGAGAACATATCTCAGTACAGTAACCGAGTCAAGGAGGTTGTGAATGCTATCTGAGGATCATGAGGTATTATTGATGAAGACACTGTGGTAAGTGAAAATTTCAGAACCTTATTACCTACCTATGCTATAAGAGTTTATGTAAGCCATGAAATGAGATCAGATCCTAGTAATGTTACACTTGATAGTCTAATAGGTAGATTGACTACATTTGAGTTGAACAACTTTGACAATAGTACTTTTTCCTACTATTGAATCTACATTTATGTCATCTCTAAAAATTGGTAAATCAAGTAGCAAACATAAGATAAGAAATGAAAGTGATAGTGAAAGTGAAGAGGATGAACTTGATGAACTTGAAGCATTAATGGCTAGAAGATTACAAAAAGGTAAAGGAAGATATAGAGGTAAACTACCTTTGGTATGTTTTAAATGTAAAGAGATTGGTCATATTTCTGCTAGATGTCCTGACATGAAAGAACATGATAAAACTAATGAAATATCTAATGAAAGGAAGTATGAGAGAAGAAATAATAGAGATCACAGAGGAAACCAATAGTATAGAAAGAGAGATAACTTAGATTACAAAGATAAAGGAAAGAAGGCATGTTACCTAGTTGAGGATGATGATGATGATGATACTGACACCAACACTGATGAAGACATAGAAGTGGTATTTGTCACTTTGAAAGAAGATTTTGAAGAATAAGAAAGGTATGTAGAAACAACACTTAGTTATAACGTTATCAAGAATCTTACTTGGATTATTGATAGTGGTTGTACACATCATATGATTGGTGATGAAGAGAAATTTGAATACCTTGAACATCATAATGGTGGATCTATGAAAATGGGAAATGATACACCTTGTCTAGTAAAAGGAAAAGGGTCTATATTGTTGAACAATAAGATCAGATGTGATAATGTATATTGGGTGAAAGGAATAAATTATAATCCATTGAGTGTAGCATAGCTGAATAATATAGGTCACTGAGTTGCATTTGAGAAAAGAAAGGTGAAAATCTATGATGAGACTGGAAAGTTGGTCGGTACTGGTGAACACTCAAAAGGTAATTTATTATATCTTGACAATGCTGAAACTTCTTGTTTGTTGGCTAAAAATGAAGATGTGTGGTTATGGCACAAGAGGTTATGTCATGTGAATTTTGACAACATGGTTAAGATCGGTAAGAAAAGAAAATTTAGAGGTTTACAGAGCATATCTAAACCTGACCATGCTATGTGCAAACAATGTCAAATGGGGAAAATGTCAAAATCTAGTTTTAAGAGAAAACACTTTTCATCTAATTCTATTTTGGAGTTAGTTCTTAATGACTTGTGTGGTCCTATGAGAAAATAGAGCTATTATGGAGACAAATATTTTATCTTGTTTGTTGATGACTTCTCTAAAATGATGACTGCCAGGTTCTTGAAATAAAAATCTAAAGCTTTCAAAATGTTTTAAGTGCTATAAAGAAAATGTGGAAAAATAAACTAGTAAAGAACTAAAATTCTTAAGGTCGGATAGAGGTGGTTAATAGATTTCTGATGAGTTCACTAACTTTTGTAATGAGAATGGAATTAAGAGATGGGTTTCTACACCGAGGACACCCCAGTAGAATGGGATTGTTGAAAGAAGAAATTGATCAATTATGGATTGTGCTAGAACACTAATGATTGAAAAAGATGTTGCACAGATGTACTGGAGAGAATCTATTAGTACTATTATTTACACATTCAACCATGTTCAACTGAAGAAAGAATCAAAGAAGACACCTTATGAATTATGGTATGGTTACACACCTAATGTGAGTTATTTTAGAATATTTGGAAGTAGATGTTACAATATAAAGGATGATAGAAATGGGAAATTTGATTCAAAAGGTGATGAAAGAATATTTCTAGGATATTCTAATAAAAGAAAACTTATACATATTTGAACAAGGCTACTAACAAGATGATTGAAAGTGCAAATGTGAGAGTTGATAAATTTTCTAAGAAGAATGATGAAGAAAGTAAAAAGGAACCGAAAGACTATGGTAGATTTTTTTACATTAAGGAACTAGACACTCTACTTGAGCAACAACATGGCGTTACCGAGCAATAGGGTAATGATATTGAGCATTAGTCTATACAAATCAAGAATCAAGAAATGGTTACCGATGAAGATCGTGATCATGCACTAAGTGGAGAATACATTGAAGAATAGAGAACTGAACTTGTACTTGTCAAATACGTAAGGAGACATCATCCAAAAAATTAGATCATTGGACATAAGAGAGAAAAAATGATGACACGAAGTAAGTTGAGAAACAACACATGCTTAGTTTATGAATTTGAGCCTAAAACTATTTGAGATACATTGGAAAATGATGAATGGATCAAGGAAATGAATGAAGAGATTGAGAAAATATAGAAAAACCAAACATGGACATTGGTACCAAGACCAAAAGACAAGAATGTGATTGGAACCAAATGGATATTCAGAAAAAAATTGAATGAGAATGGGGATGTCACTAGGAATAAAGCAAGACTAGTATGCAAAGGGTATGGATAAGAAGAAGGAATTGACTATAGAGAGACTTCTCCACCAGTTACTAGACTTGAAGGATTAAGAATATTGCTTTCATGTGATGCTTGCAAAGGATTTAAAGTTTATCAGATGGATGTTAAATCTACATTTCTGAATGGGATACTTGAAGGAGAGGTATACTTTGAACAACTTGAAGGTTTTGTTGATCCTCATCAAAGGAATATGGTCTTTAAGTTACAAAAATATTTATATGGATTGAAACAAGCACCGAGAGAATGGTATGAAAGATTGCATTCCTATCTTATCAGTATTGGATTTGTTAGAACAAGTGACAACAACTATTTATATTTGAAAAGTGAAACTAATGACAAAATTCTCATTGTTGAAATTTTTGTTGATTATATCATATTTGGAGGACATGATAATTTATGCAAATTATTTTCTAATGAAATGAGGAAAGAATTTAAAATGTCAATGTTCGATGAGATTAAATTTTTTCTTGGCTTGCAAATATTATAATAGAATGAAGGCATATACATCACACAATCAAAATATATCAAAGAAGTATTGAAGACATTCGGTATGGAGGACTCAAAACTAGTCGGTACACCTATAGTCACTAGATGCAAATTGGAAAAGGATGACAAGTCAACCGAGGTAAATCAAACCTTGTATAGATCAATGATTGGAAAAATGATGTATGTTGTGCATAGTAGACCAGATATTGTACATGTGCTTAGAATTGTAGCAAGCTTTCTACTAATCCTAAAGAGTCACACATGACTATTATGAAAATGATTTTGAGATACTTGAAGAATACTGAAAACTATGGTTTATGGTATAAGAAAGAAGATAATTTTGAACTGAAAGTTTACACTAATGTAGATTGGGTTGGAAATATTGATGATAGAAAGAGCACTATTGGTGGAGCATTCTTTTTTGGGAGAAATATTGGTTACTTGGATAAGTAAGAAACAAGGATACATTTCTCAATCCACTGCAGGAGCAGAATATGTTGTTGTTGTTGCTAATTGTTTGAATATGCATGGATAAAACAACTATTGGAAAGTATGAATGAGGATATCATTGACCCGGTGATAATCTATTGTGATTGTACAAGTGCAATTAATATTTCTAGGAATCCAGTGATGCATGCAAAGACAAAGAATATTTCTCTTAAGTATCACTACATGAGGGAACAAGTTCAAGAAAAGAAAGTAAGATTAGAGTATGTGAAGTCACAAGAGCAACTTGCTAATATATTTACTAAACCCTTACTGAAGGACACATTTGAATACTTGAGGAGTAGACTAGGGGTCCATCCACTATCTAACAGTCACTAAGGTGATTAGAAGGTTGCATCAACCTATACTTTATCATAATATCTAATGATGTTGATGCACAATGTTCACAATTTGGCATTCCTAAGGTTGTGAAAATGGAAGACAAGTTGGAATTGACTATCAATACATCCAAGGTACTAGATTTGAACTGAATAATAGAGATATTATTTTGGCTATTGAAGAGTTGATTATTTTCTTTTTGGCATTGTTGTCAAAGGGAGAGGAATTACATGACATATTTATTTGTAGGAGAGATGATTGAAGCAAAAGAGAGAGATTAATAGAGAAATATTAGTTATAATAGAAGATACCTGAAAGGGAGAGTATTGATGTTGTGTAAGTGATTAAATATATTAAATGTATAAGTTAGGAAGAGCTTACCAAGTTATATCATTTGCATATAGAGTTGTAGAATAGATGTTTGGTATTCTATGGCATATTTCATATTGTGTTTCCATCAATGCCAAAGGGAGAGATTGATAGACTACAACTGATTGAATATCTTAAAGGAGAGTTTGACAATTGATTGAATATTTGAAAGACAATAATTGATGATCACCAAGCTACTAAGGTATATATGTGAGACATTAAATTAGTTAATGTATTGTCATTGATGTCAACTAGTTTTGACTATACATATCATGATGGTTACAAACATCTTAAGAAGTAAATAATGGTGAAGGAATGAGATATCTACATGGAGATGAGATTTATGACAAAGATATGGATATGGTATTCATTGGGGAAACTTATTGATGAGTCTATGACATTATGTTAGTGATTTGATTGTATTACATGATTCTGTTATGGATTGAAGATCAAGAAATAACAAGTTTATGTAGTCAGTAAATGAGGAATTCAGTATACATCAAGTTGGAACAGTGTACACTGAGTAAGTGTAGTGTATACTGAGCAAAGTATTAACTGAGTAAATAATCACTGAGGGATTGCGGTATTTGTATGCACCCTAAAATGGTCGCCTAGACTTTGGGCCCCATTTATTTGATTTATCAATCTTGAATCAATTTTATTAATAATCAATATTTTCAACACTATCAATCTCTTGATCAAGTCTTAATTTCGATCATATATTGAATTTTTATCCTATGGGATAATCATTTATCCTAAGTCTTTATTTGATTAAAAGGAATATTTCCTCCCCTTTTGATTAAATAAAAAGCCCCATTTTCTTCTTATCCTAAGTTGCACAAATAAAGCATTATTCTTATTTTATAAAAAGGAGAGAAGCACTTTTTGTCTCATATGGACATAAAGTCAACTCCTATTTTCCTATTGGAGGATACTTGTGCACATGGATTGCTCCTCTTTCAAGCTCCATCATTGATTGAGACTTTTGCCTCTTAATCTCCATGGCCCATTCCTTTGCATTTCTTATAAAAGGAGAGCTCTCTCCTTCATTTGTATATCCATCTCTTTCATGCTATTGTTATGCTGCAGGTTTTCTAGGTGCATTTGGAGCTTTTGGAGATCATTGCTACATCAAGCTTTTCTTGGATTTTCTCATTGTTTCATAGTTTAGGCTTCATT
Source organism: Chamaecyparis obtusa (assembly GCA_027943335.1). Lineage (NCBI taxonomy): Eukaryota > Viridiplantae > Streptophyta > Pinopsida > Cupressales > Cupressaceae > Chamaecyparis > Chamaecyparis obtusa. The sequence goes on along the minus strand of BSBK01008915.1, from coordinate 166,152 downwards.
TCTTGCATTATCATAGCATCCATAGATTCATTTCATAGCTTAGTTTCCTTTTATGCAATAGATTAATCTCACATAGTCTAAATAGGAAGGATTTGTAACACTTGTTCTTTCCATTTCATAGCTTAGTTGCATTGTATTTTCATTTCTCTAGACTAGTTTGCATTGCATTTTCATAGTGATTCTTGAAGATATTGGCACTCTTGCCCTTGTCCTCATTTGAATCTCTCGTTGTGTGGTTGACTAGCAAGGTCACAAGCTTGTAGCTCTAGCTGAGAGCAAATACACCATAGTCCCTTGCAACTCCATGCATAGAGAGCTATGAGCCACTTTGTGAGGCCTCATTCTTGAGCAACCTTGCATGTAATGGTTCATAGAAGTGCACCATTTTAGTGTGTATAGTATTGACCGAGTGAAAGAAATAAATGGAACTAATGATTGTCGACTAAAGATGATGATCTGGACAATTGTTGATGATTCTGAGGTTAAAGATAATATTTTTATGATGATCAAATGGCTGACAAAATTCAAGGATGATCGAATGAAGGAGAATGAAACGTGTTACTAACACAATTGCCAAGGAAGGTTAAAGCAGCAAAATAAATGGTGAAGATTAAGAGGCAAAATACATGGATGGAAATAAAATAGTTTATGATGTCTATAAAAAGAGACAAGATATTCAAATTGAATTCTAGAATGCACGTGTAAATATTGCATTCATGCATGCTAGTCAAATAAGTTGAAGACATAATCGAGAAATTCTACAGATAACACCGAGCATTAGAGAAAGGAATAAATAAGAAGAACAGAGTTGGAGGAAACAAAGAGATTGAATTGAGATTATTAGCCAGAGGTATTTTGAGCTTAGCATAGATCTAAAAATCTACAAATCAAGTTGTATTTGAATCAGATTATTACTATAACATTCTAACCATTGCTAGAGATAATTCTCCTAACTGAGTGGGACTTAACAGTCTTTATATTTCAATATGACATTCAATGAATGTTGATTGTTTTCTTGTTGACCCCATAGTGAATGTTTGGTGATGGAGAACTTTTAGTGATAAATCCTCTAACCAGGTCACACCTTATAATGTATTTTGTAACCTTTAATAGGGTTGGCTCTTAACCAAGCTCACTTTAGAAGAGTGGAATTATTTTGGGTTACCAGTCCCAAGTGGTTTTTCCCCTAGTAGGGTTTCCACATTAAAAATCAAAGTGTTATATGTGTATGGATGTGGTGAATTGTTATTTTACTTTGCACATTACAATAACCGAATTGATCAGTAAATACACTAGTTAATTTACTACTATTCGATAGATGAATAGAAAGGAACAATTGAAGTTTTACCAAGTTCATTAAATTGTATGAAAGATTTGTTTTATGCATCAGGGAGTGTTTGGGACTCTAGGATAACTGGACTTAACTGATTCACCCCCCTCTTAGTTATCTAATAGATGATTGATTGATATCTTGCATAGTTAGTATCTTTGTCTCTATGAGAGGATTCAGATACTACATAGAGTCACTTGGGGGCTAGGGTCCATAGAGACTACTAGGGTAACTCAAGAGTTGGATCATGCAATGACACTTCCCTATATGCATTTTAGGTTTCCTACATGTGTTGGTTTCATCTAGATTAGTTGTATCTTCTTTATAGTATGTGTTGTACCTCTTGAGATAGAGAGATTTCAAGATCCCTTCCTTAAGTTCTACCTTATGTTTAATCTTGGTGTTTGTTATTTGAGTGGATTATGATGTTATCTCCTCAGTATGATAGTAATTGATCTCTAGGTTCAATGTGTTCAGGTGGTAGTGAATCTATTACCATTGAGATTCTAGCATCCGTGAGTATGTGTGGATGATCCTTCTTGATGTTACCTTCTTCTTGTTCTTCATTAGAGACTTGTCTTATCTTTATATTTTGCAGATTTGTATCTTGTATCATATGAGAGATCTTTCAACATGTTATATATGTAGTTTGTATATGATTTTTTATTACATGCCCTGTGACTTGTGCAGTGTATTATGTATACCTTGTGCTATAATTTGTATATATATTCACATTTATATGATAATGTACTTGTTATTTCATTTGCATATGTGAGATTTTGTACTTGTAGTTATTCTTAATAATTAATTAATTTATATAATTCTTCATCATGGAACCCTTAGGATTTTTAATTAGTGTTTGAGTTGTATTTATGAGTATATATTGCCTTATGATTATATTTCTTTCTCATTGTTATTCATTATTGTTTGTAAACTCTTAGAAAAAAATTATTCGATAAACTTAGTAACATGTTTTAGGTTAATTTCTCTTGGGTTCCCTAGTGGGGCATTACAAGAGGAAATATGTACATAGCTTTATCTCTGATGTGAATTGAGCCCCACTAGGGAAGAACCAATGGATGATACTAGCTCGAAAAAAACTTGTGTAACTAAGGAAAAACTAGGGAATCACACCAAATGATACCCCAAAGGGAAATTAATAAGGTCAAAAGGATTTATTCAACCCCTGCCATAGGGGAAAATTACAAATTCCCCTAGGGAATAAGAATAAAATGGCATACAAGTAGAAAACTAGGGAAAATGTTGTAGAAACTTGCGGTGATAGAAAACCTAGGAGCAAAGTCTATGAAATAAATGGAGATGCCTTTCAAAATGTCTCTAATCAATATACAACACTAGGGGTCATGACAGTCTAGAGTGGATGAAACTAGCCTATCAATGATATCATCAAATTATGGGAAACTAAATTTCCCAACCAAGTAAGTATATTTACCTTAGAGAATAACTTCTTATTCATAATATGCAAAAATAGGGAAGTGAAAAAAGAAAATCTATATGGAAATATTAGATTTTTTAAAGGTTATTATTTTCATTGTATTAATTGGGCTCCAAATTTTTTGCCTAAATGGATAAATATGGGTATGCTCCTTATCGAATACCAATTTCCTAATACTCTAGAAATAATAATTAATAACATCATAACCTTTTTAGGATGTGAAGGGATTACAAGCAAAAATAAATCTAAAGATGTTAAAATTATCTTAGACATGGATCCTAGGATAAATTCCCTAGAAGATCTAGAACTAAGAACTAGGGAAGGAAGTTAGATTATTAAGCCTTTCTTTTACAATGGCCCAATAGATGAGACAAACATCATATTAAAAACCAAGCATAAGGATAAAAGGATTGTATTGAATATGCCCCTTCCAACTCTGGGAGTATATATAAAATTCAATATGGATTAAGGAGGATTCTTGTTGGAAAATGTAAAAGATCCAAATGATACCAATCCTTCCTATCAGAAGGAACCCAAAGTTGTAATAGAAAAGAAGAAATCCATAGCCCATAGTAAAGAAAAATTATAACTTTTGCAAGATACATAAATCTCTCAAGTAGAAGTGGAGGAGAAAATCACCCTCCTGGATTATGCAGGGGATGATCTAGTAGAAGAACAATCTATTAAAATACCCATGTAATTGATAAAGAAAAGAAGCTGGAAAACAAAGAAAACTCCCAAGAGGAAGAAAGGGAGCAACCACCCTTGCTAGAAAAAAATCAGGATAATAGGAAAGTTATAAACATCAATCCTAATAATGATAAGGATATATTTGAAGACCCCATAAAGGATGACTCCTTGGGAATAGAAATAACGGAGCAAGATATCAATGATGAGGGGGATATAGCTTTAGAATTGGAATTTTCTTATAAATTCATGGGCCTTACAATAAAATAAGGACAAATTGAGACAGAGGAGGATGCATTTGATAACTAACAAATTATTAAAGGCATCATAGATTTGAAAAAGGAACTAATGAAAGAAGGAGAAAAGAACAAGGATGGAAAGGAGAATGAATTAAACATGACAACTAAAAGGACATATATATATATATCTTGGAATTAGCCAGAATTGTCCAAGTAAGTTCAAACCTGAGTATGCTAAATCACCAAAAAAAAAGGGAGGAAATCTCTCTTGGAACTGAAAATGAAGGATGGTATAGCTACAAATCAAATGAAGATCACCAGTCTTTTCAATGTAGGGAAGGGGAAGTTCCTTTCCACTTCACCATGATATTAACAACTTGAAATGTTAGGGGCATGAATGCCTATAAAAAGCAATGTATAATTAAGTGTTGCATTTTTTTGGCAAAAGATGAAATAATACTAATCCAAGCAATAAAGTTAGATGAGAAAGAATAAAAAGATTTTAGGAAAAGGATGGGAAGATGGAAATAGGAATTTGTAGCAGTAGAAGGGGATTTAGGAGGTCTAGGGATACTTTTGGACCCAAGGAAATATGTGGTGGAAGTAATCAATAATAACAAAAATTGGCAAAGAGTACTAGTAAAAAGCCTAAACAACAATCTCTACTTTATTTTAATAAATGTTTAATGTCCAACTCCCAATCATAAGAAAAAAGAAGAATGGGAAGAATTATGAATTCAACTCCAAAATATGAATCAGAGTTCTATATTATAGGAGGTGACTTCAATGCTATCATAGACCTATCTAAAAAATCAAGTGGCTTAAGGAGAGAACCTTGGTCTTTAATCAATTTTAGAGAGCGGATAAACACCCAAAACATCATGGACACAAAGATGCAAAAAGAGAGATATATCTAGAATAACAAAAGATTTGGATTTAGTCAAATAGAAAAACAATTAGATAGATTTCTCTTCAAGGGAGATTTAGTAAAATTTTCCCACAATCTTAAATCAGAAATTGTACCCAATTTTGGGTGAAATCATTTTCTACTCCAGCTAACATTTACACAAGAATCCAAACCCAAAGATGCCCTTTTAAAATTGAGAAGACGTGGATGAGCAATGAGAATTTCTTTGGAATGGTTGAAAAATGGTGGAAGGAGGAGAAGGTTATGGGCTCAAATTTTTTCTGCTTTACATCCAAACTAAAAGCCATAAAACATAAACTACGTAGATGGAATAGAGAATAGTTCAAAGATATCTTTGTAACCAAAGAGAGAATTGAAAAGGAAATGGAAAATATGAATGAAAAAGTAATTAAAAATGGTATGGATCATGTAAGCTATCTCAAAGAAAAAGAACTATTACAAAAGTATGAAGATATTCTTACCAAAGAGGAAATATTTTGGAAGCAAAAGTCAAAAGAAACATGGCTAGCAGAGGGAGATAAAAATACAAAAAAAATCCATAATAGTACTAAGTATAGAAATAGTATTAATAGGATGTCCAAGATCAATTTTTTTTTTTGTAATTTAGAATAAAATCCAAGTGAAATTGCAAATGAAGTGGTCAATTTTTATCAAGATATCTTGAATATTTATGAGGACTTAGATTTAGAAGCCCTGTCCAGTATACTAAAAAATATTCCAAGCTTACCACAACAAGAGATTAACGAGAAAATTTTCTAATGAAGAGATAGAAAAATCCCTCAAACAACTCCATATGGATAAATCCCCTAGTCTAGATGGCTTCCCAACATATTGTTTTGCAAAAATATTGATATTTTATGGGTAAGGAAATGGTAGAAGCACCAGAATGCACAAGAAGGTTAGGGAGAATCCTAAAATAAATCAATAATACCTTCACTACTTTAAACCCTAAGAAAGAGAAATTAGAACCTCTAGAGGAATATACACCTGTATCTCTTTGTAACACAATTTATAAGATACTAGAAAAGACACTTGTAAATAGAATGAAAGAATTGCTTCTATTAATAATAGCATAAGAACATAAAGACTTTGTGTCGGGGAGATCGATCTAAAATGGGATTAAAGTAGCTGAGGAAGTAAGCCACTCATTACAACGGAACCTAAAGCCAAGTATGCTCATTAAACTTGACATTAAAAGGCTTATGAAAAGGTAGATTGGAGGTTCCTTTGTAAATTCCTAAATGCTTTTTGTTTTACAAAGTAATGGATTAATCTAATAGTTGAATGCATGTCTATACCTAATATGTCTATCATCAAGAATGAAACCACATAATGTTTTTATAAAATCTCAATAGGATTAAGACAAGGAAATCCCCTTTCACCTTTTTTTTCATCATTATGGTCGAAGCATTAGGAAGATCAATAAAAAAATCTCAAGAAGTATGAAATATTAGAGGGATAAATATAACTAGTGAGCTTCCTTAAGAAACCCATCAATAATTAGTTGATGACACTCTATTTTTTGGTAGATGTAATAAATAGGAAGAGAGACAAATAAAACACATTTTGAATTGGAACTTAAAAGCCTTAGGAAAAGATGTGAATCAGGATATATCAGACATTTTTCTTTAACAACAACAATATGTTAGAAAGAGACATTAGTAACATATTAGGATACAAAATAGGTGAGCTTCCAAGTAAATATCTAGGCATACCAATAGATAGTGGGACATGATCCACCAAACTATGAGAGCCAGTGTTTTTTATTAAGGTTAAAATAGGTTTTGAGGGGACCCCAAAACCCCTTACAAACATATTACATCAAATATTCAATAAAGCCCATCAAACCCAAAAAATGGAAAAGAACACTAGTGGAAGCAAAAAAACTAGCAGACCAACCAAAACCCTTCACAAATTAGAGAGCATAAAGATATTCAACAAAGTCCCCAAGATAGAATGCTACCAACAAACACAAAGAAGCAAACCAAGACAAGCCATAGGAATAGTACCTAGGACAACACTATTCAAGACCAAAAGAAACTAATAGAAAGGAGGAAATCCCAATCTCCCACAACTAGGACAAAACAAGAAAAAACTAGGATTTTCCTTTACCTCCCTTCTTTTGGGAGCGCAGATTCATATCAAATTGAGGAGGGGAATTTTTATGATATTTTCCAATAACTACGGTCCACCCCTCCTCCACCATAGAAGCCTTCTCCTGCCAGTAATGAGGAACTGACCCTAAGAAAGAAGTAGAAGAAGAGCCATCCACAACAAAACCAAAAAGAGAATTCTAGACATAACCAGCAAAGGGGCCTACCTCCTCACACAAAGAAGAAACACTAGGCCTATAATTACCATCAAAAACAAAAATTCTAGCAGAATCAGAAGATGCATTGACTAGCACAGAGCTATAATTTAATCCAACAGTAGCAGTAGAACTACCAAGAAAATTATAGTAGACCAAACAAGAATAGTACCAGCAGAAGAGACACCCGTAGACTGTCCAACATCAAAACTACCAATAGAAAAACTAGTAGAACTACTAGTAGCAATGTCGGTAGCAACAGAACTACGAGAAGATTTACCATTAGACCCAATAAAAATAGTGCTAGAAGAAGAGACACCTATAGACTGTCTAGCATCATAACCACCACCAACAATGTCAATAGACCCAACATGAATAGATCTAACAGGAGGGACACCATAAAGACCAGCAGTACCGGCAAACTCAGGTTTTTTCTTAACAACAATATAATGTTTAGAAGAATCACCCTTCCACCAAGAAGTAGACCTTTTTATCTTCGCCCTTTGTAATCCGCATTGGGCCACCAAGTGACCTATTTTAAAGGACTTCGTACATCTAAAGGGAATCCCTTCATAGTCTAAAGTTTGTATCCAAGAACCCTTTGAGTTCTCTAACTTAGTCATTTATGGTAACCCCTTAGAGATGTCCATCTCTACCAGTATTCATGCATAAGTCGAGTGAATAATGTTAGTTGAAACATCATCCACCATCAAGAAGTCTCCAAGAGCCTTTCTCATTGCTTCCAAAAAGGAGTCAACCCAAAGATGAAGAATAAGATAGGGGAGCCTCACCCAAATCATAAAAATGTCAAAACTATGGGACCTAGTGTTGTCTAAGATAGATAAAAATATTATGTCATGGAAAGGAAGGTGGTTGTCAATGACAGGGAAAGTCATCATGATAAAACTAGTTTTATCATAAATACACCTCTACTAGATGTCATGTCTCCCACTACCTTCTGGGGTGAGGGCCAAATTAGATAATAAGTTAAGAACCTTTTATTTACAAGGAACAAATGCTAAAAATAAGCTAGCATTAATTACATGGGATAAAATGTGTAAAACAAAAGCAGAAGGAGGTTCTGGGCTAAGAAATCATGAGAGATAAAATAAAGTACTTTGGGCCAAACTAGTATGGAAGATGTTTAAAAACCTTGATCTCAAGTGGGCTAGAATTTTAAGATTCAAATAATTGAAGAGAAATGATCCAACAAGTTTGTTTAGGACTGCATCCTCTCTGAAAAGGTTTAGAATTTGGAACTTCTTATTAGACTGCAAAATTATAATAACATAATAGTTAACATGGGATGTGGTTGATGGGAATAAGGCCCTATTTTGGGAGGATTCTTGGGGGGGGGGGGGGGGGGGGGGGGGTTATCTGTCTATTAGAAACCTTATAGGAAACAATAGACTAAAATAAGGAATGGAGATATATTGTGGGAAATACATCAAGGATTACATTGAACTTGAGAATAATGAACTAGTATTAGGATGGAAGTGGAAATCCTTTGAGAATCTGAATTTGCTAGAGAATCAAATAGATACTCTAAAAAGTATCTTGCAAAGTAGGAAAATATCTATAAGAAGAGGGGAGGAAAAACTCATTTGGAATGGAGATAAAATGTGGGAATATAATACCAAGGAAGGGTATGAATACATCAATAGTAAATAACAATTTTGTAAAACAAATCTACCTATTAGCTTGTGTTGGGATAAAGCTTGTTTGCCTAAGACGGGTATGTTTTTATGGGCATCTATGCAAGGAAAGATTCTAACTATGGATTGGTTTAGAGAGCTTGGATACAAAATCTCATACAGATGCCCACTATGTGAATAAGAGGAAGAAACTTTAGAATACTTGATCCTAAATTAAAAATTCACCATGCAATGCTAGAAATAGTTGCCAAACAAAATTAATTTGTACACTACATTACCAAAAGAAGTTTTACCCCTTTTGCAAAGTTGGTCCACTCACCTTAAACATAGCCTATATGGAATAATATGGATCAATTCACCATCAATAATGCTATGGGAGGTGTGGAAAGAGAAGAATAGGAGAATATTCAAAGGGAAATAGATGGAATGGGAAAACCTGATGAACAAAATAGAGGCATCAATTGTTGAAGTTACAAATAATAAATTGGCTAACATGCAACAAAAAGAATAGGTCTTCACAATTAAGGATGAGAAGATCAGGATGAATTGGAATGGTTTGAAAATACCAGCATATATAGGATGTGTAAGTTCACCATCCAAAGAAAAAAGGAAATTATGCAAATGGTCTCCTTCATCCACAAGATGGTACAAAATGAGCTTTGATGGGGCTTCTGGAGGTAACCTTGTGGACATCAGGATAGGATATGTTATACATCATTGGGATGGAGCAGTTGTGGCATGTCGATCAAAGCCCATAGGAAATGAAACAAATAATGTAGTAGAATTAACTACACTAATATAAGAGCTCCTATTATGTAAAGATCTAAAAATCAAAAAGATAAAAATTGAAGGGGATTTTCCACTTACCATTAAAGTGTTACTTGAGCAGGTAAAACTAAAAATTGGAAACTGAATGGTATGGTGGGAAGAGCATTAGAAATAATAAAATATTTTAAATTTGTTACTTTCAATCACATATATAGAGAAGCAAATGCAAAAGCTGATGAGTTAGCCAATCAAGGAGTAGATGGGATCTAGAAATAAAAAATTGGGTATCGATAGATAACATTTACCATTGACAAATGAACTATTGTATTATAAGATAAATCATAATTCCAATCAAAGCTAAGATCTATAGCTTGTAAGAAGCATAATAACCCTTAAAGTGTTTAGATGGCTAATACAAGACAACCTCTAAATCCCAAGAAAATGGTTAAATCAATGAATTAGTATGTCTTCCTTTGGATAAATCCAAAGGCATACATAGTATGGAAATGACTGTTAAACTACTCAAATTCAAATTGATAAGGTAAGGTCTATTTGGTAGGAACCCCTAGTAAGGTGGCATCTAAATAAGAATTTACACCAAAGTAATGTACCCAGTGAGTGATGATGTGGCAACCCAGTGGGGAAGTATCTAGAAAAGCTAATTAATTATAAAAAATTAAGGAGCTGGAATGAAATATGATTAATTATTAAACTCATACTTCATTAATTTTTTACATGATATAGAAAACATGCCAGAAGATGTGAAAGATATGATTCACATGGTAATATATCCAAAATAATCACTGAACTTTCATAAGTACAAAAATAAGAGGAAATGTGTGTTGTGAGTTGTAAAACAAACCCTATTGTTATGATCACCATAATGGATACAATGCATAGATTGATTCCAGAAGATAATAACCAGATGATGGTATTCTTAGGGGAGGTAAAATTCAATCATTGGTGCCAGATACTAAATGATTTAGATGATTTAGCAGAAAGAGAAGTCAAGGAAATGCTTGGGGATGATTTCATCAACTATCAATTGAGATTTAGAGTTAATGAAAAAATTCCTGTGATGTTTGTAGCTATTATCTTGGTTATGGGTCAATCCAAAGTTGAAGTAATACAACTCTGTCAAAGGGTGTTTAAGGAAGAAATCTTAGGAGAGTTAGACAAAGTGGTATATAATGTAGATGAATACTTACAGATCTCCTATCTAGAAGATTACAAAGATATGGTAGGAACTAAAGACCAAGGAAACTATGAAGAAGATATACCCAAGAAGGAACTAAAGAGTAATGCTTTGATGATTGATATTCATTGTCTTTGTATATCATGGCATATCACTGTTAGAAAAGCTGAGAGGGGGTTGAATCAATTAAATCAGTTATCTTACAGTCCCAAACTCTCAAATGTACTTTTCAAAACTATTTCAACAATTCAAATAGCTTAGTAAGATAAAATATCAATCTGTATGTTCATTTACCGAATACCAGTAATTATCCAAACTATGATTACCGATTAAATCAACTATGCAGTACGCAAAGTATGGTAGAAAAAAAATCATAAAAAATAACACATAACACAATGATTTAACGTGGAAACCTTGCTAAGGGAAAAACCACCCAAGATCGGTAACCCAAAATATTTCACTCTTCTGAAGTGAGCTCGGTTAGGAGCCAACCCTATTAAAGGTTAAAATGGACACTGTTAGGTGTGACCAGGTTAGAGGATTTATCACTAAAAGCTAACTTTTGACTAGCATTCACTATGGGGTCAACAAGATAACAATTAACATTTAAGGAATGTCATACGGTAATACAAAAAGATTGTTAAGTCCACTCAGTTAAGATATTTTATTGAATCAATGATTAAACTGATACAGTTTTGATCTGATTCAAATACAACTCATTTTCAAATATTCAGATCTATGCTAAGCTCATAAAACTCATCTAATCATTAATCAATTCACTTCCTCAATATTTACCTAACTTACTTTACTCGGTGTATACATCTCTGACGCTTAGTTATTCCTGCAACTCGGTTCTATCTGTAACCAGTTTGATTAGGAATGCATGAACAAATGTCTTCATGCAAAATATTTCATAGTCTATATTTTATCCGACATGTTCCAACAATGAAACTCATGTCTCTTAAATATAAAATTAAACCATTTTCATATCAACCATCAGATTTTGCCTCTTAATCTGATCCGTCCATTTTGTCGCTTAAACCTTCCTCAGTAGATGTTTCAATAACATGTTTCAATATCATCCTTTAGATCATCTCTGAATTATGTGAGTCGTGGATCTTATAACTAACTTCATCTGTAACCTCACAATCATAACAATTTCCATCTCATCAATTTAGTTGTTCTTAGCATTTAATGTTTTCATCCATACTTGGTTAATACTGAATGCATCAGTGATAACTAACTCAGTTATTACTGTTACTCGGTATACATTGCATTGGCTCGGTGTATACAAAAGTCTTCAATTACCAACCACATTAACTTGTCCAATTCAAATCTCTTCTTCATAATAGATTAATGTAACATGCTCAAGTCAACAATATAAAGTCATAGACTCATCAATAAGTTACCCAATGTATACTTTGTCCTTATCTGTCATATCCATCTTTTCCTTATGTAGATGTCTCATTTCTTCACCTTTTCTTCCTTGTACAAATATTTAGATGTTTGTAACTATCATGATAAGTCTATTCAAAACTAGTTGACATCAAAGAGAATATATTGAATGATTTAATCATCTTACATATCACTTTAATAGCCTGGTGATCTGTAATCATTGTTTCTTCAATTCATCAAGATATTCAATCAGTTGTAGGTCATCAATCTCTCCCTTTGGAATTGATGGCGACACAAACAATATGAAATATGCCATACACATACCAAACATTTGTTCTACAACTATATAAGTAAATTTTGTAGCTTGGTAAGCTCTCCCTAGCTTGATATTTAATATGTTTAATCACTACAAACATCATTCCATGCAAACTCTCCCTGCGAATTTGATGTTTTTCCATTCTTTGATTCTTTCTCTCTTCCATGTTCTTATCAACAGATATTTCATATGAAGTCCTTTTGTCCCTTTATTTCATATAACTTCCTCTCCCTTTGACAACAATGCCAAATAAAATAAAAATCTCTTTGGCTGCCAATTATTCTCTGTTGTTCGGTCTAGATCAAGTACCTTCATGTACTGATATACAATTCTCTATTCCAGCTTCTACAATCTTTCATAACCTTAGGAATCCTAAAGTGTGAGCTATGTGCATCAACATAAATGATTTTTTTGATAAAGTATAGGTTGATGCAACCTCCTGATCACCTTAGTGACCGATAGACAAGGGATGAACCCCTAGTCTAGTCCTCAAAAACTCAAAAGTGTCCTTCAGTAAGGGCTTGGTAAAAATATCAGCAAGTTGTTCTTTATATTTCACAAATTCTAGTTTCACCTACTTCTCTTGTACTTGTTCCCTCAAATAGTGATACTTAATAGATATGTGCTTTGCTTTTGAGTGCATCACCGGATTCTTGAAAATGTTTATAGCACTAGTGTTGTCATAATATATAATCACTGGGTCAGTGATCACCTCATTCATTCATTCCAACACTTGTTTTATCCAAGCAATATTTGAACAATTTGCAGCAGCAACAACATACTCTACTTTAGTAGTAGACTAAGAAATGCATGCTTATTTCTTGCTTATCCAAGTCACAAGCCTTTCTCCTAAAAATAATGCTCCACCGATTGTGCTCTTTCGGTCATCAATGTTTCCATCCCAATTTGCATTAGTATAAAGTCGGAGTTCAAATTTGCCTTCCTTTGTGTGCCATAAACCATAGTCTTTAGTATTCTTCAAATATCTCATAATCCTTTTTAACAACAACCATATGTGAATCTTTAGGATTGGCAGAAAATCTTGCCACAATCCCAACTGCATGTGCTATATCAAGCCTACTGTGTACCACATACATAAGTTTTCCAATCATTGATCTATACAGTGTCTAATTTACCTCAGTTAATTCATCATCCTCTGTCAACTTACATCTTACTACCATCGGTGTTCCTACCAGTCTTGAATCTTCCATGCCAAAAGTCTTTAACACTTCCTTAATGTATTTTGATTGAGTGATGAAAATCCCATCATCTTGTTGTATAGTCTACAAACCTACAAAGAATTTAATCTCTCCAAACATTGACATCTCAAATTACTTTCTCATTTCATCAACAAAAGATCTGCAAATCAAATCGTGTCCTCTAAATATTATGTAATCAACAAAAAATTCAGCAATAAAAATATTATCATCAGATTCTCCTTTCATGTACAAATTACTATTATCACTTGTCCTTACAAATCCAATACTGATAAGATAAGCATGTAGTCTTTCATACCATGCTCTTGGTGCTTGTTTCAGTCCATACGATGCTTTGTGTAATCTACATACCATGTTCTTCTGATTTGGATCAACAAAACCTTTTAGTTGTTCTATGTAGACCTCCTCCTCAAGAATTACATTAAAAAATGCCAATTTCACATCCATTTGATATACTTTGAATCCCTTATGTGCAGCATATGCAAGTAATATACAGACTCCTTCAAGTCTTTCTACTGGTACAAAAGTTTCACCATAGTCTATACCTTCTTCTTGTGCATATCCCTTGCATACAAGTCTTGCCTTATTCCTAGTGACCTCACCATTCTCATTTAACTTGTTTCTAAAAATTCACTTAGTACCAATTACATTTTTATCATTCGGTCTCGGTACCAATGTCCATGTCTTATTTTTCTCAATCTGTTCAATTTCTTCATTCATAGCCTTAATCCATTCCTCATTTTCAAGTGCATCTCTAACATTCTTAGGATCAAATTCACAAACTAAGCATGTTTTTTCTCTTAACTTACTTCGGGTCATCATGCTAGCTTGCTTATCTCCAATGATTTGGTTCTGTAGATGGTGTCTTCTAACAAATCTTTCTAGCACTTGTTGTCTTCTTTTCTCATCATTTGATTTAGGTTCATTTTGTTCCTCGGTAGCTTCTTCTTGGTTCTCGGTTTGCATTTTCTAATTCTTAGATAGCAGTTTCCTAATGCTCGGTAGAGTCATCCTTGGGCTTCGGTAGATAGTCTGGATGCTCAATATATGTAAACCTACCATAGTCTTCTAGTTTCTTCATGCTTTCTTCACCATTCTTTTCAGCAAACTCATCAACTTTTACATTAGCACTTTCAACCATTTTATTAGTAGCCTTGTTCAAATATTTATAAGCTTTACTCTTAGTAGAATATCCTAAAACTATTCCTTCATCACCTTTAGAGTCAAATTTACCATTTCATCTTTCATAATGTAGCTTCTACTTCCAAAAATTTTGAAATAACTTACATTTGGTGTATAGTCAAACCATAACTCATAAGGTGTCTTGCTCATGTCTTTCTTTAGTTGAACTTGGTTCAAGGTGTATACAATAGTGCTAACTGCTTCTCTCAAGTACATTTGTGCAACATATTTGTCAATCATCAATATTCTAGCACAATCAACAATAGATCTATTCCTCCTTTCAGCAATTTCATTATGTTGTGGTGTCCTTGGTGCAGAAACTTGTCTTTTGATTCCATGCTCATTATAGAAATTAGTGAATTCATCAAAAATAAACTCACCTCCTCTACCAGATCTTAAGAATTTTAAGTCTTTCCCGGTTTCTTTTTCAGCTTTAGCCTTATACCACTTAAACAATTTTAAAGCTTTAGATTTTTCTTTTAAGAACATGACTGTCATCATCCTAGAGTAGTCATCAACAAATAAAATGAAATATTTGTCACCATAGTAACTCTAAGTTCTCATAGGACCACATAAGCCAGCATGTACCAACTCCAAAATACCTTTAGATGAATAGTCTTTGCTTTTAAAACTAGATTTGGTCATCTTTCCTTTCTAACATTGATTGCACATAGCATGATCAGGTTTGGTTAGACTTGGTAAACCTCTAACTCTTCTCTTTTTATTGATCTTAACCATTTTATCAAATTTCACATGACATAGTCTCTTATGCCATAACCATACATCTTCATATTTCGCCAATAAACAAGAAGTTTCAGCATTATCAAGATAGAATAAATTACCTTTTGATTGTCCTTCAGTACTGACCAACTTTCTAGTTTCATCATAGATTTTCACCTTCTTTCTTTCAAATGCAACTCGGTGACCTAAATTTTTTCAGTTGTGCTACACTCAACAAATTGTAGTTGAGTCCTTTTACCCAATATGCATTATCACATCTAATCCTATCATTCAATAAGACAAACCATTTTCCTTTCACTTGACAAGGTGTATCATTTCCCATTTTCACTAATCCTCCATTGTAGTGTTCAAGGTATTCAAATTTATCTTTATCACCATTCATGTGATGTGTACAACCACTATCAAAGATCCAAGTATCATTCTTGCTAACTTTAGAAATAAGGGTTGTTTCTACATACCTTTCCTCTTCTTCTAAATTATATTTCATTGCAACAAATACCACTTCAATTTCATCATCAGTGTCGATGTCAGTGTCATTCTCATCTTCTCCTACAAGGTAACATGCCTTCTTTCCCTTGTCTTTATAATCTCAGTTGTTTCTTCTGTCATAGTGTCAGTTTCCTCTGTTATCTCTTCTACCAAACTTTCCATCACCAGATCGGTCATTGTCTTTATCTTCCTCTTTCCTGTTAGGACATCTAGTAGCAATATGGCCAATCACTTTGCACTTAAAACAAGCTAAAGGTAACTTTCCCTTATACCTTATTTTACCTTTCTAAAGTCTTTGGAGCATAAGTGCTTCAAGCTCATCTTTGCTATCACTACCACTTTCATTCTTTATGTTAGGCTTACTGCTAGATTTACCAATCTTCAGGAATGACATAAAAGAAGACTCAACACTCAGTACAACACTATTGTCATAATTATTTAGATTTCCAATCAAACTATCAAGTGTAAGGGTACTACTAGGTGCAGATCTCATTTCATGAATAGTAGATATTCTAATTGCATATATAGGCAACAAGGTTCTCAATATCTTACTTACAACAGTATCTTCAAAAATAATACCTCCTGCTCCTCAGATAGCATTGACTACCTCTTTGATTTGGTTAGAGTATTGTGTGATGTTCTCACCTTCTTTCATCTTCATGTCATCAAATCTACCTCTTAGGATTTCTGCTCTCTCTCTCATTACATTTACATCACCACCATGAACTAGTGCAATTTTATCCCACATTTTTTTTGTTGTAGTGCATGCTTTGACATCTTCAAATTTAGCATCAATTAGAGCAGTAGCAATCTCTGTCATAGTTATATTGTGCTCATGTCTATCTCTCAACTTATCAACTATCAAAGGTCCAATAGTCAGTTGTCTGTAGCCATTGTCTAGTAGAGTGATAGCAGATTCTCCAATTCCAGATATGTGCAACCTCATCCCGCTTTTCCATGTGGTGAAGTCTTTGTTCAACTTAAGTACTTCCCTCTTATACATCTTGTGATCTTTTTCTTAAGTCCTTGAAACTTTCCTCAAAGCAACCAATATGCTCTAATACCAATTGTTAGAATAACTAAGAGGGGGGGTGAATCAGTTAAATCAGTTATCCTACAGTCCCAAACTCTCAAATGTACTTTTCAAAACTATTTCAACAATTCAAATAGCTTGGTAAGATAAAATATCAATTTGTTTGTTCATTTACCAAATACCAGTAATTATCCAAACTGTGATTACTGATTAAATCAACTATGCAGTATGTAAAGCATGATAGAAAAATAATCATAACAAACAACACATAACACAATGATTTAACATGGAAACCCTGCTAAGGGAAAAACCACCTAGGACTGGTAACCCAAAATATTTCACTCTTCTGAAGTGAGCTCAGTTAGGAGCCAGCCCAATTAAAGATTGTAATGCACACTATTAGGTGTGACCTGGTTAGAGGATTTATCACTAATAGTTAAGTCTTGACCAGCATTCACTATGGGGTCAACAAGATAACAATTAACATTCAAGGAATGTCATATGGTAATACAAAAAGATTGTTAAGTCCACTCGGTTAAGAGATTTTGTTGAATCAATGGTTAAACTGATACAGTTCTGATATGAGTCAAATACAACTCATTTTCAAATATTTAGATCTATGATAAGCTCATAAAACTCATCTGATCATTAATCAATTCACTTCCTCAATATTTCCCCAACTTACTTTACTCGGTGTATATATTTTTGACGCTTGGTTATGCCTACAGCTCAGTTCTGTCTGTAACCAGTTTGATTAGGAATGCATGAACAAATGTCTTCACGCAAAATATTCTGCAGTCTATATTTTATCCGACATGTTCCAACAATGTCTCTTAAATAGACAAGTAAATCATTTTCATATCAGCCATCAGATTTTTACTCTTAATCTCATATGTCCATTTTGTCACTTAAACCTTCCTCGGAAGATGTGTCAATAACATGTTTCAATCTCATCCTTTAGATCATCTCTGAATTATGTGAGTCATGGATCTTATAACTAACTTCATATGTAACCTCAAAATCATAACAATTTCTAGCTCATCAATTTCAATCAGTTGTTCTTAGCATTTAATGTTTTCATCCATACTCGGTTAATATTGAATGTGTCGGTGATAACTAACTCAGCTATTACTGTCACTTGGTATACACTACACTGGATCAGTGTACACATAAGTCTTCAATTACCGACCACATTAACTTGTTCAATTCAAATCTCTTCTTCATAATAGATTAATGTAACATGCTCAAGTCAATAATATAAAGCCATAGACTCATCAATAAGTTACCCAATGTATACTTTGTCCTTATCTATCATATCCATCTTTTCCTTATGTAGATGTTTCATTTCTTCACCTTTTTCTCCTTCTATAGATATTCAGATGTTTGTAACTATCATGACAAGTATAGTCAAAACTAGTTGACATCAATGACAACATATTGACTGATTTAATCATCTAACATATCACTTTAATAGCTTGGTGATCTCTAATCATTGTTTCTTCAATTCATCAAGATATTCAATCACTTGTAGTTCATTAATCATTATAGCTCTATCATCAACAATATCTATCTTTGTCTCTTTGACATTTACACACTGTGAATTGTCCCACTTTTGTATGCTCTGATCATAATGGTGACTTCTCTACTTATTGCACTAAGGATGTTGATTTCACTATCATTGGAATATATTGAGGAAACCTTACTTGTGATGAAAGTGTTTACTTCATTTATGATTGTATTCTTTTGTATCTCATTTCCCTTAAAATAATTAAATATTAGTAATTGTTACTCAATTGCATTATGATTGGTCTTCCTTAGACTTGTTTTTCACAATACTCATTGGGTTGCATGGTATGACACTTACCTTTGATATTTATAGCCTCTTATTGTTCCATGAGTATATTTTCTTGCTACTATTCTTTTCCACAATACTTGTTGGGCTGCATGGTATGACACTTACCTTTGATATTTATAGCCTCTTATTGTTGCATGCATATATTTTCTTCCTATAGTCACATGTATTTTGATATTGCATCCATGCATTGCTGATTTGGCTCCTGTTGTATTTGATTCCATTATTTTATACTTCATACCACCTTTATGTACTTATCTAATATAGATATTTTGTTGTCTTGTAGTTCGCTAGGCTCAACCCTTGCAGGAGCCCATTTGACCCCACATGCTATAGGATAGACACATGCATATAGACATGAAGCACACTTCTTAGATAAAAATGATCATATGAATCTATTCTTAATAACTCTTGTTTTCTCATACATCTATGATTAGCTAGATGTTAAGATTTATATGTGGAATGAATTGTATCTTTGTAGATGTGAGTATATGCAGTGTATGATGACCCGACATTTCTTAGATCATTGATCATTCTCATCTCTTTAATGAAAGGACTAAGAGTAGCAAGGAAGAAATGGTTGGGCGCAATGCAAGCGGAAAGACTGAAGATGATGCAGGGAAACTCAAACCGAACTCATTATCAAGCAATGACGAGTCACCCTTCACTACCTATGCCTTTTATATTTTATAGAATCTCCAAATGTATAACATGATTTTCATTTGTATCATAATGGTTAGTCTCACAGCTTTTGTGAAACATTATTCATTTGCATCATTAATAAATATTACTTTTTCACAAATTTTGCACTCTCTCCTAAGTTATATGCATCTTCATAATGCAATCTAACATTGTAATCTTTTTTTATTTTCTTTATGCTTATAAATATGATACAACATAACTAAAAATGTATCTTACTTCATTTAAAAATCATAAACGCTCCACCTGATTAAGCTTAGTAGTGAAAATCAATGACATTTACATTGCTTCTCTTTCATAATCCATACACTAGAAAATGAGACTTTTGATCATTCTAATCTCCCTATTAAATAACCTCTTTATAGGATGGTTCTAGAAGTTTGGAGATGTCCTTCTCTCCCTTGATGTTCCATTGTGAAGCATTTCCTACAATGGTTAGTGTTTTGTTGGTACCTCTATGATTATGCATTAGTGATGACTTCTCTCCTATATTTTCATTTCTCTCATGGTCTTATATGTATCATTGTTATCCAAATTATAGTACAGGTGAGAAATTTTTCCTTCATATCTACAATGTGGTCATTTGTTTTTATTTATTATTTCAAAAAAAATGTGTGTCAAGTTTTGTCTTGGTCCTTCAGATGGGGCATTACAAATGTAGTCTTTATGAGAACCAAAATTCACTCCTTGATCTCCAGTAATACACATACACATAATATCAAACATACATGAAGACACCTTCTCAAGAAAAACTCCACCAAGAGATGCCTAGCTTATATTAATGACAACAAAAGTGTTGTATTAACATAATTCACATAAACTATTTAAATATAGAATACATATGGTCTAGGAGGAGGAAATTTTGACAATTGGACTTGTACCTTAGTAGTTGTACTAAAAACCAAAACAAGTAGAAGGTGGTTGTAGTCTAGGATTTGAAAACTAATTTTTGAAAGGAATTTGTATTTATTAAAGGAGGAATAGGAGGTAGTTGAAACCTTTCATGTCTATCCCCCATCCAAGTAATAGTCTCTTATCAAATTTTTAGTGCTTCTATTTTAATTAGTTGTATACTTTAAATTTGTCTACTTTATTTTCTACTATGATATTATTTTTTTCTACATGTGTTTCTTTATTTTAGTGTTCCTATCCTAACTTGCTCTTTGTAAAAGGATTTTACCTTTTAAAAATCTAATATTTACCAATAAATAAAAAAATTATAGTACACTTCAACTCTTTCAAATTACACAATTCTAACAACACAATGATACATACAAATACAATACAAAATATGTATCCCATGTTTCCAATATATATAACAAACATAAGCAAGAAAATATATTCAATTTTCAAAATGATTGATCAAAACTATGAACACAAACTAAGTTTTATCTAAGTTTTATTTTTGAATTAGAAATCCAATGCCTCATTTATTAAGAAAAACTTGGTTGAAAATAGATTGAAACTCCCAAGTACATAACCCACACCATTATGTAATAATAAGTCAACTTATAATTCTCAAGCACCCAATGAAGGGCCCATTTGACAGTATAATTCATCATAATCCAAAGTGATATGTCATCTTCTATTTCCTCTTTCCATGTCTTTATCTCAAATAATTAAATAATTGAGTTTAATGTTGTTATTATCATAACATATGGGCATCTGAATTCTCTCATTCCATGCACTAAGGTGAAAATATCTCTTATCTATCTACACTTATATTACATTACAAATAGGGATTGCAAGTTATATATCTTTTGATCCCAATAATTAACTCTTTCATCCATCTTACACTTTATCCTTGATTCATGGCGATTGAGATGCATGACAATATAGGGTCCATTCCAATTTAACAAATCAAAGGATTGTGATTAGTGTAATGCACTTTTATTATATATTCATGATGTTATTGAGAAGGTAGAGATGTCACTATTTTAGAATGTCATGATATCCCTACTTGTATATTCTTAGGTTCATATTCTCTTGATATTGTATCTCATAATGAGTCCACATATATATTGAAGTATATGTGTTATTTCTTGTAAACAAATGATATTGTTCAATATGATGATAATTTTGTTGCACCTCATTAGAACTCATGGACATTCATGATGATTAATTTATTTTTACTCCATTACATGCTGACAATTTTGTTCTTTTTTAAAGAATTAATACTTAATAAATTTGGTGGTACTAGTGGTGCATCTTTAAATGTTAAGTCGTCCTTACTTGCAGATGTACACACTAGAATGTGCACTTCTCTAAGCCTTTGCTTCCAAGGGAATCCATGAATGGGAATCCTTGAAAATCGACCTAGAGCTCCCTAGGCATGGAGTGCAAGGATATTAAGTGTGCTCTCAGCTAGAGCTATTTAAGCCTATGACCTTGCCAATAAACCATGCAATGAGAGATTCAATGGATACAAGGGCAAGAATGCCAATATCCTCAAGAATCAAGAATGAGAATGAAAATGAAACTATCCTAGAAATGAGAATGCAAGCTAAGATATGAAAGGAAATATGCAAGTGTTACAACCCAAGCTAATTAATCTATGTGAGCTAATCTAGAGCATGAAAATGAAATCTAAACTAGGAAAGCATAAATATGAAACTAGGATGCAAGAAATGAAAGATGGATGCAAGAAAGTCTTCAAAGGCTCCAAAGTCTCCAAACAATCCTGCAGCATAAGATTAGTATTCAAAAGATGGATTCTAAAATGAGAAGAGAACTCTCCTTTTATAAGAAATGAGAAAGAATGGACCATGGAGATTAAGAGGCAAAAGATTTAATCAATGGTGGAGCTTGAAAGAGGAGAAATCCATGTGCACAAATATCTTCCAATGAGAAAATAAGAGTAAACTTTTGTGTCCATATGAGATAAAAAGTGTTTTTTCCCTTTTTATAAAATAAGAATAATGCTTTATTTGTGCAACTTAGGATAAGAGGAAAGTGGGGGCTTTTTATTTAATAAAAGGGAAGTAAATTCCTTTTAAATAAATAAAGACTTAGGATAAGATGGTTAGGCCATAGAAAATAATTGAATAAATGATAGAACTAGGATTTGATCAAGAATAAGCAATCGATGATTTTAGCAAATAATGCTAGAAAGGGGCTAATAGTCTAGATGATCATTTTTAGATGATTACATTTTCCTCTCTTTGACTAATGTGTGATCGATCTGGGAACACATTACGTCAAAGAATAGATCAGCCAAGAAGGCAATAGAGATCTGACTCCAAAGAATGAAGTGCAGAGAGAGAAAATCTTGCATGGTTAGCCCAGTAGCGACAGTACTGAACACTTAGGAAAGAGATGGACAGTATCAAATCTCAAGATGAGAACTAACATGTCAAGCACAAAGATAGATCGATCAGAGAAAATGGAATGGTCAAGCATATGCTCTGGAGAATAGCCAATAGGATATGATGTGCCTGCCCCCTCGAGATCGAAAGCACACTTAGGTAGAGGGAAGGTAGAAGCAAGAGCAACATGATCAAATCACTAGAAATCATAATTGAAGATGAAAGATAAGAGAATAACCATCAAGCAGTGAAGATATGCCCCAGTTAAGACCTTAATGAGAGATGAATGAAATGAATGAAAGACTAGAAGGGTGAGAGAGATGGAGATGAAGAAGGAAAGGATGCCCTAGTGAAGATTGGAGGATCATGCCTCAAAAGGTCAGCCAGCTACGCAGAAGAAGGAGAAATACAATTTTGACAATCAAGGTGAACTCGGATTTTGGTTTCGATCCCAAAATGAAGAGAAAATGATGTGATATGAAAGACAAGAAGTGAAAGACATGATCAGGAAGAAGCGAAAGGTGAGCGTAGTTGACCGACAGGTCCATGAAAGATGAAAGGAGAGCTCTCTCCATATGCAAGATGCAAAACTAACTAACATGATCTTAAAAATGCAAGCTACTATGAAAAGTGGTTTACTTACAAGGTCACAAATCTTTTAGACTCTAATATTCATCATCGAGCATTATTGGTAGCATCGCAAGATCATACAATGCACACTAGTATGACTATGTGAATCTGAATATGATCTATCTCAGATAGATATGTGGGAATCCCACCTAAGCATCAAAGACATATAGGTCAAGATGACTAGTGCAGTGAGATTACCTAAGTTTAGTATAGAAAGATTATACTCGCATCGAGATACAAGGAATGTCAAGATGACTAGAAGTATGCACTTGCGCAAATAGTCAAGGATAATACCTTGTAGATCCTATTGTCAAGTGGAACAAGCATAAATGCTAACGATAATTAGGACTAACAAAATATACCCACAAGAAGAAAAAGCAATAAAACATGTCCTCATGCCCTCAGTCTTCTAGCTATGCATCATCAAAAACTTCTTAGGGAGAGAACACTCATCAAAGAAATCATCATAGATAGGACACAAAGAAATAAAGTCAAACAAGTCTCAATGAGTCAAGTTTTTAAGTGCGCATGTGTAGGTCATAGAGTCAAACTTTGACTATCACATTTGCTAGTGAGAAATATTGTATCATTTGAGACTGCGGATAGGATATCTGATAAGTGTTGATAAAACACAATTGGGGTGGTGTTGAAAAACACCGTTGGAACCAAGAGGCCCAAGAAACCTGAACGCACAAAGAGACCCAAGATAAGCTAGAACAACGTATGCCCCCTAGACTAAGACAAGAGTCAATTCCAAGCTAGGAGAGGCAAAGCAGAAAGTGGAGCGGAGGAGTGCCATGCAAGACTGATAGACATAGGTGCAAGGGTCTCAAGCAGCACCTGTTTCCAGGTTTTCACCAAGGCACTTTTTCTATTTTTTTGAATTTTTTGCATTTTTTTATTTTTTTTGGTGAGACATCAAAGCGCCTATTGCTAGGTTTTCACTAGGATGCTCATTTTTTTCAGTACTTTTTATGTTTTTTAGGATTTTTTCAACATCATATATGAAATTTTTTGGAAATTTTCAGGATCAATAAAAATATGTACAAAGGATGCCCCCAGACCGAATGGGAATCAAACTCCCAACCAAGATCACACCGTGTAGTCCCAATGTCTAGCAAGGTGGAGGACAAGAGGGAATAGCAAGCTAGTGGAAGAGATGGAAGATAAGAGAATGAAGGAGAATGAAGGGAAGAAATACTCAATGGAAAACTCCTCAAGAGTACCCAAGCTAGGGAAAAAAAATTCATGCAAAGCACATTTGGACAAGCAATGAAAGGCTAGCATAGGATAAGCCACAAAGGCGTAATGCAAAAGAAGGAAAGGATGTAGTCCAAAGGAGTAGACATGTCAAGAGGCTTCATAGCATCATATTTTACTCTTTTTTATTAGATCAAGACCAAGGGGAAAAGGATAGCAAAAGACTAGAATGAATGGAGGAAAATTAATATGAAGGCTAAACATGAATGGAATGAAAGCAAGATCATCATAAGATAGCTCACAAGATATCCAAATATTCGTGTATAGGTCAACATTGTCAAGATCAAAGAGAGAAGATAGAATGGATGAAATATGTAGAAGAACTACACATGATGCCCGATTACCAGGTTTTCATCATGGTACTTATCCAAGGTGCCACAAGGGAGTGGTTTTCACCAAAGGAAAAATTCATTTCTCTTTACTTTTTCTACCAAGGTGCTTGTTTCCAGGTTTCCACCAAGGCACATTTTCAATTTTTTCATTTTTTTTTGGAAGAAGGCAAGCATTTTAGATAATGCTCCTAGAAAGGATAAACCATGATATTCTAAGAATTCAAAATGATATGCTCAAAGATGCTGATAGGGAAAGGAAGATGGAAGAGAAAAATGGAGGATACGATTTTATGTAAAGCGAGTGAGGTTGGAAGATAGGAGGAATAGGCAAATGAGGAAAAAGGATAGAAGGTAGAAAGATAATGAATGGAAGGATTGTGAAAGGGTAGATGGAAAGGAAGGCAAGATCAACATCAACACACACCTTAAGGGTGGAGAGAGGATGGAGGAGATGTGAATGAAGGAATATGAGAAGGAATATGGAAAATATTTAGCAGAGGTTGTGGTTCAGGCGCATGGGATGGAATAATTTTTTTGGAAGAAGATGAAGTGGAAGCCTCTGGAAGCTTGAATGTCAACTTCACTTATTTCTCAACAGTAGAATCTTTCAAGAGAGACTTTGGAATCTATATAGTCATAGGATTTTCATTTCTTTTTGATGATTTAGAGAGAATATCTTCAATGATGGATTTTGGAACCCATACTTGTCTTGTAGTTTTCTTCTTAGATATATCATTTGACTTAATGTATCCATGTCGATTAGAGGAGACATGGTGATCTTCTTTTTTTGATGGATTCTTGTATTGCTTCTTTTTTTTTGTATTGAACATTCAAGTTACATCTAAAAGACTTGGGACTTGTGGAAGAATAAGGAGGATATGACTGGTTTAGATGGGTGGGTGGATGAAAAAGATTCAAGGGTATGCATCTATGTTGATCTTGAGGAAAGATAGGAGATGGAGGGACGTTAGGACCCAAGATGGATGATGAATTAGGAGAGTTAGGAGAGGAAAGTGAAGGGACATAAGGGCCCAAGATGGAAGGAAGACGTGAAGCCTTTGGTATTGGTGGAGGAAGTCCAAGGATGGAAGTGGAAGATGCAAAAGGATAATCAACCAATTCATCAGCATTTATATGATAGCCAAGGATATCAGCGTCTTTAGAGTGGGCATTAGGATTTGCAATAGTATCATGAACATCTTGAATAGGAGCAACTTCTTCGATAGGAATGTTCAAAGCTTGCAAAGACTTAGGAAGAGTAGAAAGTGGAAGCGAACATGGAGTGGTAGAACAAGAAGATGGAAGACTTTGATCTTGACAAGGAGCTTTGGATAGCATGAACATATAATTTTTCTCTTGATTTTCAATAGGCTTAACATTAGAAATAACAACACTATTTTTAATAACCTCAATGGAAGTATCATCTTTGGAAAGCGCAAGTGGAGCAAGCTTATTTTGATTGTCAATAAGCTTGACAGTGTAAGTAGTAGCTTGATCTTGCTTAGGAGAAGACTTAAGACATGGTGGAATAAATGAGGAAGGGCATAGAGGATCAAAAGGACTATGAAATGGATAACAGACATCATGAAAAGAATTGGAGGACATGGAGGGTTCTTGATCTTGATCTTTCTTTATGTTCTTTTCTTTATTTTTAGAGTCCTCTTGACATGGAGCCACTTCTAAGGACAAGGAAGCATGTTGGAATTGTATGGAAGATTTTGAAGGAGATGGTGAAGGACTAGTTGAAGTAGGAATTATAGCGCATAAAGGCTTAGGATCTTTAGTTTTAGCATCACTGAAAGTATTTGCAGCCAAGTGAAGGTTAGCTTGAGTTTCTTTAAGAGGTAGCCCTTGAGGATAACTATAGGGAACCGTATGAAAAGTATTAGGACTTTCATTGGATGAAGGATTTCTGAAAGATTTGGAAGACTCAGAAGCTTTAGGAAGTGTATGGGTATTGGAGGAAGTAGGGGATGGAAGGGAACCATTACAAGACAAAGGTCCATCATTAACATAATCTTGCTTGAGAGTGAAATCTTTATCTTCAGCATGAGGGTTCTTAGAGGAAGGATTCTTATAATATTGACATTTCATATCAGTGCGGTACATTTTATATTCCTCAAAAGAAGTGGATGCATCATCTAGGTATTGTTGATAGAAATCATCAAAGTCTTGTTCAAAATCAGAATCATATGGATCACCATCACAATCTATCAAATGTGACGACCCATTTCCAGTAAGCACAAGCATACGACTAGGAGGACTCTTAGGAATAGAGGTATCATAAGGACTATCATATTGCTCATCATGGTATGTCTTGATAAGAGAAGTAAGACTCTTGGGAGAAGAGGAACTAGATCATGAAGAAGAGAAAAGTGAAGACCTAGTGGAGGAAGAAGACTTGGATAATGAGGAAT
This sequence comes from Chamaecyparis obtusa, assembly GCA_027943335.1. Taxonomy (NCBI): domain Eukaryota; kingdom Viridiplantae; phylum Streptophyta; class Pinopsida; order Cupressales; family Cupressaceae; genus Chamaecyparis; species Chamaecyparis obtusa. The sequence continues at coordinate 138,718 of BSBK01008915.1, read as the reverse complement.
GTGAATAATGTCTAGAAGAGTCATGGTAAGACTTGGAAAGGGGAGAAGAATGAGAAGACTTAGAAGATGAAGAATGTTTGGAAGAAGGAGGTTGTGATATGATCATGTCTATGATCCTAGCAAAGGTGTCTGATTCAATCATCTTTTCTTTTCTTTTTGTTTTGAGTTTGTCACCCATGAGATATCCAGAAGGACTATTGGAGGAATAAAATTTTTCAAATTGGGCAATGAGTTCAAGATCATCTATTTTCAAGAGAGGTTCCATAACAAGGTAGTTGAAATTCATGGTTTTAGAAGAGAAGGAATCAAGCATGGAAGAAATGAATAGAAGAGATGAAATAGAAGAAGGTAGACTAGAAAATAAGAGGAAAAGCATCAAAAAGACATGAACAATTTAGGAAGAAGAGGAAGAAGCATGAAGGAAGAAGAGAAAGGATGGAAATGGGAGACTAGGAAGACATGGGAGATGTGGAAGAAAGAAGACCAAGAGTCATTTTGTGCAATTTGATACCATTTGAGTTCATTTGAATATTGAGCAACATGTCACGACACCTAAGATCCAACCTAGACTGACCAAGGAAGACTGGGAATGGCAAGAATTAGCTTCAGATTGTAGACAACTATGAGACAACAAAATAAGTTTGTGCAATAGTTTCCAGGAAAGCAATGCGACTCTTGACCAGTGAACGTGAAAAAAATAGTTTTGAAAGTAATTGGTCAATGTTTCAGTTTGGCAAGTTCAATTTCACAGTTCAAAACATAGTAATAGCAGATAATAGATAGGTTTGCAAACAATAGGTGATCAAACATGTCATAGAACACTTGTGTAAGAGCAAAAGCAACCTTGCCAAGACAAGCAATTGTGATATCAAAACAAAAAATTCTATGAGCACTACCATGATGTTGGTATGTTCGAGAACGTTTGCACGAGTAGATCACAGTGAGAACACTTCAAGCACTTGCTTAGCCTAGAAGGACAAAGGCTCAATACTTAGAAACTTGGCCCACACTTGATGTTCCATCACCTCACACAAAGTGGTTTCCCACAATAGGTGTTGGCTTTTTCGTGGAGGTGTCAATGGCACAACCAAAGGAACATAGATGGTGAGTAATCTTGGGGTGATCCGGGTTATTCCACTTAGATCAATCCTTGAACCAAGAAGCTAAGCAGCAGAATAGGGTGGCTTCTATCTATGGTTCTTAGTAAGGGCTTACGTTCATATCACCCCTCTTTCTCCCCAAAGGGACTCCTTACCTTGTGGCAAGTAACAGACCTCGCGGCCACAAGAGTACCTTAAGCATTCTTGCTTGATATTTTCCTCATGGTCACAATCCCACAAGTACTCACACCAAGTGAAGACAAGTATTATGTCTACCAAGGTTTTGTGTCCTTGATAGCCTTGAGTTTATAGTGGGTCAGAATAGCTGGCAAAAAGCTTGTCCCCACTTGGGTCGTTCCTCTTGATTGCTCAAGAGCAGGCCCACTAAAGGATTCTAATCTACACAAAGAATGGATCAACTTGTGAGGTTCAAGGTTTTTGTTTCACCACAAGGGTGAAGAGCATAATCCACTATCTCAAAGTTTCTCCCAAACACACCAAGCAAAGGTTCAATTACCCTCTTGCTTTCAAAATCTAAAAGTGGGTCAAGATTTATGGTTCACCACAAGGGTGAAGAGCATACTCTCCTACCACCAAAAGATTCCTACAACAAGATTTTAAGTGCCTAGTAAATGAAACAACTAGTATATGCCGCACTCAAAAGAAAGAAATTAAACAAACAATGATTGGTTTTTATGCGGTGGGCAGCCCTACAAAAATCGTTAGTAGCCCTTATGCATTTGGAGCTTTGACATGCATTCTTTTTAAGCAAATAAGCAAGCAATGAGAGCACCTACAAGCACAACTTGTTAGGCCCACAAAGAGTTAGCACATAAAAAACCAATAATAATCTACAAATAAGCCTCTGTTTCACAACAACAAATTAGAAATCTGAAAGTAGGAAAACTGAAAATAGCAAGCAAACTAGCAAATCTAGAAATCTGATAGAAAAATTAAACAAAAAATACCAGGTGACATTTAACAACTATTATGCGTCATTTAAAAGCTTACAGGAGTGATCAAAACAATCATAGGCGTGAACAGAATGTGCATAGGTGTGAACAAAATGTGCACAGGTGTCGTCAGATTTCTCGTAGGTGGTGTTTCTCCTGTTTGCGCAAAATTGACGAAAAAGTGATGCTGAAAATATACAAAACTTGATAAAAATGAAGAGAATGAGGCTCAAGGCCCCACGGTGGGCACCAAAAATGTACACACTAGAATGTGCACTTTTCTAAGCCTTTGCTTCCAAGGGAATCCATGAATGGGAATCCTTGAAAATCGACCTAGAGCTCCCTAGGCATGGAGTGCAAGGATATTAAGTGTGCTCTCAGCTAGAGCTATTTAAGCCTATGACCTTGCCAGTAAACCATGCAATGGGAGATTCAATGGAGACAAGGGAAAGAATGCCAATATCCTCAAGAATCAAGAATGAGAATGAAAATGCAACTATCCTAAAAATGAGAATGCAAGCTAAGATATGAAAGGAAATATGCAAGTGTTACAACCCAAGCTAATTAATCTATGTGAGCTAATCTAGAGCATGAAAATGAAATCTAAACTACAAAAGCATAAATATGAAACCAGGATGCAAGAAATGAAAGATGGATGCAAGAAAGTCTTCAAAGGCTCCAAAGTCTCCAAACAATCTTGCAGCATAAGGTTAGTATTCAAAAGATGGATTCTAAAATGAGAAGAGAGCTCTCCTTTTATAAGAAATGAGAAAGAATGGACCATGGAGATTAAGAGGCAAAAAATTTAATCAACGGTGGAGATTGAAAGAGGAGCAATCCATGTGCACAAATATCCTCCAATGAGAAAATAAGAGTTGACTTTTGTGTCCATATGAGACAAAAAGTGCTTTTTCCCTTTTTATAAAATAAGAATAATGCTTTATTTGTGCAATGTAGGCTAAGAGGAAAGTGGGGGCTTTTTATTTAATAAAAGGGGAGTAAATTCCTTTTAAATAAATAAAGACTTAGGATAAGATGGTTAGCCCATAGAAAATAATCGAATAAATGATAGAAGTAGGATTTGATCAAGAATAAACAATTGATGATTTTAGCAAATAATGCTAGAAATGGGCTAATAGTCTAGATGACCATTTTTAGATGATTACAATAGACTATGAGTACATATTCATGAGTGAATTTAGATTCAATGTGATTAATTGAGAATTCAAATATTTTGGTTCACCTTGTATTTTATATATTTCATTTATTTTTTGATATATAATTATTGTGTGCATACAACTCTTGACCTTGAGTGAGTTAGGATAGTTTGGTCTTATTTATGAATTCTCATGTCACAGTCATCATATTTTTAGTTCATTGATGATGTATTATTAAATGCTCCACTTTTTCCTATGATGCATTGGTATTTCATTCTGTACTTTATCTACATACACCTAGACATGTATTCCAATATGTGTTTAATTCACCTAGACATGGATTTGTATTCTAAATAAACTCTATCCACGTATAACTATATTTATATTCCATGATGAACCTATTTAATATGACTATTAGGTAGTTCATCATAATTATTAGTGAAGGTGTAGAGAACATAAATTTGAATCTAATGAGATATCTTTGCAACCTACTAATCTTAGCCTTCCTCCTACAATTTTAGGAGCCAAGGTACATAAGAGTAAGATATCACTAATCAATTTCAAAACATATAGTCCAACAGTTCTCTTTGGGACTTATTGTGCATATGTCACTCATATATATTGAGTATTATTATAATATTGCATACATCACATATATATTGAAGTGAATTTAAATGTTCAAGCACAAGAATTGTCTTTATAAATTATTATAGAGATTTTATATATTATTAGACATCTCTTATCTTTATAAATTAAGTAAAATATAGTTATAAAAATATAAAATATTTATTCATTGGTGATAAAGCTAGTTTGAATATACATGTATAATTGATTATGAAATTCAGAAACTTGGATTTATCAAAATTAGAAAAATTAATATAATTATAAAGTATTTTGATAATACTAATGGATAATACATTAGTGCTATTACTCTTCCTATAATTTTAAGACCATTTACTTAAGGTGTACTATTTCATGTGACTCTAGAGATTAGTGCATAATTTGACATAAATTCATCCCTAAATTTATGTTATGAGATCAATTCCTTCTACATTTCACTAAACTTTGAAATCCATCCACAAAATTAGCAATGTGTGATATATTCCAATATTCTTCCCTTTAGTTATTATAGGTGGTTAAGGATACTAATAAGTTTATTAGATAAAATCAAAGGCCAAAGAATCCTAAACGAGAGGGAGAAAATAATAAAGGAAAATCAAAATAAAAACTCAGGGAGAAAAATATTTGACAAAATGGTAACACAATATGTAGCTTATATGATTGGGGCGAGCTGCATATAACTTCACACATTCTATTGTATGAGAATTCAAGATTGATCCTAGACATATTTATATTCCTCATTTTTATATCAATCGCTTATCTATAGCTATCTATAAATTGAGAAGAAAAATTGGTAGCAATGAATCAAAATTAATTTGAGTGTGTGATACTGATTCAAGAATGAATTTTTAAAAAATTATGATCTTGGGTATAAAGTCATACAAAGGCTTGGTTACAAAGGAAAAACAACTCCATCCTTGAATTGATTGACAAATCATAAAACAAAGGACATAAGAGTATTAGATGTTAGAAAATAATGATCATTATCTAGTTACATTTGATCCATTTCCTACATAATCCATGAGAGACAAGCATATATACAAGCTTACAAAAATACCTTTATGCATAGGTCAAATAGACAATCCATACGATATCACAAGATATACCTTGGGAAAACCCTCATGAGGGAAACATCCAATCTATAAAAGCATTCATACTCTATTGATATATTTTTCCATAAAGAAATGCAAACCACTTACAGAGTTACAATGAACAGCCCTAGAACATAAACCCCTCCAATACATTCCCATGAGTCCAAGCATGTATCCACACATCCCATTTTATCATTCACAACTACAACCGTTAGAAAGACTCAATAATTACAAGTCATTCAACTAGTCCACCCCAAACTACTAACATGTGTTTTCTTTTATAGACACGAGCTCACACAAAATATAAATAGTGGTAAAGTAAAATCATGTGAATACAATAGCATTGACCCCTGACTTACTATTGGGTACTAATTTTACACTTTATTAAATATCTTTCCCCAATATTAAATAATTATAATATCATATCCCAGTGTAACACCCACATTAAAATCCCAATATTATAATACAACACATAAAGTGGCCCCAACAATAGAATCTCTACAGAATATCCATGGAATCTTTATGTGATGCAAATCCATTTAGGTTCTCATAGATGAAACACATAATAATAAAATATAACATTGTAAATATTATGCAAGGTGTACAACACCTTATCCCAACATCAAAAATATTCTAGAAGATAATGAAAATATTTAGAAGAGATAAAAAGGGAACAACATAGATTTTATCTTTAGAGATAAATGTTCTTCATGCATGAGTATAGATGTTACTAAATTTTGGAATTCTCCAAGATCATTCTTATAGCTTAGAATACTTATGGGAACACTTTAGCATTTATAGTACACTAGAGAATCTTCTTCAATGAGTCTCGTAAATTATCCAACAACAATGTAAAGCATGTTGTACAAGACTAAACACTCATGTAATAACCATACTTCATCTAAACACACTACAATTTCTACCATGGCTTTAGCAAGTCTACTATGTCTTGAGGCCAAATCACAAGGCCTAATTTAGAGAGATTCTAACTACATCATTATAATAATCGCTCCATATATATTTTAAATTATTTGGTTAAAACAATAATCTAAATGAAAATTGTAAGAGACACGTTATGTTTTAAGTTCCTATTATTACAGTTGTATAATTTGTGTGTATGTGAGCATATAGAGAAATAAACACCACAAAATATATAGACAAAGAAATTTTATAAACCAATATAATAATAATAATCATCTCATCATTTATAATTATTATTATCATCATCATGTATTGAATGGCCATTCACTAATGGAATGGTGATATCAAGAACTCGTCCCCTTTCATACTTATCAATCTACTCATAAATCTTATATATATATATATATATATATATATATATATATATATATATATATATATATATATATATATATATATATATATATATATATATATATATATATATATATATATATATATATATATATATATATCCCAATACTCTTATAAATTTCACTCCAGTGTAACTCCCTTACGTGATACTCAAGCCTATGAATCTAGATTTAAAAGGAGCACAAATGATAATCATTTGCATGATGTCACTCTTTCTACTATATCCTTACCTCGGTCACAATTGTTGAGTGGTGTTTTAATATCCAAACATGTTTCAATAGGATTATCCCTCTACTTGAAATATTTCAAACCTCAAGATTCTTCAATTATAAAAGTTTTTTAAGTTCAAATGGTGCCTGAATGACCTAGTAGATAGGTGATATGGAGGTGATGTTCAAGGGGTTCAGTGGAATTTTAATGGGAAATCACTAGAAATTTATAATTAGGAAATTATAACTTGTTTCTAGGTTTCCCATATAGACATAAGGCTCCGTATGTTTTGTACCATATAACATTATATTTGATATTTAAATTATAATTGACACCCATGTTTGCATTATAACACGTGCATGAAATCCTAAATTTAAACCTCTAGATAATCATATTCTAACTAATGTGATAGAATTTTATAAAAGAGGAAGGGAGAGAATGGATAAAGTGATCTTATAGACCTTGTCCTCCAAAAATAACTCAACTATTATATAAATTTGAATTGTAATCATTCTTTTTATTGAGTTGATGTCTTACCAAAAAAAATGGAATAGGGTACATCTTATAGAAATTTATAGATTATGATAAGAATAGGCCACATCCACCCAACTTTAGGAATACACTAAAAATATCTCCTACAATCATTGTTCAAGATGAATACTTAGCATTTAAAGTACGCTAGAGTGTTTGTGTTACCTACACAAAATAGTTTTCCATTAAAAGAAAAAGTCAATGATGTGCAACACCATTTGAATTCATCAAAACCATAAATTTAATGTAAAGAACACAAGATAACAAGACCCATTGATTGGAAAAATAGTAAAAAGATAAAAATAACATAAAGAGAAATAAAATTGTATTAAGAAGTATTTGGTCGATTTCAAACCTTTTAAATGTTAAATTTTGATACATATATAACTTTTTGTGAGAATAGGAAGTTAAAAAACTTCCCTCCAAAGTGATCATCTATGATAAAACCATAAGAAAACAAAGAGTTGTGTATCTTCATATTAAAATTATAAGAAATTAGTAAAGAAATAATAATAATTTAATTTTGACAATCAAATTTGATCAAAATTCATTAAGTGTGAATATAATGTTCAAGTATGAAAAGTCAACATTTCATTAAAAAAAATGCTTGTAGTCAATCTTTTATATATGAGTGTGTTGTACTTCATGTGCAATCTGCAAAGGATTTGTAAGCTAAATTTTTTTTTTGGGTCGATAATAGATGATTTTATTATTTACAAAATATAATTTTGACATAAGTTGCATTCAAAAAAAGTCAAGCCAACTATAAGATAATATTTGTAGGCTAAATATTATCAATAGTAAACCAATAACTATTTCACCATACTTTGATCAAGTTTATATTTCCAATCAAAATTATATTTTAAAGAATAAATTAAGTAAAAAGATATAATCATTTGTACAAAACAATTCAACTTTTATTCTCAATTCTTTAATTTCATACTAAAGAATCATCTTTACTATTCTTAAATACCATTCAATTTGATAGAAATACATTTTTGATAAAAAAAAATTTTAAAAACTATTTACTATTTTTAATATAGATAAAGTGAAAAACTATTATTCAAAAGTTAACCATTTAAATAAAATTAAATTACAAAAGAATTTCACTTTCATTTACATCTTTGACAAGATCACGACTATAAAAGCATAGTCTTTCTCCCCCTTCTAGTCACATGTATGAAAAAGTTGACACTTACCCTAATTGTCACATCTTTGAAGATGAAAGGACGTTTTAAGAGGATTAGGATGGGAAGGAAGAAGTTCAACTAATTGCTTCTAAAATATTTTAAAATACTATAATCCCAATATTGCTTGTTGGATAACCAATGTATTTTTTTAATAATATGACATGGAGTACAACCTAGGCAACAGTTGTATTTAATTTTTTTAGTGTTCTCTCAGTGGTTTCAAGTTTAGTTTCATTTGTTCTCTGTTTTGAAAAGGCTGTAAATATGTACTTTTCCTGCCATGGTAAAATGTAATAACATGCAAACCTTGCAGTGCAGTTACCATGTGAGTCTCTGCATTCTCTTTATGATTTTGTCTCCATGCGCATGACAAATGTGAACGTGACAAAAGCCATGCTTTTATCACACCTAATATTATAATGACTGGATTTACTTTTGAAACAATTACCATTAAAATACCAAATCAATATTGCAACATATGTGGTATAATATTAAAAAGTTTATTTTTATCACTAGCAATGCAAAGTGAC
>BSBK01008915.1:2500-125000 GCA_027943335.1 Chamaecyparis obtusa | reverse complement strand
TTTGATCCTTTTATCCTATTTATCCCTGTATTTCTTCAATTTCTAGTTTCTCTTCCCAATTTCAACTCCAAAGGATGTTGCATTTCCATGAATAGGATGAAATTTTAATGAAAACAATCTTAGATCTTGTTGAGATTCACTCCTTTTCCTTTCAATATCCTTCAAGAAATGAGAAATATCACAAATACACTTCAGAGTCTTACATCCTTCAAGAAAAGAATCCTTCACTTGGTTCATAGCCAATGTAAGAGTGTTCCTATCTTCAGCAATGGACTGTGTTAGCTTTTCTGATCTCTTCTTGACATGTTCTTTTTCTACTCTAGAAATAGTTGTTGGACTAATTGCCAACGTCCCCCTTCAGGATTCGTGACATATTTTAATAGCCTCATGTGTCTTGTATAAGTCTAGTGGTTGTATTAGGATTTAAAAGGTCAATCTTTTGGTGCAAGGACAACTGTTAGTTGTAACAAGTGGTATCAAAGCTTGGTCACATGTTTGAATCCCCTTAGGTGATGTTGAGGGGTGGATTATTGGACTAACCACCAATGTCACCCTTCATGATTGTGGCATGGTTAAATAGCCTCATGTGTCTTCTATAAGTCTATTGGTTGTATCGAGCATTAACAAGTCGATCTTTTGGTGCAACAGAAACTGTTGATTGTAACAATATATGCATCCTCCAAACTTTTCATCTCATCATAGCTAGCACTGACTAGGTGTGCTAATTTGTCCATTGGAGTAGCCTTGTCATCATATGACACTTCAAGTATTAGATCAGAAAGTATATATCTCTTTCCATTAGGACCACTTGTGCATCCTACTTGATTTTATCCTTCTTGGGCTTAGTCTTGATTTCCATTGAAAATTTGAACATTTCTTCAGGGCTCATTGTGATCGAGTCTACTTATCCTATGATAGGTAAATCATCCTCAATGCTCATCTTAGATAGTGAGGAAGGTGTAGTCTTTTCTTGTTCTTTCGAGCTATAGTTACCTCCTCTTGTTTGACTTGAATCACATCATTTGTATCCTCATTGTCTTCCACTTGATTTGTTTGTTGATCATCTATAGGAGTTTTAACTTGTTCACCATCAATCATAGCCTGATTGATACCCATGTTTACTGGTTCTTCTTCCTTTTTTTCCTTAGATACATCTTGCTTCTCATCAAATTCCTATTGATCTTTTATATCCAGAGGCTTGTCATATATTTCCATAGTTGGGATATCACCTATAATGTCCATCTCATCTATGAGTTCCTCAAGTTTGAACTTCACACCATCAATAGTAAATCCCTCATATGTTTAGGTAACCACTAGATCATCTTCTTGTTCTTTTATCGGTTCCCCATCCTTTGTATCTTCAATCATTCCCAAGTGTTCCATCAGGATCTCTTTAGTTTCATCCTAAACTCCAAGAGACTCACCACATAAGAGTCTTGTTAATATCTTCTTAGTTTTTAAGAGTGGTCTTGTCTCTACAAGTATCTTCTTCATTTCCTCTTATGACATTTTTGGTTGAAGTTGTAGTAGAACATATTGGATTAGCTATGTGTCATGTCTAATAGAAGTATGCCACCTAGCATTAAGTTTATCATACAAAGAAATGGGTATTTGTCCTTGTAACTCCATCAAATTTTTTCTAAGATTATTCATATTGTACACTTCAGCATCTTCAATCATTTCTTGTTCCTCCTTTCTAGATTTATCATAATACTTGTTAACTCCAACAAGCATACCCCACTTTCTCACTTCATTGATAATATTATCAATAGAAACTAACAATTCAAAATGACTTAATACTGGGAGAGCCTACCACCTTCGATTTCTTACCTTGATTCTTGAGTTCCTTCTTCTCTTCTTCTGATTTTTTTCCTTCAGCTTCTTCATATCCTTCTTTCTATCCCTTATCTTTTTCTTTCTTTCTCTTTCAAATAAATTTTGTAGCAGTAACCTACTTGGATTTTGTGGTGTTTTTGTGACTGGTCTTTTGACTGGAATATTTATTGAAGTTTTTTTCTCTTTCTTTATTGCACTAGTACTTCTTGTTTATTGATTGGTTGAGGCACTACTAGTTGCACTAACATTTTCAACATCTTCATCTTCTATTGTACCTGATATACTAGCTTTCTTAGTAGCATCTTTGGTTCTAGCCTTCTCAAATTGTTCTTTTGTAAAACCTTTCTAAATCATAAATTGTTCAACTTCCTTTCTCACTTTCTTCTCAATAACTGGTTTCATCAAGTCATTGTGCACTTCAAGTCTTGGGATCTACCAGTTGAGCTAACAAGTTCTCAACATACATGGTTAGAATATCTTCATCTATCTCATAGCCCATAGGCATCACCCATGAGGTTCTTGGCTCAACTAATTCTATCCAAAAAGTGCCAATATCAACCATGAAACAAATAGTATCTTTGTACTTATCAACAATCTCAGAAGGTATCATTTCTTTTACATGCATCTTCTTCTGGAATATCCTCAAACCTTCTAAGTAAAATCACTTCCTAAGATTATGATATTGTTATTTATCTGAATAAAGTTAGGAGTACCTATATTCCATGCAATATCACTGATATCAGGGAACGTGTTTTGGAAATAGAAGAATAAACATGTAATCACCTGTCCATATATGAATTTCTATCTCTTATCCTTTTTTATCTCAATATTTAACATTAGTTTCACTTTCATCACCTCACCCAGATCGTAGTCAGCATTTTCCTTGATCATCTTGTATGTTGTATGAATAGTACCACTGGGTATGCTATTCAACTGACTAGAATGGTAGACCTTGTAACCAATAACCATAGATGTTTATTTCACCTCTTCATCTATAATGTCATTCATAGTCATCACATGACCATCCTACCTAGATTTAATCAAAATGGTCACTTCTTCTTTAGGAATAGTGTGAAGAATGGATACATCACTTGTTGAACATCGACTGGTTATAGTATAAATTTCCTCAATTTATAATTTTATGTGGTCGGTCCATCCACATGAACTGATCATGAATTCTACTTAAAACATATTGATCTAATCCTCTTCAAACTCATCAGGATAATCGACCACGTGATGAAAATATTTATCTGCAATGCATTTATGCTCATCTTTCAATACTAAGTTATCATCGCCTAATATCTTATACTATTCATAGATTACCCCTAATCCTAGATCTTCAAATTTACAATGAATGTAAGCTCTAACATCTTGAATGTATAGAACACCATAGGGCACGCTAGTTAGGGCGCCTTCTAGGTTATTTTCCATTGATTTGAATGGATGTCTTTTAAATTATGGTCTAGGTATTTCAGTTATGTTAATCAACTTAGGAGTAGCCATCTTAAGTTTCAACAACAAGTGCAGATAACAGACAAATACCTCAAACTGTTCACAACTAGGGTTCTTGCTGAAATCACGATAATAATGACAATAACCAAGACAATAATTACCACTACCAATTGGTTTTCTCTTTTAGATCATCACAACAATTCCTTCTAATCACTTGGATCTCTACAAATGGCTCAAACAAAGCTTCTTTTTCTCCACAACAACTTTCAAAATGTGCAAGGTGAAAATGAAATCCAAAAATGCCTTTTTATGTACCTTCGCACACTTATTAAATGCACTTAATGATAGAACATACTTTTTGACCAATTGACCCAAAGAATTGTTATTGATGATCAAAACACCATGACACTTATCAAAACTTCACAATACATTCCAAAATACTTATTGTACCTTTAAATGCTAATAGATCTTACCGCACATCTATAGGGGGTCCAAACATGGATTCAACAATACTTTCTCCCCCTAAGCCACATGAAGACTTATTTTGATGAATAATTCTCCACACCTAATGGAGATGTGGATTCCTTCATTGAATTATTGTCTTCCTTCTTCTTCCAAGTCTTGTTCATCTCTTTCCTAGTCTCTTCTACATTCACAATTTGCTTTCCTTTATGATTGCTTGACTGGTTTACCAATTGTTTCCTAAACCTATAGTCCTGATACAGGAGCATCTCGGGTCCTTGGAAATCCTCTATCACCAAAAAGAATTTGAAGTTTGTATGTGTTGCTCAGTTCCTTCTTTGACCGAGTTGGTCGATAGTTGGTCTGTTTCCTTTGGTTACCGAGGATGGTCGTTTATCTCCTAGGCAGTCAGTTGTTTCACTGGCGCTCGATGATGCTTGTCTATTGCTTAGTCATCTTTGCTTATCGAGTAGTTTATTTTGAGTTTCTTTTGAGGCTGACTTATGCATTGATTATGGGTCACAAATTTAATGCCAATATCAATCATTGGGAAGCGTGTGGTCCCAGATCTAACTATTTCTTCCATTGATTGTGGATCTAAAGGCCAACTTAGTTTGGTAGCCTCTTGTATAAATGTAGTTGATTGTGTAGAGTTTAGGAGGGAGTTTTTGGACAAAAGGTAGAAGATATTAGATTGGAGATTGTTGGAAGATCCTCACATGTTGAGGACTTACGTAATTCATTTTAATATCAGGTTGTAACAAGGAAGACCTTAAAGCCTGACATGTATGAATCTATTTGATGAAAATTAATGAAAGATCATGCATTCTCTCTCTCACTATGCCGTTTACTTCTGTGTGTTGTTGAGAAGGCTGGATCATTAGGGTGTGTCATTGTTTGGCCCCTCTTGACCATGATCTTACATCAAGTGGTATCATAGCGAGGTGAGATCTAGATCTAGGTCTACAAATCTAGGTTTGTAGGTTCCTTCTTGTGAAACCCTAATTGAATTGTTGTGGGGTTGCAAATTGTGATCTAACCTGCAATTGTAGAGGATTTCCAAGATGGTTCATTACAGGCGAGATGTGGATCCAGGATTGGTAGATATGTTGAGACAAATTACTACTAGATTAGAAGCTATTGAGATAGCCCAAAGAAGAGGTAGACATCTTGAGGATGTTAGTGATGATGAATTTGAGGTGGAACAAGGTAATGCAAAACCTATACCTATAATGGATCAGGGTGAAGAAATATTCTTGAAGGCTTTGACAAGTCTGAAGTCTACACCACATTTTAATCCTCCTAAGTATGGTGGAAAATTGGATTTTGATGAATTGGTAGATTGGATCACTGAGATGGAAAATTATTTTGAGTATGAAAACATTCCTGAAGACAAGAAGGTGAAAATTGCAAGAACAAAATTGAAAATTCATGCATCCTTATGGTGGGAACATCTACAGCTGGATAGGAAAAAGAAAGGTAAAGACAAAATCAAGGTATGGAATAAAATGGTGAATAAGTTGAAAGGAAAGTTCTTACCTTGTGATTATCAGATTAACCTAGTTTGGCGAATGCAAAGTCTAAGGTAGAAAGATAGCTCAGTAAAGGATTATACTAAGAAATTCTATAGATTAGATATTAGATCTGGACATGACGAAGATGATGTGGAAAGAATTTCTAGGTACCTGATTGGTTTGAGAGTCTCCATTCAAGAAGAAATCAACTTGGTCAAATTGGAGAACATTGAAGAGGCTTATCAATTTGCATTGAAAGTTGAGGAGAAATTGAATAAGAGACATGAGCAAAGACAAAGAGGTAGAGGTGGTAGATTCCCTAGAGGAAGAGGTAGATCCTATGGTGAAAATGGTAGATCTAAACCTAAAAAGACAAATCTAGATAAAGGCAAGACTGAGTGGAAAGGTGAAAGTTCATCTAGAGGCAGAGGCAATAACTACCGAGGTGGTTATAGTAGAGGAATTTTTTGAGGAACTTGTTATAATTATGGAGAAGAAGGACATAGATCTTTTGAATGTACACATGCAAGTAAGAAGGCCGGTAGTAGTAGAAATGCTTTGGTACAAGAAGAGTCACCGAAGGAACCTGAGAAGGAAAATAACTTGATGGTAAGGAGAGAACTGTGGAATGAAAGTAAAAAGGAAGATCCAGTAAGGAAAAGTTTTTTCAAGACCAGATGTAGAGTTTCTAACAAAGTTTGGAAGGTCATCATTGACAGTGGTAGCTTGGAGAATCTGGCATCTAAGGAAATGGTCACAAAATTGTAGTTGAAAAGGTTGGAACATCCAAAGCCCTATCAAATTTCATGGATCAAAGATGAACATACACTCTTGGTAAGTGAACAATGTTATGTGGATTTGAAAATTGGAAAGTACTATGATAAGGTGTTGTGTGATATCATGCCTATGGATTGTTGTCATAATTTTTTGGGTAGACCTTGGCAATATGACAGACATGCTATGTATGATGGAAGATTGCATAAGTATACTATTGTGGCTAATGGAAAGAAACAAATCTTGTTACCTTTGATGGAAGAACCTGTTAGTAATGTTTCCACATCTGTGAAAGTTTTCTTGATGGAAGGAAGAAAGTTTGTTAAGGATTTGAAAAAGAGTGATGTATGTTTTGTTGTGATTCCTAACAAACCAAGTAAGAAAATAGAGGATAGTGTCCCTGAGGAGATTGATAAATTACTCACCGAGTATAGTGAAATCATTTATGATAATGTACCTAATGGTTTTCCACCAAAGAGAAGCATTGACCATTGTATGGATCTAATCCCTGGAGCTAGTTTACCAAATAAGGCACCTCATCGGTTAACACCTAGTGAGAATAAAAAATTGAACCGACAGATTCAAGACTTGCTAGAGAAAGGTTTGATTAGAGAAAGTTTGAGTCCTTGTGCAGTACCTGTTGTATTAGCATCGAAGAAGAATGGAGAGTGGTGAATGTGTATTGATTCTAGAGAAATCAATAAGATAATAGTGAAATATAGGTTTCCTATGCCGAAAATGGATGATATAATGGATAATTTGACTAGAGCAAAGTATTTCACCAAAATTGATTTGAAAAGTGGGTATCATCATATCAGAATTAGAGAAGGTGATGAATGGAAGACTGCTTTCAAGACAAAAGAAGGTTTGTATGAGTGGTTGGTTATGCCTTTTGGTTTAACTAATGCACCGAGTACTTTTATGAGATTGATGAATGAAGTTTTCAAGAAATTCTCAGGTAAGTTTGTGATTGTATATCTTGATGACATTATGATATTCAGCAAGACTAGAGAAGAACATTTTTTGCATGTTAGACAAGTTTTACAGAGGTTAAAAGAGGAAAAGTTGCTGATAAATCTGAAAAAGTGTTCATTCATGAAAAAGGAGATTGTGTATTTCAGATTTGTGATTTTAGCTGATGGTTTGAAAATAGATCTTGAAAAGGTTGAAGCTATTTTGAATTGGCCCACACTTATGAATGCTAGTGAGGTAAGATCATTTCATGGTTTGGCAAGTTTCTATTGAAAGTTCATAAGGAATTTCAATTCAATTTGTAATGCTATGACTGAAACTATGAGAGGAGATAAAAGGGAATTCAAGTGGACACATGGAGCTGATAAAAGTTTTGAGACTCTAAAGTAGAAGGTTGTTGAATTGCCTATTTTGGCATTACCTGATTTCAGTAAGGTATTTCAAGTGGAATGTGATGCAAGTGGAAGTGCAATTGGAGCTATGTTGAGTCAAGAAGGTAAACATGTTGCTTTCTTTAGTGAAAAGTTGAATGATGCTAGAAGGAAATATTCTGTGTATGATCAAGAATTCTATGCTATTGTTCAAGCACTAAAGAAATAGAGACATTATTTGATACCGAGTGAATTTTTGTTGTATACCGGTCATAAGGCTTTATAGTATTTGGATCAAAGACATATGAAATGGGTTGAGTATTTGCAGAGTTATACATTTGTGATAAAGCATAAGAGTGGAGTCACTAACTGAGTTGCTAATGCATTGAGTAGAAGATCTTTGATGACTAAGATGAAAATTGAAGTTCTTGGTTTTGATGAGATGAGAGATTCTTATGAGTTTGATCCTGATTTTTCTGAGCCATGGAGAAAGTGCAGAGCACCTATTCAAGATCAACAAGATACTAAATGGGATGAATATTTTATTCAAGAAGGTATGTTGTTTAAAGGTATTTAGTTGTGTATATCAAGAGGAGTAATGAAAACTAATCTGATAAAGGAGAAACATAGTAGTGGTTTGGTTAGACATTTTGGTATTGATAAGACATGGAATTTGCTTAAGGAGAAATACTTTTGGCCGTAGTTGTATAAAGATGTTTAGAAATTTTTAAAAAGTTGTGGAGTTTGTCAAGTTGCAAAAGGAGTAAGTCAGAATACTAAATTGTATACACTGATTGTTGTACCTGAGAAACCTTGGATTGACATCAGTATGGATTTTTTTCTTGGCTTACCAAGGAAAGTAAGAGGTAATGACTCTATATTTGTTGTTGTGGATAGATTTTCTAAAATGGCACATTTTATACCTTGTAGAAAGACATCAGATTCAGTACATGTAGCATATCTTTTCTTTAACGAAATAGTTAGATTGCATGGATTACCAAGGAGTATTATCTCTGACCAAGATATTAAATTTTTTGTATACTTTTGGAAGACCCTTTGGAATAAATTTGGCACTAAGTTGAAATATAGTTCTACATTTCACCCACAAACCGATGGACAAACAGAAGTTGTGAGCAGAAGTTTGGGAAATCTTCTGAGATGTTTAGTTGGAGACACACTAAGTAATTGGGATTCTGTGTTGGCACAAGTAGAGTTTGCATACAATAATTCAATGAATAGGAGTACCGGAAAAACACCATTTGAGATTGTGAGTGGAATACAGCTGAGAGGTATATCTGATTTAAGGGATATTGTTGATGAAAGTAAGAGAAGTGTTCAAGGAGTAAAATTTGTTGAGTACATGAAGACATTACATGAAGATGTGAAGCTGAAGCTAGAAGAGAGTAATAAAAAATACAAAGACAGAGTTCATAGATCAAGGAGACATAAAACTTTTGATGTTGGTGATGAAGTGATGGTTCATTTGAAGAAAGGTTGATTTCCTGTTGGAACATATGGGAAGTTTAAGATGAAGAAGTTTGGACCTTGCAATATTTTGAGGAAATTTGACAGTGGAAATGCATATGAGATTGAGTTACCTGATGAAATGGACATATCGCCTATTTTCAACATTACCAATTTGTATGAATATCATGAACCTGATGAAGATGTGACAGTATCAATGGAATATCCTAAGAAACAGAAAGAGCAAGTTGAATAGATTTTGGAGCAAAGAATTGGAAAGAGTACAAGAGGAAAATAATATATGGAATATTTGGTAAAGTGAAAGAATAGACCAACTGAAGACAGTTCATGGATTTCACAATCTAAGTTGGATGCAGCTCAGACCAGACCTATTTCATGATTTGGAGAATCATCTCAAACAACCTCAGGTGTCTGATGCAGGAGCATCTTAGGTCCTTGGCAATCCTATGTCACCAAAAAGAATTTGAAGTTTGTATGTGTTGCTCGGTTCCTTCTTTGACCGAGTTGGTTGGTAGTTGGTTGGTTTCCTTTGGTTACCGAGGATGGTCAATTATCTCCTGGGTGGTTGGTTGTTTCACTGGCACTCGGTGATGCTTGTCTGTTGATCGGTCATCCTTGCTTACCGAGTAGTTTATTTTGAGTTTCTGTTGAGGCCCACTTACGCATTGATTATGGGTCATGGATTTAATGCTTGTATCAATCATTGGGAAGTGTGTGGTCCTATATCTGACTATTTCTTCTGTTGATTGTGGATCTGAAGGCTGACTCAGTTCAGTAGCCTCTTGTATAAATGTAGTTGATTGTTTAGAGTTTAGGAGGGAGTTTTTGGATATAAGGTAGAAGATATTAGATTGGAGATTTTTGGCGGATCCTCGCATGTTTGAGGACTTCTGTAATTCATTGTAATATTAGGCTGTAATTGGAAAGGCCTTACAGCCTGACATGTATGAATCTATTTGATGAAAATTAATGAAAGATCTTGCATTCTCTCTCTCACTATGTTCTTGTTTTCTTCCATGTGTTGTTGAGTAGGTTGGATCATTAGGGTGTGCCATTGTTTGGCCCCTCTTGACTAGGATCTTGCATCAAGTCCCTTGCTATATGTCCAATCAAATGAAAATTAAAACATCACATACCAATCAATCTCCTTGGTCCAACATTACCTCTTGCAGTCCTCATTATACAATTTACAACCATGTATCCATAATTGCCACATATTGAGCATGTGATATTTAATTTCCTCTCTTTGGTAAGGTGTTTTTTGGTTCACGGGTAACCTCTACTTGTTCATTCTTAACCTTCACTCATCATCTTTGCGACCATATTTATTGCAATTGAAACAATGACCATCAAATATATTAGATCTACTATTGGATCTAGATCTACAATCATGAGCACTGTGACCACACTTATTGCAGTTATAGCAATATCCACCAAAAGTACTAGTCCTATTTTCAGATCTACTTTTACATACATTTATAGTATGACCTACCTTGTGAAAATTAAAACATATAGGCTTGTAGGATTTCTTACCAAAAGTTCTTTTTGTTACCTTTAGTGGATAATTTCCTTCTTGCTTGATGTCTTTTGTTCTAAAAGATCCACCAACTTCAAAAGTAGTAAAACCGGTATACCCTAGTCCTATGGTCTCTTTCCTTGTTCTTTGATTTCTAAGTTTCTTATCAATTTTCATATTACTTTCATTGAATTTCTTTAGTAGATCATTTTGTTTTTTTAGTTCTCCCTTTAATTACTCATTTTCATTTCTCAAATTCTCTTTCTCCCTTATGAATTTTCCATTTTCCTCATTTGTATCATGCAGATGTTCATGCAATGTGCCAACCTCTTGTCTTGTCTTGAAAATTTCATCCTCTACAACTTCCTATACTTCATCCTTGGTCTTTAGGGAATCTTCTACAATTTTCCTTTCATTCTCTTCAAATATCCTTGCTTCCAACTCTTCACACATTTTGATCAATTGGGCTTCAATCTCTCTCTTAAGGTATTTCTTATCCTTGTGTAATTTTTCATTTTCCATAGCCATTGCTTCTAGGGCTTCTTCCAATTTCTCAGATCCACTATGTTCAGACAATTTATTAATGTAATCTTGACTCTCATTTAATTTTTCAAAAAGCTCTTGTTGTTTGGCCAAAGATTTCTTCAAGTGATCTTTTAGATCTTTGATAACCCTTTCATCTTCATCAAGCTATCTCTTGTATCTCAAACCCTCCATATTTTCCTTAAGGATCTTTCCCAATTTGTTAGGCTTCTTCAAGGGCACAAGGATCTGATACCAATTGTTAGTATTATAAGGCACTTAGAGAGGGGGTTGAATCAATGCATCCACAAATTTGAAACTTCTAATAATTATCTTCCACAATAACCAACATGCAAAATATAATATAACGATGATGTATAACATATAATGAATTCACACACAATGAACACAAGACACTTTTTGTTTGTGTGAACCCTTGCTAGAGGGAGAAAACCATGTGTGGGAATGGTTCCCACAAATTTGATGAGTGCACTAGTCAATTATGTCCTATTAGGAGAAAATACCAAAACACTTCTGAGGTTATGCTCAATTAAGAGTATTAATAGCCCGATTAAGAATTGCAACACTCATATTAAAGATCGCTCTGTCAAAGGATTTCAAAACTCTAGTTAAAGAGCTACTTGGTTAAAGTATTTTGATCTTCAGATCTATTAGGATCTTTCTCACCCTATTAAGGGATTTAGATCACTAGCAACCGGTTAGAGTCTACCTTGAATATAAGAACTCAAATGTATGATCTGAGATTAGCACTAGACTTCCAAACAGATCCAATTCTTTGCTCAATTGCACTACTCTAAACACTTTATTTCCTATGTATGTCCTTCAACAATCACCTCCATACACCACAGACCATCGCAACAAAATACTTAATGATTTTCTCAACCACTTATATACTTGTCTTAAGTCGATGCTAGAAACCTAAAATGTTTTTCAAGTTAGCATAAAAATTCAACTTAACATATGAGAAAGTGCACAAAAACCAAAATTCAACATCCTTTATGTTAGTAAAAAATATCTGATCTCGACGACATGTCAGCCCATCACTTACATTTGACTGCTACACTAATCTAAGCAACTGTATTAACTGGTACTCTATTCTTACTACTTGTGTCACTTCAATCCTCAATAACTTACTAAATTCTTCAAACTAAATGATGTGATCATAGATGTAGTCAAATATGCCTCTGTAGATGATGTATGTATGATCGTACACCTTAACTCGATCTCCAACTCCAGATCTTGTCACCTTTACCTTGCATATTATCTTCTTACTGATTGAATGAACACCTAGTTGCTTTTCCAATTTGATCCGTCAATGCCATCAATAAAACTAATCTTTTGTCATCAATAGATCATGTTCTTAGCAATGAAAACACCACAATACAATCATGTGATCAAAACACATATCACCTACATCAAATACCAATAAAAATCCCTCAACTCTACCTTCTATTAGATATTACCACCTCAACCAAATATTTGCATCACTGTCACCCATCCACCACTAGGGGGATATTCTTATGCATCATTCATACCATCATAAATAAATAAAAATGAGTCATAACTTCACACTCATATGTTATGTTTTTTACTCTATTGAGAGGACATATATCACTAAAAGGGTTTCACCAAGGCACTATAAGGTCTCATTAAGGAAATTGTGGTATGGATTAGAGGCTTCCTAATTTTATTTTTTATTCACTTATAAATATATGACCTAGATTGAATAGGGCATCATTGAGGTAGTGGTTGTGGGGATAAAGGCCTTTAGATTTTGGTTTTTTTCTCCCTACAAATATATGGTTGACTCATATTATAATTTTAGTTTCATAATGACAATAGCATCAATTAATCATACAATTTAATAATTATCTTGAGTTTATTTGATAATGTATTTTTGGAGTTTTTATTGGTGTTATTTCTATCTCTCCAATCATTCATACCTTATAGATCCCCACAGCCATAATTTTTATCATCTTTGATGTTACATACCTAGTCTTTCTCACATTCTTTTTGTTTGTGTGAATGAGGATATTAACCTGATTTACACACATTTCAGGTCATATCCGCGTCCCAAGTTACATGTGATCTTATCTTTAGTTTTCTATTGAAAAGGTTTAAAAAACTTGTCACAATATTGTCTTATGATATCTCTCAAACCTATCTATATAGGAAAAGGCTTCATATGTACATTATGCTGTACTATTGATCCATTTTTCTATTTATAATCAATAAAATTATCCTCTTTCTCTACTTACTTATAGAAGTTTATTTAAAATTTTGTAGTTGATCTTGGGAACTATACTCCATGTGTGACTCTTAATAATATCAAATCTTCATATTTACAAACATCGTTCTTAGCTTTGAGGGTCAATAAAGAAGGACCTTTATTTGGGTGCTTCTTGGAATAAAATATACCTCATCGTCAATTTTGGAAAAACTAATACCCCTATTTTCATATATAAAACTTATATTTGGACAAAAACAAATTGATCTTTTTTAGAGGGTTTCTAGACTTTGAATATAAAATATCCACACAGTAACATTATTATATTTCAACAATCCATTTTTAATTCAAATTCATTTCTGGATTTGATTGTGCATATTTTCTTAGCATCATCATTTTGGATCACACTCTGTGATCCATCATCAGAATAATAGAGTGTAGGATGTGTAACAACATAAGATCTTGACCAAACCTTACTCAAAAGCTATATGAAGATATGGGGAGAAGATATGAAACACAAAACTAGGACGCTAGATATCCATACAATCATATGGAATCTAATTTTTGATCTATATTAACTAGTCATTACATTTTGTAACATCAATTCATGCAATTAACTAAATCTATAAATAAAATACTATCTAGCTTATGTCACTTTGACATCAATTTTCATTAGTGCAAGTACAACATTTTGTAGGATTTTCAAACTAATTTTTTTAATGCTTTTTATGTTAGTTTAGGTTTGATTGGACAAGAGCCTAGTCATGGATTTTTTCCACAAATGGGAACATCCAACCAATGGGGCTTCATCCTAGTAGAATAACACAAGGATCTTCATCACCATCTCTTGCATTCCTCCATCGAACATTGTCTGAGTGGTAAAAAGCCCTCAACTCAACCTTCTATTAGACCTTACCACCTCAACAAAACCTTTGCATAAGTATCACCCATCCACCACTAGGGGGGTATTCTTATGCCTCCTTCATGCCCTAATAAAGCAAGAAAAAATGGGAGCCATAACTTTCCACTCCTGTATGTTTTTTTTTCTTTACTCTAGTAGTCCTTGGAAAGTTTGTTTTGAGTAGTTCATAGTGATGCAAATTATTTTTCTTAAATTTTCTATAAATGTATTTTATTTTTTATTAAAGTATAGATCTCATTTTATGACCTTTTAGATCATAATTTTTTGTCTATTTATCCAATATTTGCAATTCTTGCAGCATTAGAAAGGTAAATGTTATTTAAAATCAACATTTACTTTTTTAATTTTTCACAATTTTCTTGATTTCTTAGATGTATTGACATTCAAGGGATTCTTTCTTGATGGACTTCATTTTCAGTTTTTATTCACTTGTAAGGGCCTTCATACCAAAGTATTGCACATGATATATTATCTTTGTTCTCTCTTGGTTATTGTTTTTCTCATGACAAAAAAAGATTCATTTGAGCTCTCACTTCTCATAATTTTCATACATGAAGACTCGAAGTGCAATTGTTTCTCCATTCTAAGGGTTTATAGTCTATTATGAATGAGTATTTACTTTAATCTCAATTGAATTATGAAACATCTTCTCATAGGAACAAATGTGATGAGGTTATAAGCTTGATTGTTCTATAGATTTTTAACCATTTATTGTGCCACATTGAGGGGTGCACCATATTAAAGCAGGTATGGGATAAAGATAGGTATTTTTTGTACATATTTAGCGAATTTTTTTATTTGCAAATAGATCCAAATTCGATACTTCTTTATCCTTGTACATTTTATTCCATCAAGGATTATTTGATTAAATTCAAATAATTGAGATCTTAATTGACTAGTGAGAAATATAAGTCTAATAAGGAATCTATATTCTTGACTTGGTTTAAGCTAAAAGGACCATTTTTTCATCTTTTATTCTTCCTTTATTTCCACTATAGTTGTCTTAGGTGAAGCATTTAAAATGAAACAAATTAAAAATAAATAAAAAATAAAAACTTGGGACAATTTGTGATTGTTTTTATTGGAGAGAAAGCTAATATTTTCTAGTTAAATGCATTTCCCAAGGGTTGAGAATTGTTAGCTAGATCATACAAAGAATAAGGAAAGAAGAAACCCAAAACCTAGATGAAATATGGCGAGCCTTCCACATCTTCCCAAGAAGATAAACTAAGAAGGAGACCAACATGTGCATACTAAAAGAAACAAAGAAATGATAAAAAAAACTATTACAAAACATAATTAGAATACCTGAAGCATCTTATTCATAAAAATAATATTCTATTACCTTCAACAATATATTTTGGTTCTTCTTCTTCACCATCATCATCTATACTATTAGAGAAAATAGGATTCGTTAATGGGATCCATAATATGAATGGTAAAGCATTTTTTACATCTACAAGGAGATGGCTTCTTGATTCTAGACCTTCACATCATAGGGTACATTCTCTTCATTTTAACCTTGCACTTCACCACATATTTTGATAGGAAAAAATACATATTCACATGTTTGTGGGAAATTATCTATTTCAAATGGAAGAAAACATGTTCAATGATGTAATTTGAGTTTCATACTTGTTGATAGATCTATTTTCTATCTAAAATTTATGCATAGTGGAACAAGGAAGACAATTGATTTCACACATCACTTCATGATTATCATATACTTGGGGAGTAGATACATCATGACTAGTATGATGGTTGATCACCCATCTCATTTGTACACCTTTCTACATTTTCTATTGATGGTGATATAATTCCTTTGACAAGTATTCACACTCATGCATCTAGTGTGAATCACATTTCTTATAAGTTTGGTCACTTGAACCTTGGTATTCTCAAGATTTTTTTTGAGCTTTCATCTCCTCCATTTCATGTTTCTTAATATTTCAATCTTGTCATGGGTTCTAGTATTTAATTTTAGTATGATGGTCATAGGATTTCAAATGAAACATTTTGGGAAGATTACTTTATAGGTAGTTTAGATTCATTTTTTGAGTTTCATATTGTATTTTTGGAGGACACACTTGAGAATATCCACTTCTTATATTATGATAGATACTTTTGGAAAAAAAATTCATAAGTTTCCAAATGGTCCTAGTCTACCATATTCATAAGTTTGTTTTTTGTGTCATACTCTAACAAGAAGACACTTGAGAAGTGTATAATAACACCATTGTGAGGCTTCTTCCCTCATATATCTTCTTAGACTTGGATTTCTTCTACATTAACCATTGGTTTTGTCTTTTCCCAAGGGGAGAATTTTTGTTTATAGGTATTAAATTGTATTTGTTGTCAAACACTCACCATTGGCACAAAAGCTACTTTGTTATAAGGGGATCTATAATCACACCCAATCTCTTTTAATGGGGTGATATCTACTATATATTTTTAATGGATATAATCCTTGAGGGGCCATGTTAAGTCACCCTTTCATCACTTTTTCATGTTCTGTTTCTTGCATTCTCTCTTTTAGAGAGTGTTTTTTTCTAAGTTTTTATTTTAATCCATTTGTGAAAGATATTTTATTCATGGATTACTAATATGGCCTAGTATTTGAGACCAATATGATGAAAAGAAGGGGTGGCTATTTTTGCATTGATATAATATTTCATAAATTTGAAGTTTTTAAAACATATAATTCAAATTTCAAACTCCTTAATGGTGAACTTTCACTTCCTAGGCCTAGTTTCCCTAGTAACCCTCCAAATAGGCTTATCGGGGCATAACTTCTTATGCAAACCTCTTTGGATCAAACCAAAAGAATATTGAGATAAAATTTTGGGAATTAAACAATATATCTAAAATTTGGATAGGGTTACTTTGGATCATATTCCCCTTTAATTGACTAGTAATCAACATATATGCCTAAAGAGAGCAGTAAAATGTATATTTTGACCATAAATTTCAAAAAGAAATAAACTCCAAGAAATAAAACTTGATTAAAAATCCCATTTGGTCATTATAGATCATATCAAAATTTGGGTATAGGTTACTTTGGAAAGAATGGTTCAAAAATGGACCATTGCACTATAAATTAAGCCTAATTAGGCTCATTTTCCAAAGCAATTTCAAGATTTACTCTCTACAAATCACAAAAATTCACTCTTGGTATTTCCCCAAGTCTCATAGGTTCTTAATATGAAACTCTCATCAACTAAGATCACATTCTAAACTTCCATCTATAAAACCCTCCTCTTAGCCACCTTCTCATACCAAAAACAAGGAGTTTTCAACCTAGGGCATCACCAAAATTGCATCAAATTTACTCCTCTACTCCTAAAAACTCATGGAACATAAAATACATCCAAATAATATCCATTCCACCAAGCTTTAGAATTTTTTAATGATGGAATGGGCCCAAGACATTATTTTATGGATCAAACCCTCACACCTAGGGTTTTAGACCCTGTCTTGGTAAAATGCTTGTAAAATGTGCAAAACTTAATAAAAAAATGTTGAAACCAATTCCAAATGAAATTATATTCAACACTCTTTCCAATACACCTAGCTTCAAATCATGGATCCTCCATACATATTTGTACAATTTCCCGCAACAATAAAAAGACATCTAGGAATCAAGAAATTATTACTTCTTATTGTAATATCTTCACCTTACATCGTCAACAAGCTTGGAATTAAATTCCTAAGGCATATTTAAACATATCCAAAACATTTACAAATACTATTTGAATCCCAATGGTTTATTTTGCATTTACATTGACAAAAGTTGCAAAAAATGCAAGATGACATTTTGACAACTTTGACAATATTTTCCATATGACACAAAAATAACCTCCTAAGACTCCTACTTGACATAACCAGGTTAAAAATGGCCTAAAATGCCTTATTACATGATAAATGCATGAAACAAAGTGTTTTTCACAAAATGGCATCATGGAGGCATGAATTTCACTAGGTGCTCCTTAACCATACTCCTATGGGAAAATGAACTCAAGTCCCCTTGAGTGCAGGTCTTCTTTCTCTTATTGGTCTTCCAATTATTTTGTACCATTTCCTAGATGTCTTCTTGGAGTTTCCTTTGTTTCTACAACTTTTTGTCTCTAATTTTCCTTCTCAACTCCTCTTCTTCGTTCATCCTTATAAGGTAGTCTTTCTTTGGCATCCTTCTTTGAACCTTATCTCTTTCAAGAGCCTTCTTCTCAATTATTTGAATCTTCTTGTCTAAAAAACCTGCACATGCATAGTCCAAAGAAATATCAGAAATAAAATGTGGAGACCTTGAAGTCTCCTCCTTGCACCATACACCCCACTTCAACCTTGTCTTTTAAGTGTCTATGTTGATGAACAACATCTTCCAACTCTTCCATCACCACATCAACATGCCATTTAAACCATCCTTGATCCTGCAAAATCAACTCATCCTTGACCTTCCAAAACTCATATTTTGACACCAACTCAACATCATTTCCCTCCAAAATCATATCATTCTTCAAATTTTTTGTCTTTGTACCTTCAAGATCTAATATGGTTGTAACCTCCATGTGTTTTTCTTCTTTTACTTTGACAAACTCTTCCTTACCAAATATCATCACCTTAGCTTGCTTGGTTTTTTCACTATATTCCTTCATTAATAAATATTTTGTCATGTCTGGTTCGATTTTCTCCTCTTTCCTTCTCCTCTAAATAATATTCTTAATAGGCCATGTAACCTTCTTTTTTATTGGTAAATGGTACCTTTTCTCGTGGTTTTCTCTCTCAAGCAATTGTTGCATCTCAAATTCCATTATTTTTCCATTTCTTCTTCCATTTCTTTTATTTTCTCCAAGGATTTCCTCAACTCTCATATCTCTTTTGTTCAACACCTATTTGTTTTTCCTTCTCACTTTTCTTCTTTACCTCTCATTCCTCTCCTTTTCTCTCTTCTTTCTTATTTTGCAAGCCCTCACTTCGCAAGTATCTCTTCCACACATCCATTATTCACATGCACAACTATCTTCTACCCAATAGAATTCTAGAAGATGCACTCTCCAAAACCTCTTCTACCCACTTCCTCTTAGTGAAATAAATCTACGCACCTTCTACTCAGCTTCATCATTATTAGAAGATACAACAAACTCTCTCACAAATCCCTCTCGAGATTTTCTGGCTCTAATACCAATTTATGCAAAGCGGGGGTGTCTATGTCTTCCTTTATACCATATTTTACAACTTCAAATATTTTCAAACATCTAATGCAAATTTCAAACTCCTTAATGGTGAACTTTCACTTCCTAGGCCTAGTCTCCCCAGTAGCCCTCCAAATAGGCTTATCAAGGCATGACTTCTTCCGCACACCTCTTGGGATCAAACCAAAACCATATTGAGATACCCTTTTGGGTTTTTAACAATATGTCTAAAAATTGGAAAGGGTTACTTTGGAGCATATCCCCCATTAATTGATTAGTAATCGACATATATGCCTAAAGGGAGCAACAAAACATGTATTTTGGCCATAAATTTCAAACCATAACTGATCTCTAAGAAATAAAACTTTATTAAAATACTATTTAGTTTTTATTAAACATATGAAAAATTGGGTATAGGTTACTTTGGAAAGAATGGTTCAAAAATGGACTTCTACGTTGGAAATTAGGCCTAATTATGCTTGTTTTCCAAAGCAATTTCAAGATTTACTCTCTGCCAATCATAAAACATCACTCTTGGGGTTTCTTCGAGTCACATAGGATCTGAATATGCAACTCTAATAACTGATATCACCTTCTTAACTTCCATCTACAAAACCCTCCTCTTAGCTACCTTCTCATACCAAAAACAAGGAGTTTACAGCCTAGGGCATCACCAAAATTCCATCAAACTCACTCCCCTACTCCTAAAAACTTATGGAACATAAAATAAATCCAAATAAACTCCATTTCATCAAGTTATAGAATTTTTAAATGGTGTAATGAGCCCCAATGCACTACTTTATGGAGCCAACCCTCACGTCTAGGGTTTCAGACCTTGTCTTAGTAAAATACTATAAAAATGTGCAAAACTTAATAAAATTTGATGAAACCAATGTCAAATAAATTATATTAAAAAATATTTACAAAACATCTATTTTTAGATCATGGAGCCTATGTACATATATGTACAATTACCTGCAACATCAAAAAGGCATCTAGGAATCAACAAATAGTGACTTTTTATTACAATTTCTTCACCTTACATCATCAACAACCTTGGAATCAACTTCTTGAGGCATATTTTAAAATATCCCCAATGGTTACAACTACTATTTGAATCCTAACTGTTCATTTTTCATTTACATGACAAAAGTTGCAAAAAATGCATGACAAATTTGACAGTATTTTCCATGTGACACAAAAATATCCTCCTAAGACTCCTACTTGACACAACCAAGTTAAAATGTCCTAAAAGACCTTATTAAAATCAATACATGAAACAAAGTGTTTTCACAAAATGGCCTCATTGAGGCTTGAACTGTACTAGGTGCTCCTGCACCATAATCCTTGCATCCTTACATCATTTATGCATATTTATAGTCATGCATTTATTTATTTTGGGCCTACATTGCACTTAAGGGGGGATTTTGGTGTGCATAGGGACATCACCTTATTGGTTCACCTATTAGATCATGTTCACACATGTCCACATGTCAGACATTTGTCACGATCTTATCTTGTATTTTCCTAACTTTCAACCTTTCCTATATATACAATCTCTCATATGTATATTGACTCATTATTGGTCACTGCACCATTGTTGCATCCATAATCAAGCAAACTCTTTTCTTTCTCTACTCTCTTTAGAAATCTTATTTTTTATTTTGTAGGTGAACTCAGGAACTTGATTCCTTGTGTGGCTCTTATACTTGTGTGTCATCATATGTGTCTAGACTTGGTAATAAAAAGGAGTTCTGAGATAATTTTTATTCACATATATATAAAAATGAAAAAGATACGAGACAATAATTTCTTCATAATATCATTTATGTATTTGAAAAATGGTAGAAATCAAGCTACCTAAGTCATTTTGATTTTTGTTATCTTGATGAAAATTCTTGAATCTTTTATAATTTACATTTGAAATTGTGTAAAGTTAATTATTGCATTATCAAGGGTGGTGAAGGTTATAAGGGAATGGTGTTCATTCACAACTTGGTTGTCTTATCCCTAGGTATTTTTAGGTTAGTGAAATGACTTACTTTTCTATGTAATTATTGGTATTACGCATTATCAATATTCATTTTACTTTCAATCTTAGAAAATTTGATAAAAATGATTAGCCAAACTACGATAAGTAAAGTCTTTGTAATACTTCAATTTCATCATAATAGTAAGATCAATTAATTTTGTTATGTCATGAGATTCTTCATAGTGAATTTTTCCTCTTAGGAGGTTAGGGATTTGTTGCACTCATTATTGGTCAATCCTTGGTCTATCTCCTTGAGTTCCCTCTTAGAACCTCTCAATATCAAATCAATTTGGGTTAGGCTACCAAATCTTCTATCTATTTTTAGGAAGACTCCTAGTATTCAAGGTCATTGGCAATGAAATGGTTGCTTCTTTAGACTAGATTTTACTACTTCCTACATGGACTACTCTATCCATTGATGCAGGAGCATCCTGGGTGTAAGAGCAATCTTGCATCACCCAAAAATATTTCTGTTTTTGTATTCAATAATGGCTATTTTAGTGCAGAGCTGCTATTTATGAAAAGTTACTATTTTTGGTAATTTTTGCATGTGCTCAGAATGATCTGATTTCTTTCTTGGAGGTTCATTTTGGTTATATAAGTCTGCCAGTAAAGTTTCATTGCCAGATCAAGTGTATATTGGAAGATATTGAAGATTTTCGGTATTGGCAGCAGGGTACAGAAACTTCGAACTCAGTTTTGAAGGCTTTAGAGGCCCCGGATGAGGTCGAATTTTGGGCTGAATGAAGCTTGCTTAATTCAAGCGTTGTAGAGCGCTTCGTGGCGTTTCCGAAATGGGGTTATAATAGCCGATCGGGTCAACTGGTGATGACTTATGGCTTTCGGAAGTTGGGCCACTTGAAATGGCAAAAAATAATTTTCTTCAAAATTTCTGTTCGGGTTTCAAAGGTTATCTTGAGCCGACTATGATGTAATAAAATGTAAAATAAAATAATTCTAAGTTTGGTTGGCCTTATTGGCTAAAATTCTGGAACCTTCCCAGGCGGTGGATAATTGCCTATATAAGGAAGGCTGTGTTATTGTCTTAGGCAGTTCAGAATAGTTCTGGGTAGTAGATCTGGGTATTGATTCGAGGCTTTGTCCTACAGAATATTGTAAGGGAATGCCCATGTGGCTTTGCATATTGTAATTCTGAAAGTTTGTAATTCCACCTTTGTGGAGATAATAAGAAGCCAATTTTCTGTTCTTGCATATTGTTGTTGTTTCTCTATTTCTGTTATGTGTTTGTGGTATTAAGGGGAGCACCCTTCATCAAGTGGTATCAGAGCAGGAGTTCTTGAGTGTGTAAACAGATCGCCGACTGTGAGGCAGTTTGCACCAGGACCGTGGCTAGGGTTTCAGCGCGCATCGCGAAAATACCTCCACGAAAGGAACGTGGCGGAAGAGCTGGTGTTGTAACACCTGAGGTTAGAGAGCTGCAGAGACAAGTGCGAGCATTGCAAGAAGAGATTCGCAGAGG
Organism: Chamaecyparis obtusa; assembly: GCA_027943335.1. NCBI lineage: Eukaryota > Viridiplantae > Streptophyta > Pinopsida > Cupressales > Cupressaceae > Chamaecyparis > Chamaecyparis obtusa. The sequence continues at coordinate 102,225 of BSBK01008915.1, read as the reverse complement.
AATGAATCTTAATGTCGGAGACGAAAGCGAGGATGAAGCTGAAGAAGAATATCAAGAAGGAGAAGTTGAAATTGTGAACCAGGAGGAAGAAAGACTTTTTCGGGCGATTTCCAAGATTGGGAAAAGACCTAAGATTGAGGTTCCTACATTTTCTGGAAATCTTAACCCAGAGGAATTGATCGACTGGATCAATGAGTGTGAAGAATATTTTGAGTATGAAGATGTTGAGGATCCTGATAGGGTCAAATTTGCGAAGGCCAGACTGAAAGGTCATGCGAAGATATGGTGGCAAGAGATTCAGTTGGAGCGAAATAGAAGGGGAAAGGAGAAAATCACGAGATGGGATCGGATGGTGGATAAATTGAAGCGACAGTTCATTCCTGTTGATTATGAGCTTGACCTACTGAAGAAAATGCAGAGTTTGAAGCAAGCAGGAAGATCTGTTCAGGAGTATACAGAGGAGTTCTATCGACTTCTCATCAGAACAGGCCATGCAGAAGCTGATAAGGAGAAAGTTGCCCGATACCTTAATGGGTTAAGGCCAAGCATTCAGGAGGAGCTGAATCTGGTTCGAATGAACAGTATTGAAGAGGCATACCAGTTTGCCCTAAAAGTAGAGGAAAAGCTGAACAAGAAGTTTGAGAGCAGACAAAACGAAAGAGGTCGCGGTGGACGATCTGGTGGACGGTCATATGGTGGCCGAAATGAAGATTCGAAAAAGAAGGATGAGGCCAGTAGCAGTCAGAATCAGCGTGGAAATAATTCCAATCGCTTCCAGGATCAAAATAATAGAGATCAGAGAGGAAGAGGAAGAGGACAAGGATCTGGAAGAGGAGGTTTTCATGGAACATGTTTTCACTGTGGAGAAGAAGGTCATAGGGCATTTGAATGTCCCCAGCGCCAAGGCAGAACAGACAGGAGAAATGAAGGCCAGGCCAGAGTTGCACATGTAGATGAAGATGCCAGATCATCAAATTCTGAAGATGCTGAAAGAGGAGAAACGTTGATTAACAGAAGAGTCCTGTTGAGTGGTGAGAATGAACCTGAGCAAAGGAGGAGCCTGTTTCGCACCAGGTGCAAGTGTGAAGGTAAATGTTGTGATGTGATTATTGATAGTGGAAGCACTGACAATTTGGTGTCAGAAGAGATGGTGACAAAGTTGAAGCTCAAGAGACAGAAACACCCACATCCATATCGGATTGCCTGGGTACAGGATGACCACAAGGTCATGGTCAATGAACAATGCCTAGTAAAGTTCAAGGTTGGCGGATACCAAGATGAGGTATTGTGTGATATCATATCTATGGATGCATGTCATATGTTGTTGGGTAGACCATGGCAGTTTGACAGATGTGCTGTACATGATGGCCGTGCGAATACCTATTCCCTGACAAAGGATGGAGTGCGACATAAGCTAAAACCATTGAAGGAGACTGAAGAAAAGGTATGCGGTAATGCAAGGATAACTTTTGTTGATGGAAGAAATTTCCTAGATGGTATGAGGCATGAGCATGTATGTTTTGCTTTAATTCCAAAAGCTGGTAAAGAGGAAGTAGAAGATGTTCCTGTAGAAGTTGCGGATTTGTTGAATGAGTTTCATGATATTGTATCCGATAACGTGCCTGATGGATTACCACCAGTCAGGAAGATCAGTCATCAGATGGACTTGATCCCAGGAGCGAGTCTGCCGAATAAGGCAGCACATAGAATGACACCTGCAGAAAGTGAGGAGTTGAACAGACAAGTACATGAACTGTTACAGAAAGGATTGATCCGTGAGAGTCTAAGTCCCTGTGCTGTACCAGCAGTATTGGCACCAAAGAAGAATGGAGAGTGGAGGATGTGTACAGATTCCAGAGCAATAAACAAGATCACAATCAAGTACAGGTTTCCATTGCCACGAATGGATGATATTATGGACTGTTTGAGTGGAGCTGTGTATTTTTCAAAGATAGATCTGAAAAGTGGATATCATCAAATTCGGATCAGAGAAGGAGATGAATGGAAGACTGCCTTCAAGACAAAGGAAGGACTGTATGAGTGGTTAGTCATGCCTTTTGGGCTAACCAATGCACCGAGCACTTTCATGCGGCTCATGAACGAGGTTCTGAAAGAATTTCTAGGTAAGTTTGTCATTGTTTACCTAGATGATATTCTGATCTTTAGTAAGACATTGGAGGAGCATATGATGCATATTCGTATGGTATTTGAGAAGCTGAGAGAAGAGAAATTGTTGATTAATTTGAAGAAGTGCAGTTTTGTGAAGAAAGAGTTGGTGTATTTGGGGTTTGTAGTTTCAGGAGAAGGTCTAAAAATGGACCCAGAGAAGGTACAGGCTATCCTTGAATGGCCTACTCCAAGGAATGCTACTGAGGTAAGATCTTTTCATGGTCTCGCTAGCTTTTACAGAAAGTTTATCAGAAATTTTAGCAGTATTTGTGGACCCTTGACTGAAACAATGAGAGGGGATAGAAAAGAGTTTAAGTGGACTAATGGGGTAGAAAAGAGTTTTCAATTGTTGAAACAAAAAGTTACAGAACAACCTGTTTTAGCACTTCCAGATTTTAATAAGGTGTTTCAAGTAGATTGTGATGCTAGTGGTACTGCAATAGGAGCTGTTATGAGCCAAGAAGGTAAACCTATTGCTTATTTCAGTGAGAAGTTGAATGATGCCAAGAGAAAATATTCTGTTTATGATCAGGAATTTTATGCTATAGTTCAAGCATTAAAGAAGTGGAGACACTATTTGCTTCCTAAGGAGTTTGTTTTGTATACTGATCATCAAGCTTTGCAATATTTGAATAGTCAAGGAAAGTTGAATCAAAGGCATTTGAAATGGGTTGAATTTTTGCAGAGTTATACATTTGTTTTGAAACACAGGAGTGGAAAGTCTAATAGGGTTGCAGATGCTCTTAGCAGAAGGCAACTACTGCTGACGGAAATGCAGATTGAAGTGGTTGGGTTCAAGGAGCTCAAGAATTTGTATCTAGAGGATCCTGATTTTGGTGAAGCTTGGAAAGCTTGTAAAGAACCTGTTACTCTAGACAGGACGAAATGGTTGGATTTCATCATCCAGGATGATATGCTATTCAGAGGGAGTCAGTTGTGCATTCCACGAAGTTCTATGAGGGAGAATCTCATCAAGGAGAAGCATAGTGGAGGATTGGCTGGACACTTTGGTCGTGATAAAACCCTTGCTTTGGTTGGTGAGAATTATTATTGGCCACAATTGCAGCAAGATGTGAAGAAGTTTGTACAGAGTTGCAGAATATGTCAGATGGTGAAAAGAGTGAAGCAGAATACAGGGTTGTATCAGCCATTACCTGTGCCAGAGAAGCCTTGGGAGGATATTAGCATGGACTTTGTTCTTGGTTTACCGAGGACTCAGCGGGGACATGATTCAATTTTTGTGGTGGTTGATAGATTTTCAAAGATGGCACATTTCATTCCCTGCAAGAAGACTAATGATGCTGTTCATGTAGCAGAATTATTTTTCAGAGAAGTAGTGAGACTTCATGGTTTGCCAAAGACCATAGTTTCAGATCGGGACACTAAGTTTGTTGGATATTTCTGGCGTACATTGTGGAAGAAGTTGAAGACAGATTTGAAGTTCAGTTCATCACATCATCCACAGACTGATGGACAGACAGAGGTAGTGAATAGAAGTTTGGGAAATTTGCTGAGATGTTTGGTTGGAGATAAGCCAACAGGATGGGATTTGATTTTACCACAGGCGGAATTTGCATACAATAATTCTGTCAACAGGAGCACTGGTAAATCACCATTCCAGATTGTATTTGGAAGTAGTCCGAGAAATGCATCTGAATTAAGGAAGATAGATAAAGGAGAAATAAGTAGTGCTGAAGCTGAGGATTTTGCAGAACACTTGAAGAACATCCATGGGGAGGTGAGGAAGCATATTACCAAGATGAACGCACAGTATAAGGCCAAGGCAGATGAGAAAAGGAGGTATAAGGAATTTCAGGTTGGAGATGAAGTCATGGTTCATTTGTGGAAGGAGCGGTTTCCAGTTGGTACATATAACAAGCTGAAAATGAAGAAGTTTGGACCATGTAAGATACTGAAGAAACATGATTCAGGAAACGCATATGAGGTAGAATTGCCTCCTGAGCTAAATATTTCACCAGTGTTTAACATTTCAGATCTGACAGAGTATCATGAAGGAGGTGTTGAAGATGAGATCACAACAGCACAGTGGAGTATTCCAGCAACTAGTTCAGACACTAAGGAGATCGAAGATATACTGGACAGTCGCGTTGGTAGAAGCACAAGGAACATGACATATGAAGAATATCTGGTCAAGTGGAAAGGACGACCTGTTGAAGATTCATCATGGTTGACAAAGGAGGAGGTTAGCCGTCTTGGTTTTCCTCTGCACACCTGAGTCGTGACAGGGTCACTTCTCAAATTACCCTGGGTGTCTGATGCAGGAGCATCCTGGGTGTAAGAGCAATCTTGCATCACCCAAAAATATTTCTGTTTTTGTATTCAATAAGGGCTATTTTAGTGCAGAGCTGCTATTTATGAAAAGTTACTATTTTTGGTAATTTTTGCATGTGCTCAGAATGATCTGATTTCTTTCTTGGAGGTTCATTTTGGTTATATAAGTCTACCAGTAAAGTTTCATTGCCAGATCAAGTGTATATTGGAAGATATTGAAGATTTTCGGTATTGGCAGCAGGGTACAGAAACTTCGAACTCAGTTTTGAAGGCTTTAGAGGCCCCGGATGAGGTCGAATTTTGGGCTGAATGAAGCTTGCTTAATTCAAGTGTTGTAGAGCGCTTCGTGGCGTTTCCGAAATGGGGTTATAATAGCCGATCGGGTCAACTGGTGATGACTTATGGCCTTCGGAAGTTGGGCCACCTGAAATGGCGAAAAATAATTTTCTTCAAAATTTCTGTTCGGGTTTCAAAGGTTATCTTGAGCCGACTATGATGTAATAAAATGTAAAATAAAATAATTCTAAGTTTGGTCGGCCTTATTGGCTAAAATTCTGGAACCTTCCCAGGCGATGGATAATTGCCTATATAAGGAAGGCTGTGTTATTGTCTTAGGCAGTTCAGAATAGTTCTGGGTAGTAGATCTGGGTATTGATTCGAGGCTTTGTCCTACAGAATATTGTAAGGGAATGCCCATGTGGCTTTGCATATTGTAATTCTGAAAGTTTGTAATTCCACCTTTGTGGAGATAATAAGAAGCCAATTTTCTGTTCTTGCATATTGTTGTTGTTTCTCTATTTCTGTTATGTGTTTGTGGTATTAAGGGGAGAATTTTAGCCAATAAGATGGACATGGATATATTTAAGGCTCTTCATGGGGATATTATTTTGATGGTGCGGGATCGATCTCAAACTAATCTTCTTGACTATGAGGGTTTCCTCTTCAAATATAGGTAATTTTTTTTAATTAACCACATGGATTTATAGTCTCTCTCGTAGTGCAAGGGTATGGATATCTAGTTGAGGAATGGCCATATTGATCACTTGGTTATTAATGCATGTGGATCTATGTTTGATATTTCCCATTAGGATGATAATTTATTTTATGATTTTGGGTCTTCTCTTCTTATTCCCCATGTAGAAATTCAAATTCTCAAGATTTTTCCCTATAAGATTGGAATATCCCTAAATATTTCTCTTATGACTCATTTGGTTTCTATTGGTGATTAGCACATAGTTGTGAATCTAGTTGTTCAAATTCCTATTTTAATTGATCTTGTTTTACTGATGACTTCAATGCAACACCCATCTACTCTTGAGATGATTAATTATTGAGTGGAATATCCTTCTATGTATTCCTCAATTTGTGTTGCCCACATGGATAATTATTTAGGAAAAAGACATTATAATTAGTCAGGATAATTAGTCATTTGTCACTATGTGCATGCATCACTTGAGGAATGCAAAAATAAAAAAGGCAATAGCATGCTTATGTAAAAACTCCTTACAGTTTCCACCCAATTTAATGTGTGCACAAATCCTATATGATTGTGCACCTCAAGGTATGTAATTTACAAACATGTATGTAAATAAAATTTTAAAGATTAAAGGATGTGAAAGGGGTCTATTTAAAGTAATGGACTCTTCAAAGTGTCATCATATAACTATTTCCTTCAATATTTACTCTCCATAGGAATCTGCAAAACAATGGAAAAATATTTCGTGAATAGCTCTTATCGTGAAAGTGAGAACTAAATGTGCAAAATAGGAGCTTTCCAACTATTTAGGAAATAGGAACAATAGCAGATGCGTGAAGTTTAAAAATTGTGTCTATTCAAAAAATCCATCTATTTTGCATGGTAGCAATGGGATGGCAAGGTGCATTTAGTGAAAGACATGGTGTGTGATAAAGTTTTATCTTGTCATGGTGTTGGGCCTCTAAAACACATAACATTAATTATAAATTCATTAAAGGAGCATTAGTGATTGTTAATATTTCAGACTTTAAAAGGAAATATCAATCTATAGATGATCTTTTAAAACTAAGATATAGGCCCTATCCAAAAAATAGATAAATAGAGGAATAGATAATACCCGGTTTTGAAGTCTGTTGTAGAGTCTCCTTGATGATTCCTTTCACTCTGTTGTTGTATTTCAACCTCTATGTCTTCTTCAATTTATCCTCCAATTATGTTATATTTCATCCTCCAGATCTGCTATGTTTTGTCCTCAAACTTGCTTAGTATCATTCTTCAAGTTCACTATATATTGCATCTTAGGTCTTCTATTCTTCTTCTAGGAATGCTTGTAACTTTAGCATGAAATGTTACTACTAAGGATCAAATTAGAGTGGATCTTCTTGTCTGATGTTATGGTGCGAATTAGGCATACATGTTATGTTTTTTTTATGCTGCCTTAATTCGCCTCATAACTCCTCCTATATATGCATGAAGAGGTGTCTTCTCAACATGTAAGGTAGCCAAATTTTATATGCAAGTTGGCATTTAATAATTCTTGTTTGTTCATCCTTAAATAGGTGAGTCCTCATAAAACATGCAAGTCATCCCTCTTTATGAATATAATATTTAATATAAGTTGTCCCTCTAAGAAAATATAAGAATGATTCTTTAGAGTTTAAGAAAATAATTTATGAGATGTGTGTTGAGATAAATATAAATAATAAGTATATTATTTATTATTCATCTTAGCATACATGTCATTTTATTTGATCTTTTTGAAAAGATCACAAATATCAACACTCCCTCTTGGTCTTGAGGAAAGATCAAAATAAATCTCATAATGTAATCACAATAGAAATTATCCTCAATAGAAATATGAATTGTTCTCCTCAATAGAAATCTAGGTGATCTCAATGAATATGGAACCATCAAAGAAAACATAACATAATATATTTATAGTGTACTCATACCTTATGTAATCAATGTGATTAACCATCCTCAAGATGTCCCAATCTTGGTAATATCATCTACTCCAAGATGTAAGGTTATTCAAACATCATTTACATGTAATGAGATGTAAGAAGCATGATGTAAACAATAATCACATATAGATCTTTGTTACAAGTAGTGGTTGTTGTTGCACCAAAAGATCAACCTATTAATGCCTAATATAACCACTAGACTTATAGAAGACACAAGATGCGGTTAAGCCATGTCACGAATTCCAAGGGGAGCACTAACCATTTTGCCAACAATCTCCCCCTCAGAATTACCCAAGGGGATTCGAACCTATGACCAAGCTCTGATACCATTTGTTACAAGTTGTGGTTGTCGTTGCACCAAAAGATCAACCAATTAATACCTGATACAACCACTACACTTATAGAAGACACATGAGGTGGTTAAGCCATGTCATGAATCCTGAGGGGAGCACTAACCATTTTGCCAACAATCTCAACTTTATGTATAGCATTATCTCAATAATAGATCTCAAATCTATGTAATCAAAAAATAAAATAATAGATCTCAAATCTATGTAATAATCATAAGAGGTATCATCAACATAACAATAGATCTTTAATCTATGTAACAATAGATATTTGTAATCATAAGAAGCGTCATCAAAACTTTAATAATGGAAGCATCTTCACAAGATGTAAATTCAAATAAAATACTAACCTCAAAGTGTAAATCTCCTCCTAATGAGATCTCATCCACAAGCTCTCGAAAGTCACATCCACAAGTTCTCTAATAGATATTCTTCATTGGTGATTCTATCCAAGAGCCTCAATGCTCTAATGTCCAAGAGCCTTAATGCTCAAAATATGCAAGAGCCTTGGCTCTCAAGTATGTAAGAGCCTCAATGCTCAAATATGAAAGAGCCTCAACGCTCAAGTAAGCAAGAGCCTCAACGCTCAAATATCAATAGCCTCAACGCTCAAATATGTAAGAGCTTCAATACTCAAATATCAAGAGCCTTAACGCTCAAATATGCAAGAGCCTCAACGTTCAAATATCAAGAGCCTCAATGCTTAAATATGCAAGAGCCTCAACACTCAAGAGCCTCGACGCTCAAATATCAAGAGTGTCAACGCTCAAATATGCAAGAGCCTCAACGCTCAAAATAAAATCTTGTAAATATGTTAGTATAACAAAATACTCACATAATAATTTAACACAACGAAGAATCATATTCTCAATGTAAGGTAATAATTAATTTATTTACAACAAGTGATGTTAAAATCTAACAAAGAATTAGAAAGAGTTTATAACATGACTTTTAATGTTCAAGAAGGCCCATATCTGAACTCCCTTTCAAGGTGAAGAATAAAGGACAAAGCATTCAAATTCTAATTCTTTTACTTCTGCAATAGAGGCTTGAAGATTATTTTGATCAAGACAATTTGGTGCCTTGTGACCAAATTTGTCACATCCTTAGATAGATCTCTCTTTTGAAATTTGTTGTTTTGATAGTCTCTCCCTCTCGATCCATTATTGTGAGAGTTCCCTTCTTGCTTATTTTGATAATCTCTCTTTCTTTTGTTCCTAAAGTTTCTTTCTCCTTTGTCTTGAGATTTTCTTTTGAAGTCATCTTTCTTTCTTGATTGGGAGTATAAAATTTGAAAGTCTTCTTTAAAGTTTGATCCTCTAGATATTAGTCTCGACTCTTCTTGAAGATAAACCATCTTTAATTTATCAAATTTAGGCATTTTAGGACGTGCACTAATTCCTTGAGTAAAGGAGTCTCATGAAAGAGGTAATCCATTAAGTGTTATTATAAATAGTTCATTTTCATCGTAGGTGTGTCCAATAGTTGCTAATTGATTTCTTAACTCAGTAATTCTCATAACGAATGATGTGATAGATTCTCCTTGGTTCATCTTGATTCATGAAATTTCATTTTTAAGAGTCATAATTCTACTTGTATTATTAATTTCAAACATCCCCGATAATATAGAGAATATTAGATAGGCTAACTCTAGATAAGAGATTGAGGGTATGATATTGTCTTTTATGCTATCAATTAGAATTCTCATAGCTTTGTTATTACCCTTTTTCCATTCGTGTGTCTCATCTTCATCCATTTCATCTTTAGGTGGATATTTTATAATTAAATCTAGTTCTAGTTCTTTGAAGGCAAGTACTATTCTAATTTTCCAAGATAAGAAACGTGTGGCTCCTTCGAGTCTATCTTCTAGTCTAACTCCACTTGTCATATTGAATTTCTTAGTTTTAAAAGTGTTAGATTGATTTCCTTAATCTGAAAGTAGATTTTTCACTCACCAAGACTCTGATACCATGTTAATATTTTAGACTTTAAAAGGAAATATCAATCCATAGATGATCTTTTAAAACTAAGATATAAGCCCTATCCAAAATATAGATAAATAGAGGAATAGTTAATACCTGATTTTGAAGTCTGTTATAGAGTCTCCTTGATGACGCCTTTCAATCTGCTATTGTAATTCAACCTCTATGTCTGCTTCAATTTTTCCTCCAATTCTGTTATATTTCGTCATCCAAATCTGCTATGTTTTGTCCTCAAATCTACTTAGTATTGTTCTTTAAGTTCACTATATATTGTATCTTAGGTTTGCTATTCTTCTTCTAGGAATGGTTATAACTTTAGTATGAAATGTTACTACTATGTATCAGATTAGAGTGGATTTGCTTGTCTGTTGTTATGGTGCAAATTTGGCAAACATGTTATATTTTGTATGCTGCCTTAATTCACCTCATAAGTCCTATATATGCATGAAGAGGTGTCTTCTCAACATGTAAGGTAGTCGACTTGCATATGCAAGTCGACATTTAATCATTCTTGTTTATTCAGCCTTAAACGAGTCGATCCTCATAAAACATGCAAGTTGTCCCTCTTTATGATTATAATATTTAATATTAAGTCATCCCTCTAGGACAATATAAGAATGATTCTTTAGAGTTTAAGACAATAATTTATGAGATGTGTGTTGAGATAAATGATAAGTATATTATTTATTATTCATCTCAGCATACATGTCATCTTTTATGATATTTCTGAAAAGACCAAAAATATCAATAGTGATGATGTATGGATCTTCCAATTGGTTGTTCAAGCATATGAGACGAGAAAAAGAAGAGGTAAAATCATATATGAAAGTAAATATAATGTAAAGATAAACATGTAATTATGTAATCACATAAAATAATAGCAAAGACATTGTGCAATAAGCATTTATAACATATATAAAATTATAAAGCATCATGAGCATCTACATGTTGAATATAATATCAAGTAAAAAAAATTCCCCCAGTAAGGGAAAATAAAAGTGGTAATATCGACCTTAATGGACAAAATCACCTATTGATGTGCATAGAGAACTAGAGTAGTGCATGTCCCCGTTGCAGAATCTAAGAAGTTAAGAACGTGAGCACACACTAGTATAGGTAAGACAATAAAACCCTATTGGCTAAGGTAGGAACAAGGCAATGAGTGGGGGGAATATATGATACCCCTAGTATGTAAGGAACATATGGTAAGAGAAAATGGCTATGAAAACCTCAAATGTGATAAAGGGAAGTAATGATGCTTCCTATTGTAAATATGTTATCGGGTAAGGTTAAGTGTGGTATCGGAGGGCATTGTGCCTCTAATGTAAGGAAAAACAATGAGGATATAATAAGAGGAGTACAAATGAGATAAAGATGATGTTCTAGAAGCATAACTTATAACAAAATAGGCTCAAAAAATAATTTTAAAACTATTTTATGTTAATGGACTCAAAATATAATTTTTAAACAAACATATTATAGTAATGTAGGATCAATAAGAAGGCTCCAACAAGCAAGATATAGTAATATGAGGCTTGATATGAAATAGGTAAAGATCAAAGACTATTGAAGAACCATAGTATCGTAACATGTTAGAGAAAATGTAAGCTATATCAAGTAAGATATAGCAATATGAGACATTATAGATAAAATAGTTAATGGTCAAATAGGAAAACATATGTTAAAGCATAAAATGGAAAGTAAAATGTCAATATGATAAAAGAGAATATATATATATATATATATATATATATATATATATATATATATATATATATATATATATATATATATATATATATATAATCGGTGCTATAGATATATAGAAAATATACATTATAGTGATGCTCTTAAATCATTGAACAATCCTTTTAGGAACAATGCCTTGGTGGTTCATCTTCATCCTTCCAAAAGAAACCATCCAAATTATCTTCTTGTTCTTTTGCTTCTTGCTCTTCTTTACTTACATTTTTTGTTACATAAATTTCCTCTTGACATTGCTTTATGCTAAGTGAAAACTTGTTCTTTTGCTTCTTTCTCTTCTTTACTTACATTTTTTGTTACAATAATTTCCTCTTGACATTGATTTATGCTAAGTGAAAACACATGTTCAACAGGCATAATGATAGGCACCACAAATTCTTTCTTTTGGCTCCCTTTGGGTTTTTGTGCATGAGATTCAAGTACTTATATCATTTTGTTTCTTTTACATTGTTTTGTTTCCTTATTTGTTTTTTCTTTGGTACAATGTGAGTAATTTGTTGCTCATATGGATCAATGGAAGGTATGACTATATCAAGATCTCTCTATGAACATTAACCTTTGGTTGTGTAATTTAAAGCTCATTTGGTTTTGGATATAAACTATATCTACAATTTATTTTGAATCCCTTTCCATTCGTCCAAATGTGTTTATTGTAAAGAATTTATAATATCATCCTTAAGGCACATCTTGTGTCATCTTCACAAATGTGTCCAATATAAAATGACTAGAAACAATTATTGGCTTGTAATGAACACTTTCAATATTTACTACCTTTTCTTAATGAAGAAATTTGACAAATTGATACAAAAAAGGAACAAACTTGCATTTCTCAATCTATGTTCTTCCAAGTAATATGTTAAGTGTATCAAAAGATGTTCTCATGTGATGTAAAGCAAGAAATTCTTCAAGTCCAATTCTTATCATAGAGCGCCAATGTGTTAATTAATATTTCATTGGTTATCTTTAATAATACCCTAAAATGTGTAACTATTGATTTCTAATATGAGTGTTAAACAATGATTCTTCAATACAAATATTATATGGCATGTTCAATCAATAAGGAACTTGATAGGCGATAAATATTTGACATTGTATGGTATGTTAAATAAACTATTGTAACTATTTTGTGTGAACTCTATCAAAAAATGTATTCAATGGTGAAGTTAGAGGTGAGGAAAATGTAAAATTAGATTCAAAATTTCTCGCAAATGCATAATATTTTGGTTTGTTACGTTTTCATAAACCTTTTTATCAGTAACTAGTTTGTGCTTGTACATTGTTTGGATGATTAGGAAATGGATTTGTGTAAATGTAGAGGATAATTAAGGGGTATAACCAAAGGATTTAAATTATCATTAACTCTTCCAATATTCATTATTTTGATATCAATGAAATCTAGTACCTTGTGCTTTAAGACATACAATTTTGTATCCAACATCCTTTAACTCTGTGGTAGTTGTAAAATGCTTGATCATTATTTGCTTATACGGTGACTTATTGGGATATAATGGATAAACAAGAGGGGCTATAAGTAAAATAGAAAAACTATTTGGTTTAATAGAAGATAGGTAGTAAATTCTATCATTTTTGCATTTACAAATAAGTCTATAAAGAAGCTAAAATGTTTATGTACAAATCATTTTCATTAATTTGATTAGCCTCTTAATAAAGATGTTTTCAATTTTAAAATCAAGGGCTGACAATTTTCAACACAAAGATTGAAATCATATAATATAACTATTAATGTGTTTATTTGATCCTTGGGAACCATTAATTAAATCAATAGTTGCTTTAGGGATCACACTTCGAGTTTCTTAAGGAACACGTTATTCAAATCATTAAATGAATGTATAAACCCTTGAAGAGTTGAAAAGAACCACTCAACAACATAATATTTATGAATTCGTGGAAACGATGTTATAAAAATCTTATCCTTCTCAAGAAAATCTATACATGCCACTAAATATGTTTTAGATGGGTGTTAAGGACATCTTTTCTATTATACAATTTCTTAGGTCTTAAAAGCATTGCTCAAGAATTTTATAACATGATTTAATTGTCAAGGCCAAAATACAAAGTTCATACATAGATGAAAGATCAAAGGCCAATTGATGAGAATTGGTAACCTCTCTTAAACTTTGAGTTCAACTTAGACTCAAGAAAGTGATCCTAGAGGTAAAGTTTAATAAATATTTAAATCCAATAAAATGAACCACCAAAATTAAGAAATACAAACTATAAAAAATAAAATAAGGAAAAAAGAAGTAGCAACTATGCCAAAATTAATACTTTGACCCCAAATTTTGCCACTAAGTCAAATATAATTAACTACATAAGACCTCTAAATCATCGATAAACATGTGCAAGCATGATCCAATTAAGATGAAGTATTTTAAGGTTCATTTTAGATGTTTCCATAGCTATAATGGAGGAGCATGAATGCACATAATTTATTTATACTCATAAACTACTGATTAAGAATTTTGGTTGTTTTGGATATGTGTGGAGGATCAAACATCTCAAGATCGGTGCTTTTGGGCTGCAAATTCATATTCAACCATGAAAATGTTGACTAACAAAACGCAACAAAGATATGATAATATGTAACCAAATCTATTTAATTATTCTTCCTCAATACAGGGAGGATGAAAGAAGCCAATACAAACAATGATTTGTATTGAAATTGAAGTGTTATGACACTTATCTGACTCGTGCTACAATTACACTAGTAAATATGGTGAGGAAGAGATACAAATAAAAAGGAATATGTCATTGATCTTTACTTGTAACCTTCCGAAACTCCCACAACAAACCAAGGATACACAAGATTATAAATATTTGCTCAAGTAGCCATATTTTTTTAACCTTAAATGAACTTCCCAGATGGTGAATGGATATACATTTATTGAGCCCTATAATACTTCAATAGCATAGGTGTAATGAGGGAAAATTAAAGTTGGTCAACTCCCTTTTAAATTGAATAAGATTTTTGCATATACCTATTGGGTCAAATTTTCAAAACGCAACATTATAATACATCAAGATCAACATCCTAATACAAAATCCTACTTGAAATTAATAGAGTATATTGAAGAGGATGTAAGGGGTTGTTAAAAAGTAACACACATTCATAGTGAATGCATTCAAGTAGGTAAAATGTGAATAGTTATGTGTTATCAATTCCCTTAGTATCTTTATCACCATCCCCTCCTTTTTTCCATCTATCGTCACTTGATCCAAATCTTGAGTCAATATATTAACACATAGAACTGCCTTAAATGATCAACACTTATATTCCTTAAAATTTTATGGTAAATGTCAAACTCTTAATGTGAAGCAAGACAAAACTAAGTCAAAAACATGATATGTACCTAGCTACAAGAAGAGCTTACATTTTTTATTTTAAAAAAAAATCCAAAAACATTGGAAACCAAGATGCCATAAAACTCATATGCAGTGAATGTCATACTGTCAATAAGAGGTGTATGTCTAAGATCTGAAATTCATCATCTTACCCATTTAATAAAGGAAGAGTGACATATGAGGGCTAGGAATAACTTGTGTATTATTATAGAGGGTGAAGGTTGGGTGAGTTGATAGCTTGGGATAGATGCATACAGAATTACAAGTACTTAACAACATTCAAGCCATGGGATGTGGAAGTGGGTGTTAAAGTGGCTTTGATAAGTGGAATAATAGTGGGTTCAATAGTGGTGGAGGAATAAAGCATGGAGATGTAGTACATCATTTGGACTATGGAGTTGTTAAGAGGGTTGCAAGCAAGGGGTAAGCCATTTTAAGGACGTGAAATAGAGAAAGAATAAGTACTAAACAAATGAAAACTAGCTGTAGTAAAGGCAACCCTAGTATGGGATGGGGCTACAACAATGGTATGGATGAAAGTAGCAACATTCTTCACAATAGTTGAAGCAATTTTAGCACTAACAACCTGCAAGACCTCTAAATTGTATCTTCTTAATGAACAAATTGTTAACCATATCTACTAGTTTTTAAGGATTTTCTACATTAGCTAAACCAACAAGGTCAATTGCAAAATCTTGTTTGTCCAAATGAGCCTCATGATCATACTCTTTATTGTTCTCATTCTAAGCATCAAAGTAAATATACTTTCATTGGTTTGGACCATGTCAAGGTTTAGGTGACATTACTTGATGGAAGATTAAACGCCACAAGTATACTTTCGTATTGCCAAATAAAAAAACATCAATGATATATCAAATTTGAAAGTGAATCCCTAATATATTGGTCAAGGTTAGGTAAACGAAATTCCACAACAAGGCTCAAAAACCTTAATGAAAAGGGTTATGCAATTTAAAAGAATTAAAGAAAATAAATATTAAAGAGTTTCAAAATTGAAATGACATTGAATGTCAAAATATACAATCTAAGAAATGTTAAGACACTTTAAAAGGAAACTGAGTAGGATAAATCAAGCGAAATGATGGGAAAGAAAAAGGTTTCCTTAAGGTGAACCTAGATAATGCAATCAAATACATACAAATAAACATATATCAATCTAGATTCAATGATAATTGTTGTCTACTAACTTAGATTTTCTTGTTTAAGAAATTAAATGAAAAAGTACATTATGACTCAAAAGTGCATACCAACAATAAAGATTCTACTATCAGACAAAGAATATGATTAGCAGAATTAAATAAATGCCTCAAACTCTATATTAGATTAGTGCTCTATCAAAGGGCGAGTTCACAAGTCTGACACATCCTCTAAGTCTATATTTATTCCCATGCACAACGCTACTCTTCTTTTTAAAGGCATGCCTTTGTTCTCTACCTTCTTGTATCGGCAAGGCTGCAAGTATTTAGAACTAGCACTTGCACCTAGAAGAGGTGCAATGATCACGACAATAGTTAATATAACATGGCTGAAGGAAGCAAAAAGACACTGTTTGTGAAAGGAAACATCAGTGCTGAAGCTTTACTTGCACAATTGCGCCAACTATAAACCTCCTACTAAGCAAATCTGTAAGCATTTGAAGAATGAGATGAATAGGTTAGGTGCTCTCAGCGACAAAGAGAAGGAAAGTTCCCAATGGTTCAAGCTGAAATCTCATGCAATGTGAGGACCTTCATTCTACTATTTACCATAGAATGATATTTGAATTGATCAAGTTTCCTTATTGTTTTAATTCATTCAATATTATCTATCAGAATGGCAAAAGACAAAAACCTCTCATTGAACTTGGTATATAGATCATTGTAGAACTAACAAATGTATTAGCACCATAAGGAACCCAAGGTACATGAAGTGGGTACCTAAAGCAGGCTCAGTAATACAATGTCTCCTAGAAGCAGGCCACAATAGATGAATGGGAAGCCTGACAAAGAGATCTTATAAGATGTGCAAGTATGCACCAACATTTTTGTCCTCGCATCTCAGATAAAGATATCTTTCCATCAAGAGAAAGAGCACAATGCATAATGAAATAACCAATTTGAGTGAAGGAAGGGAAAAATCAATATTAATCTGATATTTAGATAGGGATATCTTGATTTCATTTGACCCTATTGCCCAATAACGGAGTTTCATTTCATCCATGCATGATTTGCATTTATTTTTAGCATCACATTTACTATGATTAACATAGTCTAGACATAATATGATTGACATAGTCAAGCCATACCCCTTAGTGAATAATAAGAAATATGAGGAAGCTTGGATTTCCTGAATTGTATGTGATACACTTCAAACCAAGAATTTTTGATACTACCAACTTCAAACCAAGCTGATTTTTTCTGATATGAAGTCAGCAATTTAATATTTTCTGATGTGTATGTATGCAAATCCATTTCTAATATTTTTCCCCTTCACCATTGAAAAAGAAGCATATCCATCAAGTTACGTTGTCAAAGAAAAACAAAATATGGGGCTATATGTGTATATATATGTGCTTATTTACTAAACAAAATTTGGGGAAATCATAATTAATTTACACATAAAGGTATGGGAAGCATAACTAATTTACACTTTAAATAGCTTCTCCTGTTGACTTCAATGGTTCATATTCGGGGTGATTTCAGTTTGCACATCCATTTTTAGGCCATGGCTGTTGTAGAACGTTTCCCATGATACCCACAAACAACCCCACCAATCAATGGTGCAGAAAATGATGAAGACTGTCTAGTTTTACTATGTTACCAAGATGTTCTATTCCCTATAGAATGGATCTTTCAAGATAGCTTGAGGGTTGAACAGACAAAAGAAAAAAAAGAGCACTTCCACACACGTAAATGTTAAGTCACAAAAAGGCAGACAAAATTTGATTCTTGATTTTCTTTTTAATACACAATTTCTTTTTGAACCGAAAGGATGATACTTAATTTCATTGACACAAAATCAGTAAAAATTACTGTGTACATTAATACTTTGTTACTGTAAGTAAGAAAAAAAAGCAACAAGCACTCCAACTTTCGACATCATGGCAACCAGCTGAACTAAACATTTCAGTAATGAACTTATCGTAAAGTGCCTTGACCGCAGACTTTCCAATTGATTCTTTTGGAAAGTTTCTTAACTTCTTCAAAGAATTTCATTTTGTGTACTTCTGCACAATTGATACAAATTTTATAGGCAATTTGTAAATTAACTATCAATGCTCCATTATGAATTGTTTCAAAACCTCTTGTCTTCAGTTTCCCATCTCCTTTGGCAATGTCTAAAATATTCCATGGTAAATTAACTATTAACTTTTATAGTACACACAGACAAATAAAAGCAGACACATGCACATGCATAGATAAAACCCTCGGATGTTGAAGGTGTTCAAAGTCATCTGCCCCCACCACCATCGGGTATTTTTCTGGGGAATGTTCTCCCTGGCCTACATGCCTATCAAAGCATGGGCACTTTGCTGAAAAGTGCTATCTGATGAATCCAATGATGTGAGGTTCACCCAGGCTGATATCAAGTTTTCTTTCACTGATCCCTGCAGACACTCTAGTGTAAGATAAATGACTTCTTTGTTGTGCTATGGCCGCTTGAGTCCTAATGTGTTGGATCCTCTGCATGTCTTCATTGATGAACAACGTCATATGTGGTGTGACAATTACTGTCACCTCTTTGCCCTAAGACATGCTGGTGTTGATTCAATAGCTGTCATTTTTAATGGCACTCAACACTCCATAAGTTCGTTAAAAAGTAAGTTGATTGATCCTGCCTTCATGCCCAGGATCAGAACCGAAGCACCCAGGGTTCAAATTCTACCACTTTCGACTTCTGCACATAATGCTTATCAAATGCAAAATAAGCCTTCTCTCTCAGGCTCTATTTTTGCTGGGTCATTTGAACAGAAAGCTGTATAACAGCCATGAAGACGAAGAAGAGGAACGTAATTGTAGGCCCTACTAAACCAATGCAAACAATGAAGATGCAAGGCAAGGTTTTCAAGAGTGCACACAAAAAAATTAGCGAATCAATTTGTAACTGAATGTAGTGTTTATCAAAACTTTTGTTGGGATTGAAGGTAGCGTACGAAGCAGTCCTATATGCCACAAAATGCGGGAGATCAACCAGATGGAATGCAGGATTATAGCACCAGTCGCTCAACAATAACAAACTCAATCACTATCTAAACTCACATTTTTTATAGACGCCTGTGATTTCATTTTGAAGCCTATTTTACAGGTTAAATCTCCATCTCAATACGCTGGTTCACCAACATCTCAAAGTGATGATGTGACTGGTCTAACAATGTCCCCTTTTGTCGGCATCAGATCCTTGATCAAAAAGTTTTGGTGGAGAGAGAAAATTTTATGAGCACTGCTAAATTGCACGGTTAATTAGTTTCACTTTCCGACCAGTCTTTTTTTTGATATCTGACAATTTTCCAATATCAGACACTTTTCCATCAGTGGGCGATGCCCACAATGAAAAGCCTATCGACTTAAATATCCTACTAGAGCTACCAATGTATCATAAGGAGACAAACTCCTTTAGATTGACCCCATAAAATGTGTACAAAGATTCATAAATACCAAGCAAGCCATCTAAAATGATGTATGCAAATTCATTACTCTTTTTTATGTACCCAATCCTAATGTTTTGCTACCGAATGCTATGCCAATGGTCTTAGAGGCAATGCATTGAATGCTTTCAAATGCTAGAACATAATATCAATTTATGTCAAATGTGTGTTTAATTGGCTGAAGGCAAGAAGGTGAATGTGGTCAATCCTGAAGGCAAGAATTTGAAGTTCAAAAAAAAGGAACAAAACAAAACAACTCTACAAGAAGAATGTTCCAAGATGTGAAAATGGTTAGGACGACGTTGCTACCACCTATATGGAGGTAGCTGAATAGGTGCATGTCATGTGTATGAATAAAACAAATGTACAGAAGCATGTGGATAAAGATAAAAGTTGAATTTATGTGCATAAAGCAGAGGTGAATGAGCCCGTACAAGACTCTAATTTGTCACTAAATGCATTTATCAAGTCATTTCCTCAAAATGGGTAATAAACTAAATAGAAAATAACTTACGTAAGCAGATTCCACCATAACAATTTTTTTGCTGCAAAGCTTCTGGATTACAAAATTATTATTTCTTCAGCAAATCTTTTGATTTAAATGACATAACATTTTTATTTTTTATTGAAAACAACATTTCATCAATACAAGAATTCAGTGTTCCAGAGTCCATTTAAAGAAAGACCACTAGAAAAACATCATAACAGCAAAAGCACCTCATTTCAAAATCTTAATAGTTGAAGAGTGCCAGAGGAGAACCAGAAACACCTCATATGGAAAGAAACCAAATAACAAGACAAAGTAAAAGAAGGAATGAGCTCTTCTACGAGGCCAACAGAAATTGAATTGCATTCTCAATGAAAAAAATATCTCAAGCAATAGGAAATATCAAATACACATTAAAATCAACCAATATGAAACACCAGATCCAAATCCACCACTCGAAACAAAAGATCTACAGTCAGAAGGCATTAGATATGCTGCTGGCAACAATAGATCTAACAAAAAAACACTAAATATTACAGTGAAAATACCAAAATGCTACGGGAAACATTTGATCTGCATTGAGATGCACTAACTCTGTTGTGGGAAACGCCCATTTTCCATTTGAACCCACGAGGTCTATTAGTAAATACCAAAACATCAATTTCACCACCTAAAACATTGATTCTGTGATCAATGGTACTGAGGTAACTAGCCAAAGAATCCATAGAAAGGAGGATCTTATCCAAACTATCAACAGTAAGCATTACAAGCAAAACCAATGCTTCAATTTACCAACGGAACATTATATCTGCCATCAAATGCACAATATCTGTCATGGGAATGACCAGATATGCCATGGGGCAAATTTGACCTGAATTAAGCTGCACTAGATCTGTTGTAGTTAAACATATATTTGCCATCGAACACATCACAACCACCATTACAAACACAAGACCCATCACTAGAAATATCAAATCTTTCATCATTGAACCAAAGATGGCACAGCTAAAGAATCCATAGAAACAAACTCTAATCTAGGCCCATTAACAGAAAAAACTACAAACAAAGCAAAAACCAGCCACGTCCAATCCAACTTTCCAAGAAACCTCTCCTTCCAATAATCAGAACTCTAATTTTTTCCCTTCTCATAAACTTAACTAATTTAGCACTTGTTTCAAACATTTTAAACTGCTTCCATTTTTTAGTCAATTGAAACCAACTTATATACCAGTGATTGATCTACCTTAGTAGTTCATAAACCTCTTATGTAAGTCCAGCTTCTAATTGTATTCATAAGGTCATTGCAGGGCAGGTTAAGATCTAGAATTTAGACCAGATTTTTGTTGGTAAATGTCCAACATATCCCCTCAGGATCTGTGGCATGGTTTAACACTAACAACCTTCCTTTGAGATCCTTAACTAGCATAGTTGTGGTTTCCTAAATAGATACATCTTTTGGGAGAAATGGCTAGCTCAACTCCCTAAAACTGGTATTAGAGAGGGGTCGTAGGTTTGATCTTGTCAGGTAACGCTGAGGAGGAGACTATTCATGAGTGTCTAGCATATCCCCCCGAGATTGTGACATGGATTAACAACCTCCTGTGAGATCTGTAACTGGGATGGTAGCGATTTCTTGAATAGATGCATCTTTTGGGAGAAACGGCCAGCTCAACTCCCTACAATTTTCACTAATAATTGAATATAGATACAAGTATCACTAGCAACTTGTTCAAGAAGACAAATAACAAGCTCAATTGTGATATGAAATTTCTTTTTTCACTAAGCTTAACATTCAATTGGATAAGAAAAACTAGAAAAGTTTGGGACTATGAACTTCAAAAAATGTCAAGGATGTCTTCCATGAAGCCTTTAACACACTCTGTATGCTCATTGCTAATCCTTCAAAACATAATTTTATTGGGAAAAACAGCCTTCCCAATATTAATTGTCTAAAAACATCCCAATTTCAATGCTGTTACAATACAACCAAAAAAATGGTATTGAACCTGAATGTGGTCACAGAAGCCTATATTTCAATAATAAACTAGTAAAGTGACTTTAGTGTATTAGTTCACTGTGTCTTGTTCTGATTCTTGACAATTTTCTCCTGTATTTTCTCATTATTTGACAAAGCCTTCTCTAGTGCTTTGGCTTTTCTTACTGTTTGACCTTTCCTTTTTGGTGCTGACTTCTTCCCAATATTTCTGCATAAAAATAACAAAAAAGCACTGCTATTGCTAAAGCATCTTACACACACTTTCCCTTATAGTAATGAGCGTTAAAAGCCAATTCAAAGGCATTATTATATCAACAGAAAAATATGATTGCAAATTGGATCATGTTCAGATAGACAAAAGGTCTAACCTGTTTACCACGCTTAGCTTGTGAGTTGAAGCAACAACTTTTGATGTGTCCATTGCTGCATAAAATGTATTGCATGTTAGAAATTGCTCTATCAAGTCTCAACAAAACTTCAGAAGCATATGAAAAGCCATAAGAAGAGAAGAAACATAGAAAAGTATAGGAAAGAACTTGCAGTGAACAAAAATGGACAGAAAAGATGGCAAGCCAGTCAGACCCACAGGGTTGGACCAATAGCAAAACCAAAGGCACGTCTATGTAGATCATACTAAGAACGAAACATAATGAGCCATAAGAGAAAAAATACAACCAAAAAGCCAAAATAAGCAGGGTTCCTAATGAAGAAAGCATGCACAAAGAAGTGAGTAAATGAGGACTCGAAGTGTGAATACTAAGTAGAGATATAAAATAGGATCTGGAGAGCTATAATTGAATTGTACAGAAAATTAAACACAAATGAAAAAACTAAATGTACCTCGTTGACAACTATTGAGCTAACCCACCCTATAATGAACAAGGGAAAACTTCTTATGCCAGAGGCATCTTCGTTATTAAAATTAGAGGTAAACACTTTTGACTAGAGTTATGAACTGGTGAGGCCATAGACGGAGACCTCATCCCCAACATTAACACTCAGGACTAACATCCTTGTAGGGGCATGAACCTTGGGGGCAAGAACTACACCAAGATTTAACCATCACGCCATGCCATTAGCAGCAGAGGCACCTTTCTTATTATCTAGCAATATCTAAATGTACTCTAGAGTATTTGAAATCTATAAAGGTACAAGTTATTTAGTTTTAAAAAATTTATAATGCATTTCCTCAACAGCCCACTTGTAAATGATACATTGCATTTAAGAGACATATTCTTAGTTAACCCTTCCTGCCTTCAAGAGATTGGCAATCCTGCCCATCCATCAAAATTACAATCATACATTTTTTTCAAAATTCAATCTATCCCCATGCAATCATCATGTAAAGGTTATCATTAAATACCTCTGTTACCATGTAAGCAATTATCATTAAATATCTCTGTTACTGTGTAAGACCAAGTTAAGGCGGGTTTGGCGTTGGGTTGGATCGGGGGGATACCCCCGGCACAACAGGAAAAAAAGAAAAGATCTCTGTTACTAGGTTTTCCAGGAGCCCTAAACAAACCCAAAACAGTCCAGGCAGAGTTCTGATGTCAAAGTGGGTTTGGCATAGGTTCAGCCAGGGTCCAGTCCCCGTCCATTAAGGGGACGTACATGAGCAAAATGGCCAAGCCTGGGCCACACCATGGGCAAATTTGCAAGGAACCTGTGGAATTACCAAATAAATTACATTCTAGATAAAAAAAGTTAACCATAACCCACCTTGAAAGTGCACTTTTTAAAGGATTTGTAGTTTAGTTAAACCCAGTAAAATTATGAAAAATGGTACACAGCATTTGTCAGTGTAGATTTAATTTCATTTTATTAGTTTATTATATACTTTTCCTACAGCTTGCTTAATTTGCTTAGGTTAGTGACTAGTCAAAGTATGAGTCATAGGATGAGAGGTGTCATGTTGTGTTTGCATCCTCTCACCTCGCATTTCTTATAAATGCACTTATCTTCTTTGTATTTCACTTGTTTAATGGAATAGCATTATTCTGCCTATTTGATTTTTGAATCTTGGTTCTGTGATTATGTCTGTGGCTAATTCTTAGGCAATGGGTCTTGGTTATTCTCTGCTTATTGCAAAATCTAACACTGAAGGTCTCAATGGCCTCAAAGTCATCCAAACCCCTGCTTTGTATTAAAAAGCATGAAATAAAAATTGATTTGGTCTCTGCCAGATGAAAAAGTAGCATCTTTCCCTGGTTATTTTTGGTTACATCCTGAATAATTGACTTTTATTTATAACTTTATACTATTGGTTCGCCAAGTCAATCCGATTCTGAGTAACACTAGTATGGTATAAAACATTTTGATTTATCTTAAGCATTTATGAATTTAAAATTGACATTTGGCCATCAATTATCACCTGTGTTCTCAATTCCGTATTTAATAATGTACATTATACACGAGTATGGTATTATAATATAAGTACAACCACCAATATAGGTAAAAACCTTCAAATGTCTGCTCTTTCAGAAGAGAATCAATCAAGATAAATTTGATGATCCAGAACATTTGTACCACATGGATGCTCCTACTCACTACAATTTTAGACTTACAACTTTCATTGAGTTCGTAAAAAACCTGGGGCCGGATGAAATCAACACTCCTTTACATATCCCATTTGGCAATGTTGGCCTATATTTCATCCAAGGCATACCCGCTATTCTTCACAGCTACCCAAAGCTATGGAAGAACATCACATTAACAATTAATGCCCAAGCTGTTGCAAGTAAGCAATGTATTATCTTCAGTTCTCACTATTACTGTATTTAAGCCATAATAATGGCAGGTTTTCATTACTTCCTGCTACTTTGGAGCCATATTTTAACTTAGTGCCGGCTAGTTCTGCCCCTCTATGCCCATCAGCTCTTCTGGTCTGACCTTACTGACTGTTGCCCCCAGCCACCCTTTCTACGATCACTTTCATGCATCACCCCTGCCTTGTTTACATCTATTGCCGGGCAGTAGTACGGCATATTTGGATTTCACGGCATTGCCTGATGACATGATATGTTTTTCTCCTTAATGTTGTATGTATTTTAACGAAAAAATAGAGCTATACCACAACTCCTTGCATCTCACCATATCTCCCCTACATCCAACCTCAATGGAAGGTCCCAGAAATAAAAGGGTCTTCCCATCTATCTCAAAGCGGTCTATTGCCATCAGTCTTGAACAATGGATGATAATAGTTTTTGTCCTATTCATCATTACCAGCTGTAGACCATCAATACCATTTGTAATACCCCTCGCATCTTATTACTGTTGAGACTATGTTTAGTTTGATACTGTTTTATCTTAGTTGATTAGATCAGACATATATCATATGTTATATTTATATTGTGGTGTGTGATTAAACAATTATATTTTGGATGTTAATTGTCATGTTTGAACTGGAACAAAACATTATGTGATGGTTAAATTTAGTAATGATGGATTTTATATGATGTTTCAAATGCATGAATTAATTGATGTAATTTAGATGATGATTATATCTGGTACTTACCCCATACCCGCATGTGTATGGTATCGTGTTTGTTATCATATATGTTTTCTTTTCTGTTGACATGCATGTATGGTAGAGGAGGAGGCGTAGTTACCCCATTGAGTCGGGTCCACATGTCCCAGCCACCCCTACCATTGTCTGTTATTATATTTATATATGCACATGTACATGCAGTGGTTTTTATGCAGGTTGTAGGTACTGGGCATCGACTTCCCTGGTTTGACAGGATGAGCGTGCCTTATGATGTCTCAATGGCGGAGAAGGGGAGTTAGCACTCAGGCCAATTCCCTAGCCTAACCTAATCGTCCTAAAACCACGGACAGAATCTTACTTGACTTACCTGAATCGAATTCGTTCTAGTAGAACGAATCCGATATATGTTTTCCCGGTTGAGCATGATATTGTCTTAGGTGTTGTTCCATGTTGGTGTCGTATTTTGACCTTGTGGATCTCATGTCTGATTCCTGATAGTTATTTAAATTACATTGACATATTGGTAAATATAATATTATTAGTTTGATATAACATAATTAGTTATATATGCTTTCACTAAGTCTCTTATAATAATAATATTATAAATGGTATATATATTAATTTTATATGTATGACTATATGTTTATATAGATAGAGCTTATTATATAATTTTGAATATTGAGTGTTATAACTTAATGCAAATGATAAATTAAAAATGAAAGAAAAGAAATTTTACAATTTTAAATTGTTTCTTTTTAGGTAGTTGACTTGAATAGTAGGGGGAAATAATAAAATATTTCTCCCCTACTTTTCAAGCCAATTTAGAGGTAAGAGAGAGAGAGATCTTATCATCAATTTTGGATATGAAAGTTTGGAGAAGAAAATAGAGGAAGAAGAGAAGGCTTGGAGAAGGAGAAGAGAGCAAGAAGAGAAGGGATTGAGCTTGTGAGAGCAGATTTGGACAGCAGTTGAGAGGCTGGCTTCATCAACCTGTTTGTGAACCAGGTAGGTTTCGAATTCCCTTATCATGATCCAATTTAGTTTTCAGTTTTCCAACAAATGAAAGAAAAGATTTATCTCCTCAAACTGAAGAGTGAAGCAATAGTTCAGTGAGAATTTAGTTTGCAATGTGAAATTTTAACATCATAAACATACAATCCTTCTCAAACTCAACCATTAGTGAATCCAAAATTGGAATGGAAGAGAAACTTGTTACTCCATAACACCATGAAACTTAGTTGTGTTTTGATCCAATGTTTGCCATTTTAGTTAATTAAAAGTTCACATAATTATTCTGAATTCAAGATTTAGTATACCTCCTTAATAATCAAATGTGGAAATAATCATCATTTGCATGGGTTATCAAAAATAAAACTAAGTCTTTAGCAAATAGACATTTCCAGCTTGCTGGAAAATGTATGAGGAAAGAAGAAAAAAAGGAATTCCCATGCTTTCAAAAAAAAAAACACACACATTATTTTAATTTATTTTTGCCACCCTATCCTTTAAACTAATAAACAATTCATATTTGAAGAGCAATTCAAACTATACCCTTTCCAACTCTTCAAGTGGGACCCACACCTCATGTAAAGGTTAACCCTTTTAGAAACATATTGACCAATAATAAATAAATAAAAGATAATAATAATAATATTTTATTATATCCTAGTGGATTCAAATTTAATTTCCATCACCTCAACACACTCCATCTTCTTTGGTGCATACCCCAACAGGTAAGGCCTTAAAGGGCTTATTAAACAATGTTTTTTCCTTTCTTTGGGTGATGACATCACCCTCCCCACTTGCATAGTACGCAGGTCATGATGGGAATGCAATTTTAAAGTTTGTTTGAACAAATTCATGCAAGAAATTAATGGTTATGGGCTCAACCTTCAAACTGGCGCCCACCTCCACTTGGCCATCCTTGTCCTTGGTCAATGTACCCCCAATGATATTAATGTGTTTTGCAGGCCCTTTTTGACATGGGGTGGCGTGAGCTTGGGAAGAATGTTGTACTTAGTCTGCAGTATTTATTAAGTATTCAAACCCATTGCCATTCCTTAGTGGATTTTCTTTTTGTGTGGAGTGCTTGGGATTTGGTGGGACCCACACCCAAGTCACTTCCACTCCTTGATTTTCTCAGCCCTTGTGGGGAATTTTCTTTTTAAAATGTTTCTTTTTGCATTTTATTAATATTATTGTATGGTGGTGTGGATAGGTTGCTATAGGTGTAGGTGTTAGGGGATTTGGTTGGATTTATGAATTTAATAGGATTATGTTTTAATCAACTTTAAACATTGTTTTAATCATTTTAAAATTAATGCAATATAAATTGTAAGATGATATGTAAATTTGAATATTGGATATTAACTTTACAATATGAATGTTTTATTAACTATTATTTTTAATCTTGCTAATCTTGATAATTGAATGTTATCAATAGGTGTTATAGCATTAATATTAGTAAACTTATTGATTTACCTTTTAATTGAACTTTACGAGTGCGTATTTGAAGTTGGTATTATATAATCTTTTCATTAGATAATTAAACGTTTCCATTAACTCAAGCTATTATAGGCATTGTTAGTGTTAACAACATGACCATTCTATTGTAGTCGTGATTATTCTGATTGGTGTGATTAATCGGTGTGAGAATACTACATGTTAACATGATTCTTATGTTCTTGCTTATCTTACGACATGTTAATTACTTGTGTAAGATGTTCTCTTTGCGTATATTGTTGTATATGTAAAGTACACTGTTGATATAGTTGAGTTGCATATGGGATTAGAAGACCAATTAGGGGGTAAAATCCAGAGGCTGGGTATATGTGGTGGATATCAGTTATTTATGTTGTTGAATGATTTATGATACAATGTGGATTCTGTCTTCTTTTGCTTGTTTTGGATTAGGGTCAATGTGAGACCTTGATGGGGAGGTCAAACTGATCCCTGTTATTATTTTCCTCCTGGTGGATTAAAATTTGAATTAGTGGCCAAGTGGATTTATGTTTTGAAATGGGAATATGCTTTATTTATTTATTTGGTTTTGGAACTTAATGTGTTATAAGTGGCCACAAACCAGGATGGGTATTGTTGAGAAACTAGGGTAGGTTATCTAGATGTGATGTAGGGGGTGGCTTGCAATGGATCGCCGAGGCCCACAAGTGGCTGACGGATCATCCATTGACAAGTTTCTTAATTCCAGTGATAACATTATAAAAATTGATCTAGTTAGGAAAACATTAAAAAAGATAAATTGTGATACTTTGTCCATACCTTGAGTGTCGTCGGTTCAGTGAGGAACCTTCAGGACTAAACTCAAGGGTGGATCATCGATATACTTGTCTTCATGAGAGATATCGATGCCATGTATGATCACTTGAGTGCCGTCGGTTCAGTGAGGAACCTTCAGGACTAAACTCAAGGGTGGATCTGCGTGATGACACCTTCCTACTCACACCGTAGATATCCTACGTAGGTTAGTGCCTCTGGTAACCTGTATACCCTCTTGTTCTAGAGATATCTTCCTAGGTGATGATTGTGGATTGGTCCTTAGTGTGTGTGTGGGCCTGGTGTTATCTCCCTAGCACGGTGGGGTGGACCTCTGGGTTCCACATGGTCGGGAGGTAGTGTACTTCTCCATTGAGACTGTTGCGGTTACCCTTCTTCGCCTGATTGTACACTTGGATCAGTCTATCACATTTGTTGCAGATTTATGTACCCAGTTGTTAGAAGATATTATCTTGTACTTGTAGGAGGTTTCATTTGATTAGTAATGATCCCTACGTGGATCCATGATGTATTTTGATACTTGTAATTGTATTAAATATCACCGCATACCCTACGACATGTGTAGTGGATGTAGGTGATCATGTGATGTAATGTAATATTGATTTAAGAGATGTATTTAATTTTATTATGTACTTAAATGTTCTTATATATTGGATCATGATAGCATAGTGTTAGTTTGATAAAGTAATACTACGTCAGGGACCCTTGAGAATGAAAAGGAATGATGTGATTGTTCAAACTGATGTATGTAGAGCAATGTGATGCTTTATTCAATGTGCTTGTTAACATTAGTAAACTAAAAAAAAAAAATTTGGTTGCATAACTTAGCATAACTTTTAGTGTTAATCTCTTGGGTTCCCTAGCGGGGCGTTACACCATTTCAGACAGTACATTCATTGCATATCTACATCACCATTGTCCAGTTTGTGAAATCATTGTCTCCTTTTGTCTTCATTTGATCCTACAACAATTGCAAATATGAGAGAAGGAACTTTGAAGCTGACGATGTGACAATTTTCACAACTATGGATATGATGTTAGCATTCCAAGCATATATGTTGTTGCTTTCAGTTCATTTTTTAACTCATTTTTCTCATGTTGCTTGTTTGAGCTATCTCATTCACTTTCAATTGTCATTTGCTGAGGTGTCTGTTTTCTTGCTGTTCTTCCCTTCCAAGTCCCTGTAAAGTCTTGAGGTCAGCATCTGTGATGTTATACTCTATTTTATCGAACTACCTTCTGATTTCACATCTAAGCTTTTCCTAATACAAGATAACAATGCTTTTTCAGTTTTAATACAATCTTGTAATAGTTGTCTGCTGAATGGTGATCATTTTTCCTTGCTGAATTCATGATGATTTATGTCCACAAAGCCCAAAATCTTTTGCTTGGACTTTTGTTCAAATTTGCTTCTTTTGTTAGGCTTTATCTTGATTTTAATATTATCAATTGAGTTTTTGGTTGGCAAAGCCTCTTGCATTCTATTAGTGTTTCTATTAACACCTTTCAATGCAACACAAAATGGAATAGATGTGTGATAAAGCCTCTCTTCAAGTTATTAGGGGAAGATCCCTTCAAACAAAATCTAGCCTAAAACCATCTATATAGTAAATGCTTATTGTTTACAAGCACATTAGTATGTTTAATAGGGTAATATATGCACAAAAAATAAAGCTACAGATGTGTCTTTAAACATGCAATACAAACAAACTTACAGGAAAACCTCCCAGCCTATGTTGTTCACCTAAAGGAAGAGAATGAACAGTGCAAGTACACATAAGACGGCGACTGATTAAATAATACAAAGACTTGATCAGTCAGAGGAGGGAAATGGCATACAAAGCTAGTAGACCCACTTCACTGAGACCTACAATACAAAGACTGCAATAGCACATCATTGCATGCTTTGTCTCCTTATCAACTACTTCATATTCTTCATCTTTTGTAATAACCTTTTCTAATGTGGGCTCAGTAATAACTGTTGAATGTTCAAACATTGGCTTCTTCAGTGACATATATGGAGGCTGTTGTACAGGAAAATGAAGATCAATCAAACTTCGGCTGAAGACCCACTCTCAAGGTGTTACAGAAACTGTCACAGTTTGGTAAAGAATCTTCCAAATATACTTCCAATTTAATGAGTGCCTCTAGAAACTGTTTTACTTATTTACCTAATAGTGATCCTTCACTAACATCATGAACAAAAATATTGACCTTTGACAACAAAGTCTATCTCCTCAGTGTATATCAATTCAGATTTTTCATCACTGGTGCTTACGAGAGTTACTGAAACTAAAATTGAAACCTCTTAAGGGAAGAAAATATCTTGGTCTCCTAGCAATGGAGTTATATGTTGAACAAACTTTTTTTTTTGGTCTATAACAGTGTATTCACTTTTGACTAACCAGTGAGGCCACAAATCTGGGGGGCCTCATCCCCAATTGACTCCAACAGCCGAAAACCCATGAGCACAGAAGCCCAGCCAGGACCCTGAGCCCAAGGGGCGCAAGAACACACACTCACCATGGGACTGGCATAGGGACCGCGAGCACTCCAAGCCCAAGCGAGGGTCAGACAGCTGGAACAACATTCACCTCCTTCTCCACCTTCAATATCCATCTCCATTCGCGATGCCTTCCGACTCCCACGAACAATTGTACTGAAAGACGATTCATTCCGACTCCCATCCCGTTCGAACCATATACTTATGCTGAACAACGATTCCGCCCAGCATACACCATCATGCAATTCCTGGGATTCGAATTTTGCACCTCCCTATTACAAGGGCTTGCAGCAACCGCTGCGTTATGAGCTCATGCTCTAAATTAATTTGAGCCTTGGTTGTAAGCTCTATAGGCAAGAAGCCCCACTCATTCACCAAGGGTCAAGGTAAGGGCTCTCAATTTTTGACTCAGTAGAGAGCAACCCCGTGGGGATTTGTTGGCTCTACAGGCAAGAAGCCCATATGTTGAACAAACTTACCAACTTCCTGTTAAACCAAACTTTCTATCTCCATTTCTTCGGCAGATACTTTAATTGTCAATGAGGTTATTTCCCATCTAGTTATTAGTGGGAACCTATTCACATGTTAAGTTTGTTTAGGTCCTAAGCTAGGTGTCATTATCGTAAGTTAGTTGTCCTTAAATCCTAGGTGTGATCTCTAGAAATTAGTTATATTGGGGCCATGTCTCATTATTTACTTTTAGTTATCTAGCCATTTAATATTTGTATCAAGAGTAGTTGTCTCATTGAATAGGATTAAGACGTGTCAACATGTAACGTCCCTTTTCTAATTTACCCTAGAACTTTTCCCTAAAATCACAATTACACAAGATTAGGTTAGGGTTTACCATGTATAGGGTTTTCTTCAATTGTGTAATCCATAATTTGAAATCCTACGGTATTGTTAGTATTCACTTATAATCATAATGCCATAGTTAAATTTCTTTAAATTAGAAACAGACATATATGAGAGATATAAATTAGATCAAAAGATTGCTAGAATTAACATTCGATGTGATTCAACAATAGAGCTGATAAGCTAAGAGGGTTCAATGAGGTGTCCTAGAAACATCCTACATTAGGCCCAAGAGCAGATACATTGTTCCCCCTTGGCCTCATGTGGCCCTTGTCATGCATATGACGTGGGCTACCTAGTGTGGGGTCCTATCATTAGTTCCCTCCATCTAGCCACCCTTAACTTGTCTCCCTTGATTGAAGGTCCACTTCCCATGATAGGGATTGTGAGGGTTCTTCACAACAGGGTGTCCTGAAAGTCTATCCTTCCTAAGTCCAAAGGCAGTCCACCTTGTCCCCCTTTGACCCCATGGGACTCAGTCACCACATGGAGTGGCATGCTTAAAAAGTGACCTAGTCGCCATTTCCCCTGTTTGGGAATCCTCACTTCCCCATCATGATAGTCAAAAATGAAAACATGTATAGTATTTTATCAATCCACTTATTCAAGATGCCCATTTATTAATAAATCACGTGTAAGGAATCAACAATGTATTCATTGTACAATAATTATAAACAATGATATATTCAACCTCCAAAGCATGTCACTATATGAACGGTCATTTTCAGTTAAACTGTACGCACATGTCTCACTATTAAGCAGATATTGATAACTCATAGAGCTATATATACATGATAAGTTACTCATACCAGATATTGCTGAATAAATGTATATAAAAAAGTATCATTATAGATTGTTGGTTCTACAAATATGCTGATGTAGAGTTTCCTTTTATTGATGCTTGTCCATCTCTCTTGTTTGCTGATGCTCATTCCATCCCCCTGCTAATAATAGATCTTATATCCAATATATATCTTACAAAACCCAAAGGTTGCATCCCCTTGGACATCCTTTACCAAATCGATTTATTGCTTACTTCTTGATATCGATATGTTGTGACAAATATTATCAAAATTGGATTGTTGGTCTTAGTCATTGTTATCATAGTTTAACTAATTGCATTAATTTACTATTGTCGCCAGCCCATAATCTATGCTAATTAGTTTGGACATCCATCTTTATATTGTGTTGTGTTGTGTGGTTTCCACACCATCGCCCCATTGCAAATGGGGACCCTCTTTTTGTTGCTGCAGTAGGCTAAGTGGTCTTTAGGGTCCATTTATAGCAAAATTTTCGGGTTTTAGCCTTTAGTCAGGGATGCTAAGGGGTCAAGGTGCCTTGAGTTGAGTGGAGTTTGTCACAATTTTGGCAGGGGAAGGTCTTGAAGGGGTTTTAAAAGAGCCAGGTTTCTAATGACAAGTTTTGGTGAATTTCCCGAAATGGGGTGGAATCCACCCTTCTTTGGGAATTCCCATCAAGCTGTAATTTCCACCCCTCCAGCCATGCCTTGTGTTTTCCTTTGGGAGATTTACTTGGGGACTCTAAAAGAAATAATGTGAAAGGGGGGGGTGAATTTGGAAGTGCAACACTTAGGAAAATTTTGATGGACTGTTGAAAGATTTCCCATCAAAGGGTGGAATCCACCCCTTGGGAAATAATTCCCAACTTCACCTAATTTCCACTCCCCTCCAATCAAACCTTCAAGGCATGAGACAGTGAGGAACTTGGAGTTTGGGTGAAACAATGTAGGATGAATTTAATTAAATTTCATTTAAATTCTATTGGCTAAAAGGCAGGTTGGCCCTGCCTGGGGTAATGTGCCTTTTCAACCTCCTATAAATAAAGACTTCTAATCATTCATTTTAACACCAAACAGGCAGCAAATTATCTCTGCTCCCAAGCGAATTACCTCTGATTATAATAGTGATTTCCTTCAAATTTTGGGCTACAAAATATCTTCAGCTTGACAGCGAATTGTATCCAGAATTGGGCAGCGACTTCTGCCCAAAATTAACAGCGAACTTCCTCTACTCTTCCATGTGATTTAGCAGCGAACTACCTCTGTATTTTGGCAGCAGCAAACTATCCCTCTATATCTCGGCATAACGATGCAGTTCAAGCCCATCTAAAGTCCAGAATTGTGATAAATTAATTTCAGAATTGTAGTTAGATCAAAATTTGGGAAATTTTGTAAGGAAAGAGAGTTTGATCTTGATTTGGAAGGGTTTCATAGGGGCCATTAGAAAATAAAATCTCAAAGAGGCTTTACTTCATAAAATCCTGAGTTTCCTTTCAGTCTATTTGTTCATCAACTTTTCACAAACTTAATGCCTCCTCCCCATTGATTTTTGCAGGGTGAATTGAAAGGAGAATAATACCAAGGTGGTGATCAATAACTTCAAGGCAATCCAAGTGAGAAGGAAAGGATCAACTTGTGAGTCCAAATCAAGATCAAGATGGATTCCAGCAACTTGAAGAAGCTCAAGAAGAGATCAAGTTTACCAGTGCAATTAAATTCAACCAAATCCACAATCTCACAGCACAAGTTCAAGTTCGAAGATAAGGATTAGAAGGTTTACAATGCCAATGCAAGTCAAGGCCATGAGGAGATTTCCAAAGGATGGAGAGGATCTCAAATGTCAAAAGTTACTTTCTAACAATCGAGCAAGAAATATATGCAGTTTTAACAAAAACATTCTACAAGTCAATATTCAAAGCACAGGTGATTAAATAGATCTACATGATAAGGATGATGAGGTGGCACCTAGCTGTTCTCTCCAATCAGAAAATTCTAATTTCAAGCACATTCAATCAAATCATGCCAAGTGTCCTATTTTCTCATTGGTTGGAAAAATCATTGTAATTTTCTTAATGGCCCATGATGGCCCATGATTTGGTGCCCTCATGTAATTGGTTGATATTATGGCAACCTTAATTAGGGTTTGTAGGGAGAAATCTTGGCCCTTGATCTTCATTCTATCTTGGCCCTTCATTGTATCAAAAGAACTAAAAAAGCCCAGGGCCTTCTCATTTGAAAGGGGTTAGATTCATTAGTTAGTAGTGGAAGTAGAAGCTAGAGAGCTAGTAATAGAATTAGAGTAGACTAGCTAAGGGAAAGACTTGATCAAATTGTTGCTATGATACTTTCAAAGTAATGGATAGTTCATTGTTGGTTCTTCATGGTGAATTACTTAATATTGCTTTGAAGTATTGCATGGTTTCCTAAATCTTTAACTTGGAGTAGATTTCTTTTCATGTTAAAGTAGTTTAGTTGAATGGAAGTAATTGTGGATGTTGCTCGCTTGACTCGAATAATCTAGGCCACTGACCTCTTGTTGATGGTAGGAGTGCCTTGTGTGGTAAGCCGATGATTGAAAGCACTTAACTTCAATTGATATTCACTCTTTAGT
The DNA here is from genome assembly GCA_027943335.1 of Chamaecyparis obtusa. Classification (NCBI taxonomy): domain Eukaryota; kingdom Viridiplantae; phylum Streptophyta; class Pinopsida; order Cupressales; family Cupressaceae; genus Chamaecyparis; species Chamaecyparis obtusa. The sequence continues at coordinate 66,691 of BSBK01008915.1, read as the reverse complement.
TTGCATCCATTTCATGGGATTGGAGAGGGGATATTAATTTGAAAACCATTTGAGTGTTCCTTAGAAGCTTGCACTAGGTGGGTGGAGGCACTGATAAAGCTACCATCTAGTAGAGTCCAAGTTCATCTATGATTCCTTGCATTCATAGTTAGGAGTATAAGTAGTCGAAGTTAGCAAGTTTAAGTTGAAGTGAATGTTTGATGATAAAAACTATATTTTCATTACACATTGTGAAGCTAAATCTTAGAAGTGCAATTAGCAATTAGTTCATATCCATTGAATGAATGGCGTAAGTCCCCTAAGTGATACCAGCAAATCACATTATTTCACTGAGCAAGTATCCACAAATTGAAGGGACCTTGAAATCATTTCATGATCTTACTTTGCAAGCTTAGCATGGGAGATAATCGTATATCAAGAGAGGATTGAATATTTGGTGTTTCATTCTGAAACATTGAGTGTTTGATACTGCATGTTGTAGTGGAATAAAACTCACATCAACAAGTTGTCCAAATCTTGGCCGTTGATCTTAAACTGATTTGGACCCTTCATCTATTTTTGAACTCCTATACAAACCCCACTACTCTCATTTGTAGGAGAGAGATCAGAGATTGTTGCATTAAAACTACTTAAATAAATTCACTGTTCAGTTGTTGGTGAATTTAAATATCTTTTGCAAGTTGCATGGTTTGTCTCTCACTTAGAGTAGATTTTATTTTTCAAGTTGTTAGATTGAATGAAGGATTTGGTGGGAAAGCTTTATGTGGAATGAATATGTTCATACCTTTTATAGTTGGATGATTTTCAATTATTTTGTAAGGTTAGACTGAACGCTTGGAAAATAGTTAACTTCTATTGTGAGAATCTTTTGAATTACCTCAAATGATAGTACCATCCTTGTGTAGTTGTTGAATTGGCAAAGCAAGGATATGTTTTATATTCCACTTTTGCAGTCTTGTCTCCAGAGTTCATAGGATAGTTCATAGAATTAGTTTAGAGTTAGAATTATCTTCTCAAACCCTCCTCTTTTGAATTTTATTTTAGAAATCTTCATAAGTGTTAAACCCAGAAAATCAAAAAAAAAAAATAGAAAAAAGAAATTCAAAAGTTGAGTGATAAAATCTTGAATAAGCGCATAAGTCCCCTTGGAGGTATTCAGCAAATCACCCTACCACGAGAGTCTATCCCGAACAACAAAATCACATGCATTTGGAACTTTGGAGTCATCTTTGTGATCACACAATTAGTCTATTTAGCACATTAGAGGATTTTGTTCAAGAGAGGATAGAGTACCCCCTTAGTATTTTATTGTCTTGTGTGTGTCATAAAACACACACACCAACATATCCCAATCATATTAACCCCGCCGACTTATCATTCCCATATTTGATGTTGTTTATTGTCAACTGATAGTCTCTATTTTATCAATTTGATCGTTGTCTTGTTGATTACTATTTGAGAGTTCATTTTCTAACGGCATCATCTTCGCTGATCATCAACTTCTTAAATAATAGTGTTTACTTCTTATACCAACCTTGCTATTGGGTTTCAACAAAGTTACTTCACCTCTTCAACCTATCATATTAAGTATGATAGCTCTGATCGTATTTACCATTGTTGTGGCTTTGTTTGAACATGGCGATTCATGTTGTGGGGTCATTGTTTGATAATCGATGTTCTATGATAGAGTCGTCACTTCTATGCTACTGTTACTAACTTATGGTTTGTTTTCTACAAATTTCATACGCATTGTTTGGACATACGTAACATGGAAGATTCACTCAAGCTCTTGGTCTCTTGGCATATTATTTGTCGATCAATTAAGAATACCCATTGCATCCTTTTTCATGGTCATTGGTTATTTGACTAATGCCTTTAATTTTTAAATATCATTGTTAGATGATAAATGGCTAATATCTTCTACTATTCAATTATGGCCTTCTAATTTGTTATTACAATTTTGTCTCTTTCAAAGACTTCATGAAATTGATATCATGTGAAATATCAAAGTTCCAATTTTTTTGGTTTTTCGATAGGGACATGACACATCTTGTGTAATCCTACCTCAATCCTTTCCTAAATAAGCAAGGCTTCTTGTACATTTGTATTCATATTCAACATTATTAATCAATGCATTATTATGCAAGTTATCTTGTCATTCTCTCTTGTGGAAAGCTACTTCATCTAGCAAGGAATTTGGGGTGTTGAGGAGTCACCTATCTATTCCTACATGGCATTAGAGCTCTAGTGCTACAAATATCTTCCCATATTAGAGAGTGATCATATGGCTTGAAAAAAATTTTGGGTTCATTGATCTCATAGTTGAGTCAAAGTCGCTTGAGAAAGTTAGGATTGGCTTTTGTTTTGTCAAATTTTGATATATTTTGCAAAATTTACAACGGTTAAAAGCTGAAGTTTCAATTGTAGATTTTGGGGGTACTTGAAATAGTGAGGCACTTTGGGACAAATATGACCTTGTCATAGTACTCAGAAGGCCCAAAATGGCAAAAACCCTAAAATCGCCTACCAAATCGTCAAAATTAGAGACTTTTTCTAAGAGGCTTTAAAGATTTTTTGACCAATCTGACAATTGTACGGATCCATACTTGGCTGTACAGACCATACCAAATGGACCAAGTTGCGTCAACATCCCCTTGTCGTAGGCAAATATTCCCACTTGGTCAACATATTTTGTTAAGTGTCATGGCCTCTGCATCATCTTCCTATACACCATCGGTTTTATTGGTAGTTTTTTACACAGGGTATGTACCTGATTGCATCCCCTTGAGTACATGTTTGCATGGCTTTATGGTTGGGCCGGCAATTGTCCTTTAGCATTGATGGTTCGTTGTATTTGCACTTTTCAAATTGCATTTTAAAATGTTTATTGAACACAACCCATACTTGTTTCATATGGTTTGCTTTTGCTTGGTCACATCCCCGATCAATTTGGCCAATACATTTATCCATTCTATTTTTGACGGTATTCGTTCAAAGCACAATGCACTTGGGGTTTTCCCATGTGGTTCCCATTGCTATCTAGGCACTAAGCCCCCAAGGTGGTTGGCACCCTTAATACCTCCATCCACCCCCGCGAGCCACTTTGTCAACAGTGAGTTGTTCGAGGGGTCTTTTTTCCACAGAGCCAATGAAGGTCAAAGGGGTGACTAGGGGCTAGCCCTCTTGTACCTAAAAATATATTTTTGTTTATTTTTTTTGCAACTTTCTCCGCATGAGAACATTGCCCTAACTTCATTGGAAAGATGGCTCAATGTACTTTCTAGTGGAGTAGGTTATTTTTTACGGTTCTACTATTTTGTGCACTTTTTATTAGTTGGTGTCAAAACTTCATTTTAGTTTCCCCAGCTCATAACTTTTCTTGATTGTCTAGTTTTGGTGATTCCAGCGATATCAGAAAGGTATTGAGAAGTTCTATATAGCCATCCAAGCACTTTTTTCCTATGTTCTACGGAGTTTCTAGGATGGTGACAGCAGGATGTGTTTTTGGTACACGTACTCTTTAGGGCAAATTTTTAGGGGACAGCCATTAAAAAAATGGGGGAATTTTTATATAGAGAGAAATCTCAAATATGCATTTCATAACATTAATAAAGCATTCATCATAGACATTTTAGAAGCTTAATACATAGCATTAGAATTGAATTGAGATTTCACATGTGAATTAATAAGCAAATTAACAAAATTCGAATGCTTTCATTGTCAATATATCGCATACATATAGCAAAAATGTCTAAAGGCTCCAAGTTTCAAGCATGAAATGATATAGAATATTAAAATGTAAATACAGTAACTACTAAATAGTACACATAGAAGTCTATAATTATATATAATTGTCCATAATCAATAGATGGTAGGTCTAGGAGTCTAAATCAAGTAGATTTGATGCCCTAACCTCCAATTTCAATTGTCGTTCACTCCTTGACCAGTTGCTCCTCTACTCGCTGCTCTTCTCCTTTGCAAATGTGTAATGAATTTCATTTACTTCTTTTTGGTTATTTTATGCTTAAATTAGGTTTTGGTAATGTTAAATGCTACGTTACCAGATTCACATCCCCATCCCCTGCCCCTATATCCGATGTGGATGCGCTCAGATGTGGATCCGCATTCAGATGTTGTTCGAATACACATCCACAGTCTATGGATGTGCCTGGATTTGCATCAAGCGCATCTATAGGCATGGATGAGCACCTAGATAGCATCCAGAGCACATCCGAAGAGTATCCAATTGCATTCAAGCATGAAAAACACTTTTTGACTTTAAAAACACATTTTAAAGTGTTTTTTTTAAGTAATTTTTTCCACAAAACCCTAAAACAACCCTTTACGAGGCCATTCATAGTAAAAAAATATCATTTTGTTTGTTATTTTGCTTTTTTCTCATTTAGTCTCCATTTTGGCATTTCAAAGGGCAGGTGATTATTTTCAAAGGGGATTGTTTGTGGGGTGCCAGATAGCTTCCACGAAGGAGATTTAAGCATCTAAGGTAAGCATTTGACCCTATTCGAGTCTTCTTGTAAATTTTTTCAAGTTTGTGATGAATTTTTTCAAGTTTTTTTCCATTTTTTTTAAAGAAAAAAAGCAACAAGTTTAGCTCTCTATTATAATGTTTTTGTATCTTTATTTTGCACTTGTATGCTTGTATATCTTCATTTTTTTTCTAATTTAAATTTATGTAATTTCTTATATTATCTAAGTTGTCAATCTTAGTACCGATACGGATTCGGGTTCAGATTTAGATTCCCGGATTTAGCAAAAGAAAATTTGGGGCGGGTTCCAGTACCGCAGGTGTGTGTGTGTGTGTGTGTATCTATGTATGTATGTATGTATGTATGTATGTATGTTCATAGATTCATACATGTAACATGTTCAATGTTTATTCATCATTGGTTCAAAACTTCAAACATATAATTGGTTCATTCATTCAAATATATATCTATATATATGTATGTAACATGTTCAATGTTCATTCATCATTGGTTCATGTATATTCATACAAAAATGCTACAGTTGTAGAACAAAGTAAAAAATGGTGAAAAATGCTTGAAAGATGAATGAATGATCATCGAATGACCAACTGCATGCTTTATGGTCGAAATTAGATGCTTTTACATTTTTCAAAAAATAAAAAGTCATGTGGGGCCCGTTTTTGGGTGCCCGTAGCCTTGGGTGCCTATGGATTCCTCCGGATGTCTGTCTAGAATCCAAGCAGAATTTGGAAGGAATCAGAATCAGACTCACACCGGTATCATGATCTAGAGCTAAATGCAAGGATCCGGTAACATAGTATATTATATAATAGCAAGAAATCAGATTGCAGGAATGGCTAGTAGTCAAAGTTCAGTGGGTGGGGAAGGAAAGGATAAATTCAAAACTGATATAGGATCTCCTTTATGGAGACATACCACAAGGATTTCACAAGTTGCAGGAGGTGGGGGATATATTTGGAGGTGTAATTTCTGTAATTTACCAAAAAATAGCTAATATTCTCAAGTGAAACTTCACCTTATGGGCCCTACTAGTAAAGGGATGGGAATGTGTAAAGGCCTAGATTTGAAGGGGTTGTCTCCCGCACAAATAGCAGAATTTGTAAAAGAACAAGAAGAGGTTGATAAAATGGTTCTAAGAGAAAAACAGAGTGCTTATAAAGGCAGAAAGAAAAAAAATAATGACTTTACCCACTAATTTAGTAGCAGCCTCCAAACATCCCTTCTTGCCTATACCCTCTATGAAAGATGAAGATTAAATACAAATTACCATCCACAAAAGAGATCCCTTGGACAAGGCATTTAAAATGGAGCCGAGAGATATTGCTAAACAAAAAATTGCACGTTGCCTCTATGCCAATAATCTTCCTTTCAACTTGGTGAGATCACCATATTGGCAGGAAATGGTGCTGACAATCAATAGTGCACCTCCCAATTTCCTGAAATCCTGGGTTTGAAAAGGTGTGTACCACCTTATTGCAAATAGAGGAATGCTATAGAGACCTCCCTTCAACCAATTAGAGATTTTTGGATTGAATCAAGTGTTTCTATTGTTTTTATGGGTGGAAAGATAGCAGAAACTGTCCATTGATAAATGTTATTGCAATGCCCCCCAAAGGGTCAGTGTTTCTAGGGCAATTGATTGTGAAGGGTAAGTGAAAGATACAGAATTCATTTCCAAAATCCTCATTGAGGCCATAGAAATGGTGGATAATGAGAAAGTGGTCTAGGTAATTATGGACAATGCAAAAAATTATACAGGTGTAGGTGTTTTGGTTGAGGCAAGATAGAGCACATTTTTTGGACACCATGCACCAAACACTCCTTTAACTTGGTGAAGCAACAAATTGGCACTCAAAAAGAGTGGGTGAAACAAATATACGAAGAGGACAAGGAGATCCAGATATTTGTAACAAACCACCAAATGCCACAAGCAATGTTCAAATCTTGCTTGAGATTGGAGTAGTTGAAGGTAAATTTAATTTTATTTGTCATGTTCAATATCAATTTGTATTGCTTAATATTTATTATTTTTTTAATGTGTTAATTACATCTTGTTATTAACTTATTATTAACATGATCCTAGGTTGTTGAGACCTGATTTGCATCTCATACAATTGTTATGAGACGACTTTTGAAGATGCAAGAGGCATTGGGTCAAATGATTGTTTGTAACCAATGGGGTGTATTGGTGCAGGAGCACCTAGGGTGAAAAACCCTTCTTTGTTCTGGTTGTGTTCTTTCCTAGTTGTTTAAGTTGATTACGAAAGATTAGGAAAATTTTGAAGTGGTTAGGGTTGTTAGGTTAAGATTTGGAGGCCTTTTGTTCAATCCACTCCTTGTAATGTCCTAGAGGACAAAATGAGTCAAAAGGTGGAATGAACCCTCTAGATCCTTAGGAGGTCAATTTTGAAGTGTTTTGAGTCTTTAAAAGTCAAGTTAGGGTTTAGGTGAATTGGCCATGGTGGCAAAAACAAGCAAAGTCAATTTGGTTAAGAGATGTGAAAAAGTTGCTCATAGCAACTTTGCAATTTTGCAACTTCTAAAAAGTTGCTTGACAACTTTGTCCAAAAGAAGGCCTTCGACCTAAATGGTGAAATGGGTTAGTTAGAGCAATTGTTTCGAAGAGGAGAAGACTATTTAAGCACCTCCATGGCAATATCACAACGTTAGAAGACTTTTATACTGTTTTATATAGACTGTGAAGTTGCAGACAGTGATTGTGAGTGTTTCAAGACATTTTGGATTGAATAGATTTGTAAATGGCATAGTGTTATTGGATTTTCCAATGTAATTAGCTTCTCCTAATAGTCTAATAACTCTGTGTGTAGATAGTTTGTGAAGAAGTTTCCATTTTATATCTTCTTGTTAATTTTCTTTAAGTTTGTAGTTCACTGGTCCAGTCTGGATTGTACATAGCAAAATGGCCTCTCGAGCTTCTTAAATCCATGGCAAACAAAATGGACCCAGATGGAATGCTAGAGGGGTCAGTGTACATAGCTTTCCTTTTTGTTTTAGGAGTAGAAGTGACAGAAATGAATTTTGAGCTCTTGCCCTAGGCGAGCTTGGCTATAGCCCGACTAGGGAACTAGAGTAACAGAGACCTAGTAAATGCAAGGTTGGATTGGTAGAAGCAATCCAGGGGTTGGAGAATGTTGAATCAGTGATGATACAACACTCCAAGCAATGGTTGCACTTGGTGATGAGTTTCCATCGATCCATGAAGACAAAATCAATGTAAAGAGCAATTAGCCCTATTTTTTAAGACTATGTCCCTAAAGGTGTGAAAGTACTGTACAAAAGACTCAGAGAAACCTCACCCTGAAAATCTTTTGTGTTTTTAAAAAAGGGTATCTAGATCCTAAACTAGTTTTGGGGTCCCTAACCAAAATTGTGAGGAAATCTATATTTTGTACCTGGACAAGGCTACAAGGGGCAACTAGGCCTAATTGCTAGATTTTAGGAACTCGATGGGAAGGAGGTTGAAGAAGGGTTCCAAACCTTCAAGTTAGTTGATATATGACCTAAAGTGATAGAAATTCAACCCTACAATCCATGGTGAGCATGTTGGCATGGGTTGCTAGAAAACACTATGTGGAATTTAGTGAGCATTGAAGTACCTTGTTGATAGGGTGGATCATGGTTAGAAGGGTAGCGATCTTAGTGACTTGCCCTTGGGAATAGGGTTAGAGAAGTCCCTAATAGGTCTATTGAAGAGGCCTTAAGAGTGAGTCAAGTTGACTCCAAGTTGAGAGCCACCACTCCTATCATGTATGGAAGGCTTCAAATTTAGAGAGGGCCCAAAAGGTCAAATCATTGGTCTTGGATGACAATTGGAGGGCTTGTGTGGAATATGTATTGGAATTCACCGAGCCCATCATTATTATGCTCGGATTAACCGATATAGATGCACCTTTATTTGGGGAATGTCTATGATGGCATGGACACAATAGTAGAGAAAGTAAAATTGGCAATACAAAAACAAGAGAATGAACCTGTAGAATGTGAAATCTTTTGCAAAAAGGTGGAATCAATCATTCATCATCATTGGGAAAACATAACCACCCCATTGCACCTCCTTGCATATGCCCTATCTCTGAGGTACTATAACAACAAAGTACTTTCTATGCCAAGGAGACAACCACAATATAGAGATGTTGAAGTTGCTAATGGGTACAAGCAAGCATTAACTAGACTCTTCCAAGATGGAGAAATGGAGAAAGAAGTTAGGAAAGAATTTGGCATGTTTGTCTAAGGAAGAAGTCATACTCCAACAACTATTAATGACCAATTCGACATGGATGTTGTCACATAGCGATACCTCCATGGTCAAGATTTTGTGTACCTCCAACCTCTTGCAATCAAGTTCCTATAAAAGGTAAGTTTTTTTGGTTTTTTACCACTTGTATTCCACAATTTAGTACTTAACATTCTTTAACTTGCTTTGCATTTTTATTTTTTTTTGTTGGTTTTCTATCCAGGTTGCAAGTTCTTCTACCGCTGAACGGAATTGGAGTACATACTCTATCCACTTAGTGAAGCGTAACCGGTTGGGTTCAAAAAATGTTGAAGACTTGGTTTATATTAATTCCAATTTGTGTCTTATGTCATGTAAAGATCCCCACTACAAGGATGGGGCAGCAAAGCTTCGAGATGTAGCCCCTAAGTGTACCAACTTAGGTGCAACCATTGAGGATCTTACTAAACTCACTACAGCTTATGATGATGCTGACATCCCTACACATGGTGCATCTAGTGCGAGTGGAACCACTTTGGGTTCAAATGATCTTGAACTTGCAACAACTAAAGATGAAAATTCAATAGATGATTTTTTTGATAATCCTCTTGATGATTGATGAATCATGATCTACATTTTATAATTGTAATGATTTTCATTGGAATCGTGAACATAGACATATATGATATGGCTTATTTGAATGTTTGTGAACTATCAATTGGCATTTAATATTTATCTTTGGCATTTGGCATTGATCTATGATGAAGTATCATACTATCAAATGATTTAATTTTGTATAATTCTTTAACTTTTTTGTATATATATAAATTATATGTATTCAAATATATATACTCACACATACCAAGTTCTCGTACCTACATCTGTATCAATAACTTAGGTTAAATGTGGTTTGGGTATTCTCATGGGCCAGCTCACCTTTTTTTCAAATTTAAAAATGTGTTATTTTTTAAAACTGGTCGTCCAAAGATGGCTTCAGCCATAGGGGACAGTTAGAAGTCCCCTACATCCTTGACTACTCTCAAAGTTGTTTTGAGGAAAATGACGTCCTCGCATCCCTGTACCGTACTAGGGATGGGAGTGGGTCAAAAAACCTAGGGGATGCATTCTCGTGGAGCATAGTTTTTTTCCTTTGAAGCTCGAAGTACATTTTTGTTTAAGCCCAATGGAAGTGTTACTTGGACATACTGTCACTTCAGGTCTTATTTTGATCTTTGCACTTCATTCAATTCGAGATCATTTGTCAGTCAATTATGGCATCATAGATTACAGAGTTGTGCCAAGTTGAGAGCATTCCATATTAGAATATTTAGTTATTTTTAGTTGTTCTACTAATAGTCATTTAGTGTATTTACTCATTTTACCTTCTTTTATTAGAAGACGTAGTTTCTTTTTTAGCTTGCTTCAGTTTGGAGCTTTAGTTAACAATTGCTAAACCGTCTTGTAGTTTTCTATTTATACCTTGTGAATTCATTAACTCAAACTCACAATTTGTTTTCCATGGTATTAGATCGCAATTAAAAATTCTCGTGAAGAAATTTGAAATATTTTTTGTGGAGGATTTTGAATAACCCATCTAGGGTTTTTCAAGAGATCATTCTTCCCAGGTTTTTCGAAGGCTATTTTTTTCTTTCAATAAAAATTGCAATCACTTCTGAGAATCATGGAAGTTTTTGTTTGCGTCTTTGTGTCGAGTTTTGATTCCCGTGTGCCATATTTTTATTTGTTTGCAGTTCGTGTGACTTCTTCTATGGGTCATTTTTTGCCATGTTTAAATCCGTGGAAGTCTCCTTCAAATCCATGAAGGGTTTCTCTGTTTCCCACATTGTTTGACATGGTTTTTTCGCATTTTCTGTGACCCTTTATTTATGTGTCCATATCTGTGACTTTTGCGACAAGGGTTTTTGTTATCCACACGATTTGGTGCTGTTGTGATAGGGATTTTGTCATTTTTCTTCACCCACAACCTAATTTCAGCCCGCAAACACTGGGTACGACACTCAAGGGCGATCTTATAGGTCGTTGTGATATCCCTGTCAAAATACGAATTATATAATTAAATGAACAAAAAATAAACAAGAATAATAAGATTACAATATAAATAATGATACAATTATAATATAATATTTTATTACAACAAATAAATATAATGATATATTTTATAAATATTATAATATAATATATATTTTATAATGATACAATGATCCAATATAATTATGAATAATAATATTATGACAAATAAAATATATTCAAAATATAGAAAAGTTATATTAAATATTATAATATAACCAATATTATTCATATATCAGAAGTTATATATTAATTTGTTGTTTAATACCATATAAAATATTAAAGATAAATAATAATTAAATTTTTATAATAAATTGTTGATATAATATATTATTAAAATAATAATGTGTTATAAATTAAATATGATATATCAAGATATAAATTAACAAGAAAACTAATTATAAATAAATAAATCTATTATTAATAAAATATAAATATTTTATAAATCAAGAATATATATAGTTAATAAACCAAAATTCACAGCCCCTTGCCTCCAAATGACACACCAATTTGGAATAGCGATATACAAGTATCATCTTTTAATTAAGAAAAGATATATGGAGAATATAGGGAATTAGTCTACAAAAGCTTAATGGAGAAATGTAAGATAAATTGAGTAAGGTCTTGGCAAGGGACATTACAAGTGGTATCAGAGCATGAATCATTTCATCACAAAGTATAATATCAGAAACTAATTTAAGCTAGGAACAGACAACAAACCAGCATGCAGAATAGACACCCATGTACATAGTCGCTACAAACAAACATAGGGGATCATAGAATACAACACAGATATATATGGATAACAAGTCGATGTCACCATTAAAGTTTAGGTGGACAAAAATGAATTCCTAATAAGCAAATGCCAATACAGTCAACATTTCAAATGAAATCAAAATACATATCTGGAATCAACCATAGTTGGACCTGAATCAGGGATCGCTATGGAATTGAAATCAAACACTTATATGAGATGAGAATGAATCGCACTTCAAAATGGGAGATATAGGGGCTTATTCGCACACAATTGGAGGGAAAATATATTATATTCCAAACTTGGCAATACATATGGAGGATAGATAATATACACAGTAGATAGATACACACAATCTCTACACAAATAGTTGAGGACGAAAGGAAGAGTTTAAGGCAATATTTTATTAGTGGCAAGCCCCCAAAAAGGATTGCAAGAAACAATATCAAATTTTTCACACAGAATCCTAATCAAGATATATCGTTTACAGTGAGAACTTTCCAATGATTGATGACCATTGAATATTTTAAACTATTCGATATGTTCTCTGTTGGGGATCAGACTAGCATTTCAAACCATTAATTTTGCCATGAAGAGGAGACGACAATTATTACAGAGAGTATTCAGGAGGCTGCATAAGACTGTATAAACAATAATCAATGTCTCTAATAGAGAGACAAGATTGAGGAGTCGTAAGACCATGGTGTCGTGGACTAAGGAATTAAGTATTAAATGAGCCAAGATATGATGCATGGAAATGTTTAGCAAATATTATTAATAATTAGCAAACTCATCGTGTGGCCAAGTATAACATTATATAATCATTATATATGTGTTTCCAAGACTAATTGCATCAGGAATCTGAAAGGGTGTGATAGATGGTAAATAAATAGTGTTACGGTAAAGAGACACACTTTACCTTTTTGTCATCGTGATACTCAACTCCATCGATACTCATTTCCCATAAAGGCATCATTTTACCAAGAGATTATAACAATGTCATAGGGTGGGGGAGAAGTATGGATATTGATATGAAGAAAGAGATTATAAACATAATTCATACTCTTTAAAGAAGAGATGAGAAAAGAAATGAATGCTCACAACAAGCAATAGGAAGGGGATATTACAAGACCATTTCCACCACATGGTCAATATCATTGCATAAAGGACAAAGGCCACTAAATGTTGCGAGGGAAAAATTATATCATTTGAAGTTTACTGAAGACGGTTTTGGGCAACTTCTATTAGTCCCTTTGTCCTTTATTAAAAAAAACAACAACAGAGAAGAAAAGGAAGGAAAGAAAGTAGTATGTATATCAATCCTATAGCGACAATATATATTTAATATATTTATATCTTTGACGCAGTCAGGCAATACCATTAGAGTAATCAGGGCATTCAGATTATAAGACCAGAACATTATGCACCTCTGTAACTGGTATGTATAGTGTTGTTCATTTATGATTGTGCATATTCATAATTTTAATAAGAAATAATATCAGAGCATTACTCTTAATTAAACATACATGCTCAAGACTAGTTATTATTTCTAAGTTGGGAGGAAGAGTAGAAATGCAATAAGGAAGAGGCCTGTGTAAATCCAGCCAATAGGTCATCCCCAAGACAGGGTAGGGATCAGCGACCCCGAGCGCCTTGCAGACAAGTCCAAGAAAGGCTCAAGGGCTTGGATCAGTAAAAACCTTGAGGGAAACTATTGAGTTTGGTGTCTAAGCAACCTGTTGCATCTCGGCATTCTCATAGACTAGACTAATAACCAGGATAGCATGGTCTTCTCAATTCACATATAGTTATTACTAATTCACCTACAGTGGTTATCTTTATAGCATGAATGTAATGATCATGGATAGTAAGATCCCTAATCTGTGTTAATTTGGACTAAACCCAATCAAGGGACATTATAATTGGTATTAAGTCTAAGAAAAAAGAATAGAGGTGTATTCAAGGAGAGGCTAGTGTAAATCCAGCCAATCAGTTATTCCCAAGATAGGGTAGGTATCAGCGACCCCGAGCGCCTTGCATGCAAGTCCCAAGAAAGGCTTAAGGGCTTGGATTTATAAACTTTGAGGGACACCGTTGAGTTTGGTGCCTAAGAAATCTGTTTACATCCTAACTGTTCTTCTCGACTAAGAATAATAATAATAGCAAAACAAAAACAAGCATCCCACTAAGTAGGCCACCTTGTGTGGATGCTTAACACCTGCCACTAAGGCCAAGGGGGCCAAAGTTCCACTCTTGGGCTTAGTATGGGATTGTCTTGGGGTAATTTATCATAACTCACATTTTCTTTGAAACTTATATATACACGTATGTACTAATGATCACCTGTGGTTGCAGGATTCTATTGAAGAGATAAATTTTGTAAATTATTTTCTTAACCCTAGTTCATTAATAAAGAATGCATGTATTATGTGTCTACATCATGTCCTCATACATTCAAGTGTCTACTTCATGTTTTCATGCACTCGTGTGATTAATTTATGGGTGCTTTGTGTTTTCATGCATTAAGATGTATACTCCATAAATCCCTTATGTCTTCTTGCATCCCAATTATATGCTTCATATGTTGGCTCTATGAAAAAAGTTATGATCATGCTTGAGGACAAGCAAAATTTGAGAGGGGAGGATTGTGATATTCCCATCAAAATACGAATTGTATAATTAAATGAACAATTAATAACCAAGAATAATATAATTACAATATAAATAATGAAATAATTATAATATAATATTTTATTACAACAAATAAATATATTATATAATATAATATATATTTTATAATGATACAATGGTCCAATATAATTATAAATAATGATATTATGATATAAAATATATTCAAAATATAGAAAAGTTATATTAATTAAATATTATAATATAACCAATATTATTCATATATCAAAAGTTATATATTAATTGGTTGTTTAAACTTTAATACCATATAAAATATTAAAGATAAATAATAATTAAATTTTTACAACCAAAGTTTTTCTTTTGTTTGTTCACAGGCTGATTTTCTACTACAGTTCCTCCTCGCCCATGTGTTTTTTGGTGTTTTCATTGTAATATCCATCCTTTTTTGTGGATGAGGGTTTTCGTAACTCCGGGTGGTATGTAATGTTTCTATGGGGGTGTATGATTTGCCCTACGGGGTTGTGTGTAATTACCCTTTTGGGTCATACAATTATGTATCTTGTAGGATTAGCTTTCAATTTCTTTTCTTTGATGTAACTTTAAGGCACTGCTTAAGGAGATTTTTTGGCCCTCCTCAGAGTGACTTCTATTTTCTATTTTTCTCATGATGGGGTCAAGAACAGAGTTTTTTTTCCTGGTTCTTTTCTCTAGGAGCCCCTTATCTTAGAACTAGTAAAAATGTAAAAATGAAAATTATATTATATATATATCAAGTGGCAATGCCACCTTTCTTTAAAAAAAAAAATAATTAAATTTTTACAATAAATTGTTAATATAATATAATATTAAAATAATAATATATTATAAATTAAATATGATATATCAAGATCTAAATCAACAAGAAAACTAATTATAAATAAATAAATCTATTATTAATAAAATATAAATATTTTATAAATCAGTAATATATATAATTAATAAACCAAAAGTCACAACCCCTTGCCTCCAAATGACACACCAGTTTGAAATCGTGATATAAAAGTATCATCTTTTGATTAAGAAAAGATATATGGAGAATATAGGGAATTAGTATGCAAAAGCTTAATGGAGAAAAGTAAGATAAATTGAGTAAGGTCCTGACAGGGGACATTACAGTCATGATTTTTAGTTGTCTGCTGTTTCACTGGTGTTGCTGCTGCGTACAAGGTTCTGTTTTTGCATTCTGCATGTCCTAGGGTTTATAGATCAGAATTTCTGGGTTTTTTTCCGCACTACATGGAAGTTACAATAGATGCATTAGTTGAGATGAGTTTAAACAATTTCTAGCTATTAGGGAGCTCAAATAAGCTTAAGTTATGGTGTAAAACCATCACATCAAACTTGATCTCTCTTCCACTCACAAAAGGCATAATCAGACTAAGAAAAACAAGATATTCAAGACTAAACAAAATAACATCCAAATAATGCAGTTCTAGCACTAAAAGTTTCATAACAGTCACATTGAAACCAATGTCAGGCTCAAATTCTAAAAAAATCAACAAATCACAAGAGTTGACACCATTGGGAAAAGGTTGTCACTGATATCAAAGTTGCTGATTGGTTCTGTCATTGATGTCGAGGTATCCAAAGAGTACAATTATTGTCATGTCTATGTCTAAGCATTTGGGTTCCAAAAAGATTGTGACAAGCTATGGTTGATAACTCTCTTAATGTTATATTAGTAGTTCCTGATTGTCTATCACGTGCTAGTGTATGGAAGCATATGCAGAATGTTTTTGAGATCTGTTATTCAAAAACCATATGTACACTTAGTTGCATTGTCATGATGTTTGGTTCTGCATTCTGCACAGTTGAGAATCATGGCTTGCAGTTTGGAATTAAAGTAAAGCTGCCCTTGAAGTATCATACTCCAGATTTCCGAAGGCTGATCTTCAGCAGACAGAAAGTTAGAAGTGACAAAGGGTTCACTATGCTAGTTCATCGCCTATGTTGATGTTTGGTTTGATGCACCAAAAGATTTTAACATGTGTGTTGGCCCACTATTGGTCCCCCCTATTTAAAATTTTGAAATCAGTTTGTCTCCACAAGAATTTTTCACTTTGACAAATATCTTCCCTCCAAATCCATATGTTAATATTGATAAGTGGAGGCTTAGAATCTTCAAACCCCTTTGAGCATAGTTCAACATGGTTCGAGTGGTTCAAGTTCAAGGTTCGAAGTTTGAAGGTTCAAAAGGGCAGTTTCAGATTCTCAAAGTTCAAAGTTGAGAAGCGTCATTCAAAGGGTTGGATTCATGATTCAAATTTCAAGATTTAAAAGGCTCCACCTTGGCTCTTTCACTTGAATGATAGCTATTGGGAGTATTATGTGATGCTCTATTATAATGCATGTATACAGTAAATAGAAACTTGATAATATGCCCATAAAATGCATATAATTTATACACTGGAGGTATCAATCGATGGTTTCATCAGTTTTGCTCACTATTCCTCCAGAAGCGCATTGAATTGGTATTTTTCAGCTTGGCTGAAGTGCGAGTTAAAGAGAAAATCATAGGAATTATAAATCAAATCCAATAGATTACATAGCAGGACAGTTGGATTATTCAGAAGAAAATGTTTGGGATATTAATGATGTTGTCATTGGCCTGGGTGTCTTTGTTGCTGCAATCCAAAAGCTTGTTAGCTACATATATGGTGATTAAATAATTTGGATTCCCTCATTATTCTAAGAGAAGCTCAAAGTGGAAATCCAGGTGCAGGTATTTGCATGCATATTGTTTATAGTTTCTAATGCAACCTATAAAAACAAATTTTCAAAAAGCAGAAAAATAGGTCTCAGTGTGAGGGCCATATCTTTTTACTCAACCATTGGATTTTGCTCAGTTTTGGATATGTTGTTGTGAGGCAAGTTATGCACAATCTGACCAAAGCAATTTGCAAAATATGGTCAGAGTCAAAAGTTATAATGAACTGTGTAAACATTTATCAAAAAGGCCAGCAACTAGCAACACTCACAATCGGTCCTATAGTAATCTCTAAGTTGGGAGAATTCTGAATAATTAAGTGATGTCATAAAGAAAATATAGATGTTTGGCATGTTCTATTAAGACCAAAAAATATTTTATCCCAATGTGGTCTTTTAAATGCCACCTATCAACATGTATATGTTATAAAAACATTATATTGATAAGGTTGCAAACGGGGATTATTTTGGGGGTTGGATTTCAAGATTCAGTTATCAAAACTGAATAATATCATCGGGAATTTATTTATTGAGGAAGACATATCGAGAGAAGGGGCTTCTTTTTCTGGGAGTCTTTGTGCTACAAAGGGGAGAAAAATTTTCCAAATTCTGATTGTAAAAGGGGAAAGAACAGTTTGTTTTATTTCCAGATTTAATTTTTAGTGTGGATAGGAATGACAGTCTTTTGACTATCATTATTTATCAGAAAATAGATGCAACATGTTTTAAATCTTTAAGTTTGAATATATTCATTTAGATTGCTATCAAACTTTATGTCAATGCAATCATTTTTTATAAACTCCTGTCCATTAAAATGCATTTGTGTGTACAAAGAAATCTGTGAGTTTTATATATCACACATAGTCTGAAATAGAGTTTTAATCTTTCCATTGGTCTTTGATTTGAATGTTGAACTGGGAATCTTTGTGTTCTCGATTCGTGCTTACTTATTTGTAAATTGTCATATCTATCCCATGTTTATGGATAGATGGTTGCTCACTTTCCATGCCTTCTGGTTAAAGGCATACCAATAATTTCATTCCTTGAATATCTTTTGAGGGAGCTGTACCTCTATAAAATTCAGAGGGAAGTGATTACCAAACACTTACCCAACTGTTGTGGCTTATTTGTCTCTAAGGAAGGGCAATAGAGTTAATCTTGTGAGCATTTGTGAAGGAGACATCTGTTCACCAACAATGTGTCCGCCGGAGGTAGCATGCTAATGATCATTGGGGCAAGTAGAGTGAACGTTGGGTAATGCGTGGCACGTGTACCTTCTCCTAGAGTAATGTGTGGACTTTTGGACCTAGCCTATTACATGTTTGGTTTAATGTTTATTCTTATGGCTGACTTGCAGATATTGTTATTATGTATACGCTGACAATTGACAAATGAATGTAATCATCATTGTAATACATATGTATAGTGGATCTAAGTTCATTCCTAGTGTGACTGTTAGTGTTAATGTGCAAGTATGTGTGTGATGCTCAATAAGGAAGCATGATTATTGAGTGTAGTCGTACTTAAAGATCACATAGATTGAGTGAGTGTCCTGATGTATATCAAACCTGACAGAGGTTAACAATTGTAATGAATCTTTTGAGGTTTATCTTAATTTAGTCCTGAAGCATTAATTACAACTTGAGATGAGAATTGCAATATACTTATAAATATAATTTTATAAAAAATAAAGACATTTCATTATAATATTCAGCTTAAAATTCTAAAATAATTCAGAAGATAGAATGTATCTCAATTTAGACCCAAGTACTAGGATCATATATAGTTTATTACTTATAATTCTGAAAGCTTATTCCTTGATCGGATGCTTGATGATTCTCCTCCTTATTTTTTGCTCAATACCTTCATTCCTTTAATACTGCAGAAAAAAGTCTTATAAATAAGACAATTTTCTTTATATATACCCTTATTTATGAATAGTTGATCTTACTTGGTTTTTGTCCTTCCTTTAGTTAATGGCTGGATATATCTTTCAATCTAGATTTTATCCTCTCTTCCAATCACTTCAACTGTTTCTGTATCCGTATATGCAGATCTGACTGCAGTTATTTTATTCTTTTTTCTGTCTGTGTGCCGCTAATATCTGATACTTCCTCCTAACTGTGATAATCTACAGCAACTTATTAAGTGCCACGGTCGATGGACTTTCATTCAAAATGTAAGATCATGGCATCACATATTAATTTCCTTATGTCTCCCCCAAAACTCCAAATATTGAAAAATTTAATGTATGGTGAACCTTGCCACTATGAAATATATCATTGAATATATTATTCACTCTTTATGATAGTGGCAAGCATAAGTCTTATAGATTAGTTCTGCGATAACCATATAGTCTGCAACCTTAGGACATTAATCTTACGACATCATCAATCATATTATTATTCCACCAGCAGCATATATTTAACCATAGAATATTAGTGTAGATAAGGAATACATATGCCAAAGATATAAATTGCTCAAATATCTCCAAGGATCAATATGTAAGCTTCAATAATATTATTCCCATACACCACATGCTGTTCTTCTCAAGGATTTGTGATCTCCAAAGACAATTGCCTATCTGAGCACTTGATCAACTACTAATAAGAACCCGGATAACTCCAATCCTCTAGTCACCAGAAATAACCTTGAGTAGGTGTCGGACTCTATATATGTTAATCAAATCTTTGCTTGTATAGTACTCATTGATCTTCGGAACATTCACAATATTAATTCCGTAGATATTAGATGAAGGCATCCAATAGTCTTCTGTAATTTCCAGCCAAACTTTATTTCTGATTAAATAGATATCTCAGTGTAACCTCTCCTGATGCTTATTTCTGCTCTTTGGATAAGTGGAGATGCTCCCTGTAAAGTTCCCTTTCTTCCATTGCACTCCCACCTTAAGTATCCTTTGGAGGGTTATGTCTCTTTGTAGCAGTCACCCTCTTCCCAAAAGTCGTGTCTCTTAAAACATCAACTAATTTTAATCACTGTTTCTGAAGATATAAAATATATATTGTTAGTCGGCCCTTTTTATCATAACGTATGAATTTGTTGCTCGTAAGTAAGCTTAATTAAATTGCACCCCTTAAAATGGATTGCCATTCAATAGCTTTAGTCTCCTACAAAGATGGCTATCCACTAAGTCAACTGCCTCACTGTCTCTACCTTTGTGAAATCAGCCAGATTAAAGAGAACTGCTGCTTGTATGTCAGGGACATGACAAAGTTTGAGTTGTGCAGATCTGCATATCACATATTTTGTATATCTTGATATGATTGAGACTGGTGTCACATATGCTGAGTCGGTGCTCAGCTTGGATTAGGAGGGTTGGTGTCTGCAAATGTAATTCGAGATTGGTGTCTCCAGTAGGTTGGTGCCTACTTCATATTATATGTTCTTTATCGTATCTTTGTGAGGCTGGATTTGGACAGTAATCCGATCATCCATTCTCACCGTGGTTTTACCCTTCTGGGTTTCTACATAAATCTATTGTTCATACATGTAAACGGGTGCTCTTTAATTAGTTGATTCATTATTTAGGAAAGACTAGTAAATGCAATTAATTATAATTTGGATTTGAGATTGGCTGCAACACTTGGAGAACTTGTTAAATTCATGTTTAATGAGTTTAAATTAACAGATACAAACCATACAAGTTAAGAAAATGATTTTTTTATAAAATGAAAAGAAAGTTCCTATACACAAAATTACTTTTCTGAAATGTCCATAATGTTATACCTTGGTGTCAACATTGGCATGTTGTGATGGTTAAGTTGCAGTGGTGGTGATCTTGCCATCAAGGTTCAAACCATGTTGGGGTGCTTGGGGTGCTATTGTTGAATGTTTAAATGGGGATGAGGTCCCCCGTTTGTGACCTCACCGATTTATAGCTCAGGATCAAAAGCATGTACCCAACTTCTAAAAATAATAATTACTTCTTGATAAAAAAAGATAGGAAATTTAATTATATAGGCATGGATTTAATAATGTGTATCAAGTAAATATTGATCATAATGGCCCAAACAGAATGAAACAAGAGTATAGAGCTGCCTTCTCCTACTAACATAAAGGGTACGAATAACCACCAATACTCAGCAGACAAAAACCTCTCTACAAACTGTGACACTAGCAAAATGAATAATCTTCAGTGCAATTAATGTAGGTGACAGTCACTTCATTAAAAAATCCAATTCCTATTAAATAAGCACAACTGATTGGATTTGTATAGAAGATGCAGTATCTTGACTTGAAAAGAAATCTAGTAACCTTTTGCTCTAGCGATGTTAAAAGTTAAAGCTATAACACAACTACAAAAAGATACTAAAATAATCATTAAGACATAAGTAGATCCAACTTGACATCATATACAACATTAGAAGGTGTTATCCCTTCCACAAACCAAAAAGCTCAAACAGGGTTATAAATCATCAACTACCTTATAGGTTAAATAATCCACAAACTTAAAAAAAACACTTTTCAATCACATAAAGTGAATAAGCCACAAAGAAAAAGTAGTTAAAACTAGGTCCTTAGTTCATACGTGAATCATTCTGTTTAGGATTGAAGTGCATATGCTTAAGTCAACTCCATGTAGGGCCAAGTGTCGAGTATGTGCATTTGGGACTAAGTTGGTATCAACATGTTGATGTGTGTTTTATGACCTACCAACAGTAGAACAAAATAATGAGATATCCCATCTTCTCTTAATCAAAATCATGTGTATGGTAAGATTGTGAAAGGTCATACAATTGACTCTAAGGTTCCTTTTATGTCAGTTCTTCACTATGGATAAGCTCAACAGTTGATGTGATATGTTGGTATCACGAGGGGCCTTACATTATATTCCTCAAGTTGACTTCAAACAATACTAGTTACGGGAGCTTTCAAATGATATCGCAATGAGAGTACCTTTTGGGGTTTTTCACGAATATGCAAAATGTAAAAGAGAGTAGGGTTGAGGAACTCCATTCTACTCCTAAGAATTTGAAAGAGAACACTGCTATGATGAAGTCTAATGAACTTTGCTTCATCAAATTCAACAACTACACAAAGTTGGTGCAATCTTCAAGGAGTGTGCAAAGGATTTTCATATCCCGATGAATACCATCATAACTAACAATATGCATCAAAGATAGAAGTAAAGTTTCCACATAAGGGCTCAGAACCAACCTTACACTGCGCTTACAAATCACTTAAGAATAAAAGGTGTGAGCAAAGTGACTTCACCACAACAATATTACCAATCAGATTCATCTAAGTACTTGAAAGCAAATTCTAATCTAAATGAGGGAACAAAGAGAACATGCAAGCACCAAGATACCTCAAGAAATCACCAAACTTCAATGACAAATCTCAGTAACTCATAGCAACAATTTACAAATGAGAAAGTAGACTTTTATAGATTCTCGATTACAATGAGCGGCCTAGTTATGAACCACTTTCTTAGTGGGGTAATAAATGCCCACTATGCTAGCCTATTCGGTAGGAGAGTGGGGTGACATGAATGCCCACTATGCATTAAATGCTCCTTTGCTAAGAATAGCCTATGCTTGACTTTGCTCCTTGAATGCTCAAAATCTGGATAGCACTGCCTCCAACTCATCTATGCTAACACTTGGCGCTGATTCCCGCTTGAATTCCAAAACAATCATCTCTCGTTCACATTTGCTCAAACCGTTCTCCCAATCTGGTTATGAGTATTGGGTCATCTGTATGACATTCGAGAAAATGGAAAAATTCTCAAAGTCGTCCTTCGTGAAGAAATTTAACCAAAAGAACTCCTCCAATTTACTTCTTAGGCTGTCTACAATTATATCATTCTCAGTCAATCTCAGCAATAACACAATTGCAATTGTATTATAGATTCCTTGCTAAATATTTTTGACAACCTTTCTCAATCAAGAGGATTCCTCATTGAAATTCTCAAACATCTCCTTTGCCATGATTATTGCATTGTACTAGCGAGCAAAGTAATACGCTTCTCCTTTCCTTATCACTTCACCATCAACCAACATCTGCCTGGGAGCTTCCATTAAAGCTTGCAAGTGTGAGATTACTTCATCTTGATAAACATGCTCATCATCCCATGACTCATCTATGCCTTGTATCCTGGAAAGGATGTTTAATGCCCTTTCATATATTTGTACCAAGTCTTCAGCAGATTTGTATGCCTCCTTCTAGATGCCTTCTATCCAAGACTCTGCACTTTGAGAAATCTGCATGATTTTCTAAATACCTTCCACTGACTCAGCTAGAAGAACTGTAGGTGCAACAAAGGTCTGGCTTTCTTCCCTCACTGGATGGGATAAGTTCAAATATTCACACAAAGCCCTTGTTCTAGCTTTCATCTTTTGGTATTTTCCTTCTAGCTTCCTCATCTTCTCCCTCATTGCTTGCGCAAAATCCTCAAATTCTTCAATGACTTGCTCCCTAGAGGCATGTCCCGGATCCAATTCTATCACATAGTACTCATCTGCAGCAATTTGGTCCTTAGTTTTGTTGACTATAGGAACTCCAATCTATAAAGTCCTGGATCTACATTCATATGATGTTAGCTACCTGGTGACTTCTAGCAAGACCATCTTGTCAGTTGGATACCTCGGGATTTTATACAGTTCTGGAGAAAACCCATGCAACCTGATGTAGGAGAAGGTTGAGAACTGGATGGACCATGCTCCATACTTCTCTATCAACTTCATTACCTCGGCTGACAGCGTCGTGTGTAATCTACCTTGCAGAGTTTTGATAATGCACATGGCAAAGGCGTCATTGACTCTCACAAAGTCATCCTTAGCATACAGTTGTAAATGAGGGTAGCACTCGTGCACTTTCAAGCGGTGTGAACCATCTTAATCCATCATACCTCGTCATCCGAGCAAGCATATATATGGCATAGGAGCTCATGTAGAATTCTCTTGACTACGCTAGATTCCTAAGTTGTTCATTCAGATTATCGCTAATCATTCCAGCCCAATCCATGGCATTGAATCCTTCGATCTCTTGTTCAACAAAATACCACATCCATGGTTCAAATACGTAGGATTTGTGGGATCCCAAATACCCTACTCAATATCATGATCAAATTAATATACTCTCGCTAGAAGTCTAACCAAACCAGTTCCTTGGGTAACTTGGAATAGTAAGCTTTGTTCTTCCATAGCTACTTATGATTAATCACCCCATCACAATGGTCAATCTCGGCAATATATACTTTGAGTACCTGCTCCTTTGACTTCATTGATGTGTACATTGGGATTCCAAAAGCTTCTGAGATTGCTGATGGAGAAAGGTCTGCTAACACTTTGCTCTCTAGATCTCTAATTGTTCTATCTTCTGAATTGTAATGCCTTGAGCATTCTACAATCAACTCTGCACGTTGGAAGACCAGAAGAAAACCAACTACAGCCACGATCCCACTTAGGACAATCTAACTGGCTAGGTATGTGGGATCATGGTCTTTATACCCGAACATTCTTCTGCTAAATTCACTCATGTCAAGACCTCCCAAATTTGTGTCACATTTTTCCACTTTGAAACAATCTTTGATTCTAGATCAAATCTTATTTGTTTATTCTTGATCAGGGTTGATCTAGACAAACTGGCTCCTCTGAGTTCTGTCATTTCTCCTTGCAACACAAAATAAACAACATAATATTGGAAGAACAAAAAGAAAATTAAACTCTTCCATTCGCAAAACAAATTCTGACTTGGAGAAGAGAATTTTGAAAATTTGTTATAAAATCTCCACTCTCTTTCTAGAAAGAAAATTTCTCTCCTCAAGAAATCCATGCCTTTTCTCTGATTTTTTAAACTTAGTGTAGAATTTCTTCCCTTCTACGAATTTCACAGCCTCTTTCCTTGACTCTTCAGCTTAATACAACTTCACCTCTCTAGAAAGAGATTTTCTCTCTCCAAAAAAATTTCCTTTATTCAGAAACTCACACGCTTCTTTCAAACTCCCATCGCTTCACAAATTCTATAGAATCCTTAGCTCGTCTCTTAGCTCTCCAATTCTTCAATGTGAGAATGAAATGAAAAACCATCTCTTATATAGAAATTCAATCCCCAACCTGCTAAATTGGCAGTCGGTCAATTTTAGGCAACTGCATTTAATTTCCTTCCATGTTGCCATTCCGGGAGAGATTCTCCTACAACGACTGCCATAGTCTTTGAGTTTTTGATATTCTCAAAATATGCTATTCTGAGCATTTATCTTCATCATTAAGTTTTGTCCATTGGTGCACACTCAAACGGTTTGGAATCTAAATGTGCAGACAATTTAATTATTTTCCAAAATAATTCCAAAATCCACTTCAATCCATTTTCGCCATTTTTCAATAATTTCCAACATTTATTAAATATTGGAAGTTTTATTCAATATTTAATTAATTTCCAAAAATCCAATATTTTCAAAATCAATTTCAATCTTGACTTGAACCTTTTCACACACTTGATTAAGTCCATCATGCCATTTCTCTAATGAATTTCCAATTTTATCTTCCATTTCAACTTGACAAATTTTAAAATCCGATATTGTAATAGGTCTGAATTATCATCGTCATGACCTTTTCACACACTTGATTAAGTTCATGCCATTTCTCCAATGAATTTCCAATTCTATCTTCCATTTCACCTTGACAAATTTTTAAATCCGATATTGTAATAGGTCTGAATTATCATCGCCGTGGAATATTACAATATTTCACCTTTTTCCATTGCTTCCATTTACCATTAGGGCCCGTTTGGACGCAAGCATATCGGCCGATATACCGGAATATCGATTTCCGAATACGGTCTCTACTGTTTGTGTGCAACATCAAAGGATGGAATTGGAATTTCGATATTCCAATTTTACCCAAAAAATGGGCATATCATCTTCCACTTGAAAAGGTGGAATTGGAATATCGGGCTCGCATTCCGGTTTCCAAATGCCAATTTTGAAAATGTCGTCGGGTCCGCGTGGGTTTTATGATTTTTGACATCCGCTTTATTACCTTGTTTTGACATCTGCAACGGTTATTATTACATCGCGTGTTTGTTGGAAGCCCTCTCTGGTTCGAAGCTGCATCTTCCTGCATCTAGTTCGAAGTTGCATCTTCCTCATCTGATTCGAAGCTATTGTATGTATACTCCCTCATCCGTTTATCTGCATTTGTATTCGTCTGTTTATCTTTCTGCATTTGTATTCATTCATTTATCTTTCTGGGTCCGTTTAGCTAGAAAAAAAAGCACAACCAAAAATTGCTTTTGCTTTGAGCACAACAAAAATTTGCTTATACTCTGAGCTTTTTTTTAACATGGTAGCAGCATTAAACAATAGGCACGAAAATATCATTAGCTGTGCAACATGCAATATGTATGTCCCTCTATAAGCCATTTGCGGTTCTGTTATCCCACATGAAATTCGACCCACATGCCAATTTGGCCTCTTTGTCTCTCTCTGTAGAAATATAGCCATTTCCCCCATCTTATTCTATGTAATGCATTTCAATGCAATGAAAGGCAACACAATGTATCAATGTAGTGGAATGCGATGTAGAGACGAAGAAATATTAAAGCCTTGTTTTTGGGTATAGAAAATTATCCCCAAAATCAGGTTCTATTGGGTGTTGAGGAAATTACCCAAAAATCTGAAGTCTTTGTTTGGTTGTAGAGAAAGAATTTCTCAGGCATATTTAGCATTTATTTTGCTCTTGCTTTTTCTTAGGGTTTTAGGGTTTCAGCATTACTGCACAACTTTGACAAATTATTGGATGTGTTGTTCCATTGTTTGATGATACCTCTACATGAGTTGGAGTGATGTAAGGATGAAAAGTAGCACCCACAGACTATCACTTTTTTCCATCTTGGATTTATATAGCCTAGTTACTACTGTTATGAATGAAATGTGTACCTTGTATAGTGGTCACAAAATAATATTTCTCATGACACAGAGGAAGGGATTTTTATTTGACTTGTAAATAATATTAAGTGGGCATACTATGATTGCAATGGAAGCCTGCCAAACAAAAGCATGGTAAGTAATTTGAAGAGTTGACATACCAGTGGGATCTGTTCCATTGAGGACTGGCCCTGCTGAAGATTTACCTATAACTATTCTGCCAGGAAGTTCTAGTCCTGTTGATTTGGAGAAGCAAGGTCATGAAACCCAGAAACTGCCTTCAGAATTAACTATCCGCCAGGATTTTAGATCTGTAAGTATGAGAATAATTTCATCAAATGTTCATGTGAGTAATTGCTTGTAACAATTTGGCTATTTGAGTAACCATTGAAACCTTCAACCTATTTAAGAATCCTGTACTGGCAATGCAGAATGATACCGATTATTGGCTGCACTCTGATTTTATTCTGCATTCTCACCTAAAATATAAACTAGAAACATTGGATTTTCAACTTTAAAAAAAAGATCAGGTAAGGGAAAAAAGATGTTCCCATTTGGAGTTAGTAACAAGAAATGACAAATGAGGACAGTCACTCTAAAGAGAACATGATAATGTACACTCGCTGTAAGGACAGTCACAAATGAGGACATCTCACAGTGACTATCCCTTGTGTAATTGTCACTTGAATGTATTGCTATTGAACCACATTTATGCTTTTCTTCTTCAACAAATGAGGACAGTCACTGTAAAGACAACATGATAATGTACACTGACTGTAAGTGTACATTATCATGTTGTCTTTACAATGACTGTCCTCATTCAAGTGGCAATTACACAAGGGACAATCACTGTGAGAACTTCTCATTTTATGAAATTACACAAGGGACAGTCACTGTGAGATGTCCTCATTTGTGACAAGGATAGTCACACATGAGGACATCTCACAGTGACTGTCCCTTGTGTAATTTTCACTTGAATGTATTGCTATTGAACCAAATTAATGCTTTTCTTCTTCAACAAATGAGGATAGTCACTCTAAAGACAACATGATAATGTACACTCACTGTAAGGACAGTCACAAATGAGGACATCTCACAGTGACTGTCCCTTGTGTAATTGCCACTTGAATGTATTGGTATTGAACCACATTAATGCTTTTCTTCTTGATAATGTCCTCATTTGTTCAAGAAGAAAAGCATTCGCATGGTTCAATACCAATAGGCAATACATTAAAGTGGCAATTACACAAGGGACAGTCACTGTGAGATGTCCTCATTTGTGACTGTCCTTACAGTGAGTGTACATTATCATGTTGTCTTTAGAGTGATTGTCCTCATTTGTTGAAGAAGAAAAGCATTAATGTGGTTCAATAGCAATACATTCAAGTGGCAATTACACAAGGGACAGTCACTATGAGATGTCCTCATTTGTGACTGTCCTTACAGTGAGTGTACATTATCATGTTGTCTTTAGAGTGACTGTCCTCATTTGTTGAAGAAGAAATGCATTAATGTGGCAATTACACAATGGACAGTCACTGTGAGATGTCCTCATTTGTGACTGTCCTTACAGTGAGTGTACATTATCATGTTGTCTTTATAGTGACTGTCCTCATTTGTTGAAGAAGAAAAGCATTAATGTGGCAATTACACAATGGACAATCACTGTGAGATGTCCTCATTTGTGACTATCCTTACAGTGAGTGTACATTATCATGTTGTCTTTAGAGTGACTGTCCTCATTTGTTGAAGAAGATGTAGGAAGATGCAGCTCGAACCAGAGAGGGCTTCCAACGAACACGCGATGTAATAATAACCGTAGCGGATGTCAAAACAAGGTAATAAAGCGGATGTCAAAAATCATAAAACCCACGCGGACCCGACGACATTTTCAAAATTGGCATTTGGAAACCGGAATGCGAGCCCGATATTCCAATTCCACCTTTTCAAGTGGAAGAAGATATGCCCGTTTTTTGGGCAATACATTCAAGTGACAATTACACAAGGGACAGTCACTTGAGATGTCCTCATTTGTGACAAGGACAATCACAAATGAGGACATCTCACAGTGACTGTCCCTTGTGTAATTGCCACTTGAATGTATTGCTATTGAACCACATTATCACTTTAATAAGTATGGTTTGTCAAACTGTGCTTTATTTTAATCACTATAATAAGTATGGTTATCCAGTGTTGTTAGCAGCCTTATGAATGTTTTCAAGTTTCTCAAAATGTAATGACTCTTATTTAATATATCAAGTGCAAACCCATCCACTTTTGTTGAAAAATATAATGGTTTACTTGACAAATTATCTAAAGATAAGGATAAGGCTATAAATATGTTTTATTAGGATTCTAATCATGAAATGGTGCCATGATGGCATTTCCAATTCTTTTGCCATGACTTGAAAGATTTAATATCAACATTTTAAAAATCATTAAAGAGAAATAACATTAATAGTAGTTTGAAATTCTCGTAGTTTTAATTGAAGACTTGGACTTCCTCTTATATTTCAATAGAAATAATTTTCCTCCTAGAGAATTTACTTGGATTCATAGTCTTGTAGCCTTCAAAACCTTTTTGATCAAAAAGTGCCTTGAATCTAGACTAGTTCCCTCATGATACTTAAAAAGACGATATCTGCCTCTTTCTAGGGCAGTCACAAATGAGGACAGCCACTCTAAAGACAACATGATAATGTACAAATACATTCAAATGGAAATTACACAAGGGATAGTCACTGTGAGATGTCCTCATTTGTGACTGTCCTTGTGTAACCACATTAATGCTTTTCTTCTTCAACAAATGAGGACAGTCACTCTAAAGACAACATGATAATGTACACTCACTGTAAGGACAGTCACAAATGAGGACATCTCACAGTGACTGTCCATTGTGTAATTGCCACTTTAATGCTTTTATTCTTCAACAAATGAGGACAGTCACTCTAAAGACAACATGATAATGTACACTCACTGTAAGGACAGTCACAAATGAGGACATGTCACAGTGACTGTCCATTGTGTAATTGCCACATTAATGCTTTTCTTCTTCAACAAATGAGGACAGTCACTCTAAAGACAACATGATAATGTACACTCACTGTAAGGACAGTCACAAATGAGGACATCTCACAGTGACTGTCCATTGTGTAATTGCCACTTTAATGTATTGCCTATTGGTATTGAACCACATTAATGCTTTTCTTCTTGATAATGTCCTCATTTGTTCAAGAAGAAAAGCATTCGCATGGTTCAAGTGACAATTACACAAGGGACAGTCACTGTGAGATGTCCTCATTTGTGACAAGGACAGTCACAAATGAGAACATCTCACAGTGACTATCCCTTGTGTAATTACCATTTGAATGTATTTGTACATTATCATGTTGTCTTTAGAGTGACTGTCCTCATTTGTGACTGCCCTTCTAGTGAGTGTACATTATCATGTTGTCTTACAGTGACTCTCCTCATTCAAGTGGCAATTACACAAGGGACAGTCACTGTGAGAACTTCTCATTTTGTGAAATTACACAAGGTACTTTCTTGTCTACATATGTTGTATACTCAACCTGCAACTCTATTCTTATGCATTATAGTTGGGTGTTTTCTTATGTTGTTTTGTTGGTATTTTTAGGTAATTCAATGGATCTCATTGATGATATTGATGATGAAGATAATATTGAAATAGAAGGAGAGATTATGAGGAGGACAAGAGTCTTGCCTGTTGTTGTAATTGTTCTTGCCACCCTTGTCGTGTCCATAGCGGAGTGTATAAAAGAGGGTAGTCGAAATATGTGTAAGCGCACAAGAGATGCAATTCCTTTTTATAAGCGTGTTATCAACTCCAATGAGACGGATTGCCATGACCAAATACGCATGACTAGACGATCCTTCTTTAAACTAGCCAATATTTTAAGGCAAAAAGGAAGCATCAGAGATACAGAATTCATCACGATAGAAGAACAATTAGTCATGTTCCTCCATACTCTTGGCCACAATTTGAGGAATCGTAAGATTGCCCATAACTTTGGGCACTCTGGAGAGACGGTAAGCCGATACTTCCACAAGGTCTTGAGGGCTATCTTGGCGCTCCATTCGGATTATTTTATACCCCCTGGTCCAAACACTCCTCGAGAAATCAGTGGGAAGATCCGTTTTGATCCATTCTTCAAGGTATATCTCCCAGTGGTTTAATTTTGTGTAGAGTTGTAATCCTATTATTGCGTGTTCATTAGACCTATGATTTATCTGACTACAGGACTGTGTGGGAGCAATGGATGGATCGCATATACCAGTCACTATCGATGTCAACCTGCAAGCTAAATATCATGATAGAAAAGGCAACTTGTCACAAAATGTTATGGGAGTGTGTTCATTTGATTATAAGTTTCAATACATCCTTGCTGGTTGGGAAGGGTCTGCTGCAGATAGCCGTGTTCTAGCTTCAGCTCTATCTAGAGCTGATCCATTGGTAGTTCCCCCAGGTTTGTAAAATATGATTATATTATTGAAGCATACGAAAAATAAGACAACGTTATGACATTGACATTTTGTTTTGTTTAGGTAAATATTATTTGGTCGATGCTGGATATCCTAACGTACCAGGATTTCTCGCGCCTTATCGGTGCACACGCTACCACCTAAAGGAGTTTTCAAGAGCAAACCCAATAAACACCTCACACGAGTTGTTTAATCATCGACACTCCTCGCTTAGGAATGTAATAGAGCGTACATTTGGGATATTGAAGCAGCGTTTTCCTATATTGAAGCATGCGACATCTTATCAAATCAAGACACAAACACATATTGTTTTGGCATGTTGCATACTTCACAACTTCATTACGATAGAGGACGGCCTTCCATCTGAGGTAGAATTTGAAGAGGAAGATGGTCGTGATGGGATAGATGTACCAGTGCTTGAGACATATGGGTTGAGCCAGCGTGAAAGAGATGATTGGGCCAATTTTCGAGATGAAATAGCAAGAAGGATGTGGGAAGACTATAGATCTCGATCTTAGTCGGTTGAATAACTATTATGGCAATGTTTAAACTAATGTCAGATTTCATAAATTTCACAAACTGATACTATACATTAATAAAAGCCGTTATGCCATATTTAGTGTTGTCATGTTATATTCAATGTTGTTATATTTAATGTTGTCATATTATATTTAATATTCTCATGTTATGTTTAATGTTGCTATATTTTATATTTAATGTTAAGTCATGTTATATTTAATATTGTCATGTTATGTTTAATGTTGCTATATTATATGACAAGGACAGTCACACATGAGGACAGTCACTGTAAAGACAACATGATAATGTGCACTCACTGTAAGATGTCCTCATTTGTGACTGTCCTTACAGTGAGTGCACATTATCATGTTGTCTTTAGAGTGACTGTCCTTACAGTGAGTGTACATTATCATGTTGTCTTGAGAGTGACTGTCCTCATTTGTGACTGTCCTTACAGTGAGTTTACATTATCATGTTGTCTTTAGAGTGACTGTCCTCATTTGTGACTGTCCTTACAGTGAGTGTACATTATCATGTTGTCTTTAGAGTGACTCTCCTCATTTGTGACTGTCCTTACAGTGAGTGTACATTATCATGTTGTGTGTGCATCAGATATGTCTATGGATGGTGACGTTCAAGTTATCCAAGCAACTTCTTCTTCCAAGAAGGTGTTCTGGACAAAAGAGATGGAACGCAAGTTGCTAGACTTGCTACAGGAGCAAGTGCAGCTTGGAAAGAAAGCTGAAGGGGGTTTCAAGAAAGAGGCTTGGACAGCCATCGAAAGGAGGTTCAATAATGAGATGAAAATGAAGCTATCGAAGGAAAACTTCAAGAACAAGCTGAAAACTTGGAAACAAGGGTATAGAGTTATGAAAGACTTGAGGAATACAAGTGGCTTAGCTTGGAATGAGACTACCCAAACTATGGATGCTGATGATAGTGTTTGGGACGAGTTGTTGAAGGTAACATGGTCTTCAAATCTCCTTTTAAGTTGAATATATCTTTTTAAGTAATGAAGGACCAATAATGAATTCAATTGTTATGCCATGATACAGAGAAAGGAATTTAAAAATGCCAGAATGTATAAGAGGCAGCCATTTCAATACTACAATGAATTATCCTGTATTGTTGGGAATGACATAGCTGAGGGCACTGTAGCTGCAACAGCTCAAGAGACGGAGGAGGATTTCATTGATGATGAAGATTTCAGTTATCATGGTATGGATAATGCATGTTTTGAGACTGCTGCTGATTTGTCTAATGATGATAACGAATCTATTGATACACCTACATCGAACCAATCTACTGCAAGCGGCAAAGATAACCCTTCAACATCGTCAAGGAGGCAAAAGAGGAGGAGGGGAACATTGGCAGGTTCGTTGGATTCGATTTGTGAAGTGATCAAAGAGATGTCTGCAGGCATTACATCAGGCCTTGCACAGCCTCTGAAAGTGGATAAATCATCTAGTTTGAGAAATGAGGCAGCGGAGTTGCATAAAGCACTTAAAGCAATCCCTGGCCTTCGCGACTCTACTATAATTGAAGCATACGAAAAGTTAATGCATGATCCACAATCAGCCGCATTGTTCTTGACAATGGATGAAGGGGAGAGAATCCAATATATGAGATTGAAGTTTGGACTTTAGTTGATCGATGTTTATTAGGTCTTCTGTTTAAAATCAAAACTAATGTTTAAAATCAAAACTAACTAACGTTTCTCTCCATTAAGACTATGTAATGCAGTATGAAGATATTTGATAGAATGAATGGAATGTCATTGGTTTAAGTTGAACTACTAATCCATTTTCAAGTGTTGAGAGTTGTGTTGAAGGGTTGTGCTTGGAAAAGTTGATGTTGTCTTTTAGATTTCAAATGCAATTGGTTTCATGTAATTTTGTTAAGTTTTGAGCAAGATATGATAAAAATACCATTGGCTGCCTTGAAAGTTTGTTTTTTCTAAAAGTTACAATTTGAAAATAGGCATGGTATGGCTCTGTACAGTCTGGTACGAACCTGCACATGATTGATAATGTTGATATTGTCTTTTACCTTTCAAAGACAGTTGGTTTCATGAAATTTCATTGGATTTTGATTAAGTTATGGTATTTTTCATGTTGACTGTCCTGACCCTAACTAGGATTTCCAGCGAGAGTAATAAATTCATAACCAGAGTTTCCACGGTTGAAAATTGATTAGGATCTTGTATGTTAGGTTGAAGCACTCCTTCCTTTGCATTATTATTGGTATTAGAGCCAAGATCATGCTAGGATAATCATGTAAACAGTAAAATTACTCTACAGCTGTTCATTTTATGTACTCTTTATGTATCTGATTTGCAGATTTATCCATGACACAAATGAGGACATCTCACAGTGACTGTCCCTTGTGTAATTGCCACTTGAATGAGGACAGTCACTGTAAAGACAACATGATAATGTACACATACAATGAGTGTACATTATCATGTTGTCTTTACAGTGACTGCCCTCATGTTGTATATTCTTCTCTGTAGATGCTACTGTGTGCTAGGGAAATTCTTAGAATTGTTGGTATATTCTTAGAACTTGTTACACCTGGGATATTCTTCTCTGTAGATGCTACTGTGTGCCGTGGTCCAAACAGGCCCATAAATGTGGTTGAATAGCAATACATTCAAGTGGAAATTACAAATATTATAATGTATCTATCTAGTCCTCATGACTGCTCATGACAGTACAAGTGATATTTTTTTGGGGGTGGGGAAAGGTTCGAGACTTTCAGCTGTATGAAGAATCCTTTCTACCTAATACAAAAATGCACCCCATAAAACATCTGATTGGTTCGAGTATCTTTGAACTATTTGGGTCTGTTGACAACACTAGACCAGTGTCTACAGAATGACTAATTTCATGCAAGACAATGGCTCTATCTGACAGAGAGTCCATGCTAGGCTTCATGACTTGATGCATTTTACGTTGCCTTTGGGTGAAGATAGGGAACTGTAACTAGTATCAGTATTGAACATGCTTTTACTAGAACTGCTTGTGCTAATGAATCAGAGCAAAATTACCTTTGTCCTCGTTGAAATACATGTTGCATATATATATATATATATATATATATATATATATATATATATATATATATATATATATATATATATATATATATATATATATATATATATATATATATATATATATCTTGACACGTACATATGTGTTTCTCAATCATGAATTGGGTGTTTGCCTGTCAAGCATCAATTTGGTCTCTAGGAATTGTGCACTCTCTCTTACTTTTGAAAAAGCATTTGAGCACTGTGCTAACTAATGAAAACTCTCTGTTTTGAGGCCCATAAACTGATCTTTTTACAGAATCTTGACCATAAAAAAAGAGAGTGATGGAACTCAATCCTCTTTGAATGAGGTCCCACCTGCTCTGCTTTTGGGTCACCGTACTATATAATGAAAGTGCTCATTATTGGCCACTTCCTTCACTGTTGTTTAGGATATGCTCAAGAGACCTACTGCCATTTTTTGGATAATGTCCAAAACAACACCCAAATCAAGGGGAGCAGTATGGAGCACAAGGGGATGGGAATAATATGAAAAAGAGTGAATTTAGTACAATGAGGAGGACAACAGAGATGCCTTTAAAGGGTAAAACAACAAATATAAGATTTTATAATACCATTTCAAATATGATTTGTTTTATTACAAATTAGAAGTATCAGGCTTGTCATGTTCATCTTTTTCTTCATTTCCTACAAACTCCATTTGAAAAGGAACACACCCTTCCTCCATGAGATAACTTTTCCACCAATCCACTTCTGAAGCATTCACAAACCCTATCCACTTTTGGAGAAAGGATCACTAGTTTTACAATGTCTGACCCAGAAGAAAGAGCATAATTATTCTCATTTGCATAGCCCACTAGATAAGGAACACAAATTGTGGCTTCAACTAAACCATTATATATCTCTTTCGAAGAGCTATATAACAAGGGTGTTTAGGAATACATACAATATTGAATGCTTGGAGCAAGGAAAAAGATGAAATGGATACACTAGTGATAGATAACAAGGTGTTGACATTTTGGTTTGCCATGGGAGACAAAGTGAAAAGATGTATGGTATGTGAGGCAAATTCATCTTCTACCACAAAGTCCCTATTTAATTCAAAACCAAATATAACACAAAAGCCATTCCTATTTTGTATAGTTTCTCCACACATATTTAGCATAGAAGTTTCTAGTTTAATTCTAGAAATAGTTTGTAAAGTGTCTGGTTCATGTGTGTGAGCCTACTTCATGTGTGTGGATTATAAGCATGCGCTGTCAGAGTGTCTGAATATTGGGTGTCTTATTGCTATTGCTATTGTTTAATTTTGGGATTGTTGATATAGGTGCATTATTGAAATCGGTTTGATGGCTCTGATCAATGTGCCAAGTTGTCGATGTGGTGGTGGGCAGTGCCAGTTGAAGATTTCACGGTCAGTGGAGAACCCTGGACGACAATATTGGTGTTGTCCAAACAAAAAAAAGGTTGCTAATGTGTATATATTTAATGTTTGTAATGTAACTACTATTTATTATATTTAATGTTTGTAATGTAAATAGTATTCAATACTAATGTAGATTGGGCATCGCAGGGCTATCATGATTGTGGGTACTTTAGATGGGTCGATGACAACCCATCTACATCTATTCGCCCATCTCCAGTTATCCACGATCCAGACATCCGCCCATCTCCACTCATCCACAATCCAGGATTTGAGTGCAATAGTTGTCAAGCTAGGACAAACGAAATTAAATTTTTACGATGCCTTCTCTGTATTGTAATTGCATATCTTTTGTGCGACCATATGCGTAGATGAGCTCAAGAAGTATTCAGTTTTGTATTTTGATATTGTAATATGTGGAGATGAGTTCAGGAACTAGTCAATTTTGTATTTTGATATTGTAATATACGGATATGAGCTCAGGAATTATTCAATTTTGTATTTTGATATTATAACTAAATATTATAATATGGATATGGCATAACTCCTCTTCGCCCCAAGTGCGCATATATATGGTCCACATAGTTTTTTTCACAATAATTTTTCATGTTTATGGCTTAGGTGAGCCCCAATCTAGTATTAGTCACATGATTTAACGTTGTTTTCGTGGTTATTGTTTTGTAGAATTCTAACCCAGGTTTGTAGAGGAATTTTGAGGTTAACATAGATATATCATGTATAAACTCATTTAATTGGTCGTGTTTTTATCTTGACAAGCGTGGATCATTCAGGTAAGAATCAAAGGGGGTCATAGAAGGTAATAATAATTAATAAGATTTTTTTTTAAAAACTCATACAAAAGTGAGCAACTGAATGTACTTCATTGGTGTACTAACAAAAGCACAAAGTAGTTGTATGTTCTATGTATGCAGTGCCTAGAGACAAAAACAAGAGTTCGGGCATGACAGAGCGTCAAAGACTCATCAGACTAAATTATAACATTGTATCTGCATTATGTAAAATGAGGAATGCCTCATTCAAGTTGTAACACTGTATTTGCATTATGTAAATTGAGGAATGTCTCCACTGTATCTGCATTATGTAAAATGAGGAATGCCTCATTCAAGTTGTAATTTTATATCAAGTCATGACTTTGTGGGGCTAGACCGGAGGTTTTCTTCACCCAGCTCTTTCCTACCGGTGCTCCTATTGAGCTGGGTTGGCAACATTTTGTAAAAAATAAATAATAAAATAAATGACTTGTTTATAAATTTGTGTATTTTGGGTCTACATATTTTATAAATTTGTATAGGATTTTTTTTTTAATAAAAAAGTTATACAGAATGTTAAAAATTTTATAAACTTATAAACATAATTTTATTTCAAAATATTATAAATATTCAAAATCGCATACAAATGAAATAAAATAAGTATTCAAAAACAAAATAAAATATTATTATATTATTTTATTGCAAAAATAAAATAAATATTCAAAAACAAAATAAAATATTATAATATTATTTTATTACAAAAATAAAATAAATATTCAAAAACACGAACAAAATGTGAAAAGCATCATAACGTTTGAAAAAATCACAAATTGTTATAAAGAAATTAAAAACAAATTCTCATTCAGTGCATATTCCAATTCCAAAATGTGGCACCCAAACGCGGAAAATACATCTTCTCGGTCATCTTCCAGGTGCGTCCAAACGGGTCGAACACATATTCCGGATATCATTTTGAGGATATGATATTCCAGAATTGCAGCATATTCCAGAATTGACTATATCCGGCATTCCGTATGCCTGCGTCCAAACGGGCCCTTAAAGTCTTGGGACTAATTTACTTCACCCCTTCAATACTTGGCCAACTTTATCAACTTCTTTTAATCTTCTCTTGAGCGTATTTTAAACATGAATTTGAACTTTTGAAAATATTCCATTGGCTTCTCCAAACATTGGAAAATTTTAACTTTTTACATTAATCTCTTGACTTCCGCATAACGTAATAGCATATATGAGATATAATTGAAGATTTGAATTTTAAAAAGTTCATCTTTATGTAATATTTGCGCTGATGAGCGCACATTGAGGATAGTGGAGGATTTAAAACCTTAGAAAAATTTCCTTCATCATGTAATGTTTGCGCTAATGAGCACATTTGAGGAAGTGAGAAGGAAAAGAAAACGTTGAAAAGTCCTTGACAAAGTGATATTTGTGCTCTGAACAGTTTGGGGTTCTTCTACAAACTTTTCCTCTTGTCACAAATTCCTTAACTATATGAAAATCGCGTCCAAAGCGTAAATAAAGCCCACTCACGGATTTTCTTCTTCACACTTTCCTTCATCTAGTAAGTTTTGCACTCTGACAACATACGGGTGTATTAGGCAGATTTTTCATGTAGGGCGGGATTCCTCGACACCTATGGATTAGCACTCAAGGCATATATGAGGCCACATAGAGGATTTATG
Source organism: Chamaecyparis obtusa (assembly GCA_027943335.1). Taxonomy (NCBI): domain Eukaryota; kingdom Viridiplantae; phylum Streptophyta; class Pinopsida; order Cupressales; family Cupressaceae; genus Chamaecyparis; species Chamaecyparis obtusa. Next base: position 27,851 of record BSBK01008915.1, on the reverse strand, counting down.
CTTGAACATGCTTGGGAAGCGACAATGGCAGACCTTCTATATTTAGATGTCATTCTTGTCACAGGAGAACCACTGATCGCAAGTGTTCTGTTCATTTTGTAGCAGATTCTTTTCATTGAATAATTGACGGCACTCATCTAGAGAGCCCATATCTGCGATTTTAGAAACGCTAGGAACCCAGAAGCTGATTTCAAAAACCCAACTAGACGATATATAGGATGGCACTACAACCAGAAAATGTCCTTTGTCATTCTTTGTCTCCGTTAGATAGCATATTGATGCAATCACATCAACTCTTTTTACAAGACCAATTTCATCTGCCACTATACCATTGAGATAATTATTGTATAAAGATAGCAACCATCTCAACCCATTCATCTGATATTTTATTAGTTTTCCATCTTCCAAGGAACATAGTTTCTCATAGACACTCTCTTTCACACCATAAGCCATTAGATAATACTTTTCATGGCTTTCCAGATAATGTTGTGCTTGGTTTCTCTTCTGTGATCCCAGAACTAATCTCATTTCCATTAATACTCCTTACCATGACTTTCCAATTTTGCAGCTTTTGTCCAAGTTTGTGAATGTAAATCGGGCCTGGTGATGGTTTTTTCAACTTTAAAGCAGCTTTCCTTGGTCTCTAGAACCAGCACTGGTCAGCGCACATGAAGAGAGAAAACTCTGTATTCTAGGAGAATTTCATGCCATGGCAGACTTGCATTATGGAGTTAAGTTTTTTTCATTCTTCAAACATTTTCCAAGCCTTGCCATTTCTTTCTCAGAGTTCGTGTTGAACACATGGTGTAAACTTCTCTCAGTGCTAGCCAAAAGATACCATTTCTTCCCATTTGAAAAAAAAAGGGAGCTTAGGAGACTAACACTAGAGCCACTGAGTAAACAAAGCCAAAAAAAAGGTCAAGCGAAAAAAAAAAGCAGGGGGTCCCATTTTCAATAGGCGATGTGTGAAAAGGTCACAACACAACACATTCTTAGGAAAGTTCTCCTCTCTGTAACATGTTCATCTATTCTCAATTTTTCAGCAACATTATGGGTCTATGTTCTTTTGTAGTTATTTAAAAATCAGAAGTATATTTCACGTTTTTAAAGCGCCTACAGTTTTCAAATTGTTCTCTAGCAACTATAGATTTTGGTTTTTAATTTTCGAAAGTTTCTAGGGTGGTTTCAGATTTTTGTAGAAATTTCGGACTTTCAAAAAGTACCATATTATAGATGCTAAGTTTAATCAGCTATAACAGCAGGATCCCATTAGAAATATATCACAAAAACTGTCACCAAATTTTTGAAGCTCATATATAAATTTCAGAATTGTTAAACCAAAGAGCTCAAAGGAGTTCAGTTGAAATTATCCAATGTGTAAAGAATTCTCTTATCTTACTATCAGCCAAATATGTGCTCCAGCTTTTCTCTTTTCTAGGGCTATTACATCTATCATTCCATAATAGTTATCAAGATGCTTCAAAAATGTTATTTAGGATGTAATTATGCCTAATCTTAACTCTGGTATTCAGAATTCTGAATAACTTTTTATTGAAGCTGGTTATTTAAAGGTCATGCCAGCGCACGAGTTTGAAAGGATTATCAAATCACTACTCACAAATCCATGTTTATAAATTGTTTGCAAGGGGTTGACAAGTCAAAAGTCAACTAATTATATGACATCCATGACAAAGAAAAAGCTTAGTCAGATATCTTTATCATTATAAAGTTAATGAGGAGTTCAGACAATGAAAACAGTGCACAAGCATAGCAATAAAATCAACAAAGATGCCCTACATCCATATTCATGCATTCACTGCATATTTATAATTTGAGCAACATATCATTAATTCATCTCCTCCATTAAGTGCTAACAATTGCCAGCCATTCTATTGATGATGAGATCATTATTCTCTGCTTTATATGCCTGTTTATTGATAGCTTTAGCAAATGCCTCCACTTAAATAAAGTAACATGACCCCCTCTACTGTCTTTTGATAGCTTGAACAATCTACTCCCCATTTTACAAAATGATGGAACTAATCCACTTCAAAGATGCAGCAAGGCATTCAACTGGAAATCTAAAAATATGTCCTCCTATGCTAAAAAAATGTGACAACCCTGTCATTCTTTACCTAAACCATGACTAATTTTTTATTGGATGTTAGCAATTCGCATGTTTTACACTCCCTATAAACTGTACAACTTTAACCATTGGAGTTGGTGAAAGTTGGGGAGGGGAAGCAGAGGGTCTTTGTGGTAAAGGGCTATAGTGGAGTGAGGAGGAGAGAAAGTAGAGAGGGTTTGGAAGAGGGTATGATGAGCCAATGGCCCATCATGTTGAGGTTCAATGTAATGTTCCCAAATTATGAATACCAAAATTTCACCCTAGGTCACAATTTTTAGTTGAAAATAAGTAAAAAATAAGTAGGGTTTAGTGATACCTTTCACTTTGATTGAAACTCTGCAAACAAGTTAGAAATCATTTGTAATCATAATTCATAAGATAGATCTCTTTAGTTAGAAATAAGCATGTATTAGAAGTGTATATCTAATCACTACATTGCTTAAATTAAACTAAGAAGACTCAACCATAGAAGAGATAAGATAGGGTGCCCTAGAGACCCGAGACCCTCTACCCTAGGTCCAAGAGCAGATATACCATCCCTCTTGGCCTCATGTGGTCCATGCCATCCATGGAGTACCAAGTGAGGTGTCCTATAACCGTTCGCCTCAATCTTGCCACTTCTATCCTACTTCCAGTAATTGAACACTCTTAGGGCCCGTTTGGTTGATGGAATTACACAATGCTGGAATTTGCCAATTCAGGAAGTTTTAAGTCCGGAAAATAGTTTTTGGAATATGGCTGAAACTGTTTGGTTCACCTGGAAGATGAGTGAGAAGATGCATTTTCTGCATTTGGTTCCATAAATCTGCAATCAGAATACCACCTGAATAAGGTTTTTTTTTAATTTTTAAATGGAAGATGAAGAGAAATAAAAAATGAATGAAATCACCTTTCTTCAAAATGTGGACGGGAGACCATAGGATCTATGGGATAATAAAAGCACATACAATTTGAGCTATAATTTAATTTTTGCAGATTAATGTCTACCAAGTTCAAAGTTACCTAAATTCACATTCCTAAGCTATGGAACTTGACAAATGTAATCGGCTGAAGACAAAAGGAATGAGGACCGGCTTTTTCTCAAACTGACAAAATGCAAAGAAACAGAGAACTTAAAAAGGTGCCTTACAAGCCTTCTCAAAGGTGAGTAACCTCTTCCTTTCAACCAGTCTTCTTCTGCATATCTATATGTTCTTCGTGAACCAATTTAGCTTCGCATATTTGCTTATCTACACACAGGTTATCCACCGTGTCATTCTCACTATACACAACAGTATAACAGGTGAGCCAGTCCTTCTATTTACACTCTTCTGAGTAGCCTTATTCAAGGCCTAATTATAATAACTGCGCAAAATCTCCACATTACTGATTTTATCCCTGAAATGCTTTTGAGTTTTCTTCAACTGCAACTCATCAGGCTCAATTCCTACTCCTTCAGCCACTCCTGTAGCACAAACAAATTCATTCATGAGGAAGCTTACATGGGGTCGAAAAATCTATCCACAAGCCTGGAGTGAAATCCAGGTGGCGATAATGTGGTGAGACTGCCACATATTTGCTAATCAGCAGCATTAACGCTTTTGCCCAGAATTCCAGCACAGAGTCTGTATTGGAAATATCGTAGAGTTTCAGACAATTTGCCTACGCCTTCTTCATCTTCAGTGCCAAACAGATATGTGGACAAGAGAGGCATGGACCCAAAAATTTTATGGAATTTGATTTATCAAAAAGTGGAATTGGAATTGGTTTTTCAATTCCACCTTTTGAGGTGGAAGATCCATGTGCTCATTTTGGGCTAAAATTAGAATATGGAAAACCCTATTCCATTTTCACTTTTTAAAAACATAGAATTTAGAAATTCAGGTATTTGAATTTTCCAATTCCAGCTTAATTCCAACAACGAAACGGGCCTTTAATGCATTCCTTTACCATGACAGAGGTCATGAGGAGTATTCACAATAGGATGCCCAGAAAGTCCATCCTTCCTAAGCCCAAAGACAGTACCCTTTGTACCCCTTTGGCACCATGGGACTCCCTAGTCATATACCATGAGGTTGCATGCCTAGAAGGTGACCCCATCACCAATCCCCTGCTTGTAATCACTCATTTCCTCTACCATGGCCGATTACAGCAGTCAGAGTATATAAACATACACAACGTCTTATGCACATTTCCTATATTAAACCATCCGTGAATCAGCAATATATCTATGGTACTATGAAAGATAATCATAAAATGTATATTAATTCAGAGGTATCCGGATAGATGTACACAGAATTATCCTATGTATGGAAACCCATACCACGATATATAATTAGCACCATAAGTCCACAACATATAGTTTCTACTGGTAAGTATGTCTGCCTTCTTATGATTCAATTCCCTTCGCACATTTGATGCCTTTCACAAACTGAAAATCTGCATTATATAGACATCAAAGGAAGACAATGAGCCGCAACCCTTACCTCAAGAGAGGTGTCTTCTCCCAACTAACCATCGCCACCTCTAATCATGTGGCTCTTTGTTATCATTGCGGTTTGTGCTTAAGGATTAGTTAAGGATTAAGGATCAATGAATGTGGAGTCTCTTAGTTCGCAGAAAAGGAAAGAATATCGGGCTTCGTGATTATACAAAATTGAACAGTCAATATCTATCAACTTCAGAACCTTGCTTCTACCATTGATGAAGATTGATCAGCATCCACAGGTCATGAGCAATGGCAGGGGCTCATTTTCTGATAACACCAATTTAGATCAAACAGATTGCAATTATAATTTCAGATTATTGACAGGGGTGTGAAGGCATATTTTGTTATGTCAGGAATTGTGAAGTCTCACTATCATGAGACAATTTCTAATCAGAATTTGGTTGGGGTCATGACATCCGAAGGCAAGCATCTCTAAGAAATCAGAAAAAGGGATTCTTTATGGGTGGTTTCTCATCCCACTATTTTTAATTTATACTTATACTAATAAAGTTATAATACCGCTTAGTGGTCTTCTGTACACATGTGCCTGTAAATACTAACATATGGATTACTGTTAATCTACTACTGCAAAATACCTTATTGTATCATGAGCAGTCAAGTTAATAAAAAAATTGAGTGTTGCTTTGCTGGATTTTTTCAAGAAAGGTTGTCCCATTTTAAACTCTCGTGTATATCATCAGCATGCCATTGTTTTTTCTCCTGCTGAATTTTAGCATAAAGTTAGCACGGGTTCTCCTGCATCTGTTTATTAGTATTACTATTTTTGGTTCAAATATGAAACAGGAGTAATAATGCTCCATAAAATCAAAGCTCTGTCTGTAAAGCAGTTAAACCCATCTCTAATTTTGCATGTGCCTTGGGTTCATTCCAAAGTTATTTCTCAAGAAACTTATTTAGGAGACGACATTGTTAGTACCATTTTCACAAGAAACAGTCTGTTCCTTGCATAATATCGGTCCCATGAGAAACAAAAAATGACTTTTCTCTAAAGCACAAACCCTTGTAAGCTTCTAGTGTAGCTGTTATTATCTATGTCCCCAAATAGTGGGAACACAAACAGGGGATGTCTAGAGGTAACAATCAACATTCTAGGAAAAATATTTGAGAACAAAAATAGCATATGTACGGGAACAGGGGCAGAGGAACAAGAGGACAGGAATGGAGTAGAGGGATGGTACATGTCCTTGTGGAACATAGGCTATATTTTCATGCAAACTAGAAAAAAAATTGGTTTGAGTTGGTTTGGAGGACTTGACAGCCTACACACTATGAATGTGCTTTTGAATAACAAAAATAACTAGAATTTTAGATTTGGGATTAGAATCCCTTAGCTTGAGATGGAACTTAAATATTGGAGGTATGCATTTGTCCTGTTCTTTCTTTTGTGTGGATTGTTTTGAATATTTGTGCACCACATATCATCTTATATCTCTAAATTTCAGCGATGATACTTCCACAAATTACAACATGAATACCCCCATCACATAAAAACAATTCCAATGAAAAGAATAAAGAGCTTTTTAAACCCAGGTGGTCAATGTTTCAATGCATTCCTTCATGTAGCAGGTGATAGGTAGGTGTATTGTAGGAACCCTCCTATTTTCCCTTATTACCAATTTCAGAATCTTGGCCAATGGCTGCCAGTTGGTGAAACCTAAAAATAAAAGATGCAGAAAGGAATCTTAAACCTTCTTGATTGTGATCATAAAAGGCTGTGCATGGGTTTTCAATGGAGTGAATGAACTCGTGCCTGACTCTTTCCCATTAGACTAGAAGAATGAAGGAATTTATAAAATGAAAACATCCCTCATATGAATCTAAGGGACACCCAATCGTCTGTCCTGTAAATACAATATCAAAGATGGTCTGAAACTACTCTATGCATGTAAATGAAAAACTGCTGCTGCTTTATTATAATGTAATAGCATTCTTTCTCTCTTTTTAATCTCAAGAAGTCGCCTAGTTTCAATGGCAATACATGTAAATTCTGAATTCATTCTATCACAGTTCCTGCCCATCAAAAGTTATCCTAAAGTTAAACCTTACCGATGGTGATCATAAAACTCTACACATGGGTTTTCAATGGAGTGAATCAACTCCTGCCTGACTCTTTCCCATTAGACTAGAAAAATGAAGGAATTTATAAAGAGAAAACATCTCTCATATGAATCTAAGCGACATCTCTCATTTTTATCTCCAGAAATTGGCTTGTTTTAATAGAAATGCATGTAAATTCTGCATTCACTCTATCACAGTTCCTGCCCTTAAATCTCAAGGCTGTAACCACAGATGCACGCGCATAAGCACATGCGCACACACCCAAAATAGGAACAAAGGTTATTAATACTACCATGAAATTACACTACAAGGTGTTTCCATTTAGATTCCTTAATAAGCCCAAAGGCAAGGTAAATTTTTGAGTCACCTCCTAGCCAGCCCTACTCATGCGTATGTGAAACCCCTCACAGGAATATAGGTAGCTCCACATTTAACCTCTTGTAATAGCAGGACAATATATGTTAATTGGAATGCTGCGTATATGATCTCCAAGTGGTAAAAGAAAGAAAGGGGTATGAAGGATGCTTCCCAAATAAGCACAAATACTCCCTACTCACCAACTTGTGTTGTATCTATACTGAAAGAGCACACTACAAAATTGTTACAAGTTGAAAAGAAGCCCGTTAGCTATTAATTCTTATTGGGCCTATATACACCATGAGTTCCGCAAACTAAAATGAAATATGTGCCAGGTAGTGCTTTTTATCTCTGGTTGAACTTTTACGCTTGAATTGAGATTTTGTGTACATGTTTGAGCTAATGCACACGCTTATTTGGATCAAATGCAAGATAAAATTTGCAATGACACATATGCAGAGAAAATATATAGCATCTCAACTATAAAGGGCTAAAATACCTTCAGCGATTTCGTTTGAAGGTGAATTGTGTGTGGAGGCATCCATGTCCATAGAAACAGGACCACTCTTTTTGTTTTGTTTTTTCTTCTTGGCCATTGTAAGCTCCTGCAACACAAAACAAAACCTTGTTGCTTCAATAGACAGTGTCTTCTTGTCCTTCTATGTAACTAATGTTGTGAATTTTTTTCTTCTTCTATTCGCAGTCCTCTTTTGTTGAACTGCTATTCATTCTTGTAATTCAACTTTGATCAATTTTTAAAAACACTAGAAACAGGATATGGTATGGTAGCAACAAACTCACAGCGTGTGCGCCTCGCCTATATCGCGGCAAATCCAAAGTAAAATGAAAATTTTTCCCTATAACAAATGTGTCAATGATAAAGCATGAATTGTCGAGTCGAAGCTTTTTAATGGATTTTTAGGTTTTCATTTATCCATTATGTTCTTACACCTATTTAATTAAATATGGTTCATTTCCTAAAGTATGTATTAAATTTTATTTAATACATGTCCTTCATAAAACCCCCTTTTAAATAAATTTCTAATTTATTTATTTCATCACAATCTAATATTCTTCTAAACCTTGGTTAATTTAAATTAATCATTAACTCAATTGTCATGTCCCCAATTAGTCATTAATTGGCTAATTAAATAAAGACATTAAATAAAGGAATTTAATTACTTAAATAGTAGTCATTAATTGGCTAATTAAATAAAGGCATTATATAAAGGAATTTAATTATTTAATATTAATTACATAAGCAAATTAATATTAAATAATTACAAGGAAACTTTAAGTTGCTTGTGTTTAATAAAGTAATTCCTTACGGAACAATTCCCTTACAGGATACAATCATTTGGTTGTGATTAAAAGACGGGTTTGCACAGTCAGAGGTATGCTTGAATATTTCATGAAATTGATTGCAAGTGAAGACAAAATTATTTTCCGTTTGTCAGATAGTTATCTAGCCTAGTGGAGTTGGTAGTGGAAAAATAGTGTGGAAGCATGGGAACAGCCTGAACTAGAGACAAAGATACATTCTGTCAGAATGCGTTCCTGGCATAGAGGCCTAACATATGTTGGATTACGGCAAGTTTGGAAAGTAGTTGAAAGAAGGAACTTCACCAGGTGGACACATCAACCTTGCGAGAGGATGTATAGCCCATGGCAATAGTGGGTGATTCACGGCCATCAACCGCATCATTTCCAATACTTACGGTAGATGAATTGTTGTATACAGTGGCCCTGTGTGGTAAACAACAGAGTGCTCTTAACACCTGGCATGGCAAAGGAAGACACATGCCCTTATTTTTTTGTGTTAACTCTTTTAAATGTAATTCAGGATCTTTGAAATCAAACTTATCAATGAGGTGTTCAGTGAATTCCAAATATGTCTCTACCAAATTATGGCCCAAGGTGACCTACCCATGGTGCCACCATTCATGTGCAACGCCATCTAGATGTAATGTTGCATATTTAATAGCTTCATCCTCCATCATAGGGTTTAATTGAAAATAGGTGTCTAACTTTTGAACCCATGCCTTGGCAGTTGCCTTGCATGTTCCATCAAAGTAAGGTGTGGACATCTTCCCTATTTTCCTTTGTAATTCATTGTTGTAATTTCTACCCCTATGAGACCTATGTTTCATCATGACATCCATGTATTCCTGAAATGACATGTAGGACCTAAATTCTGCCCCAGCTGCTTCCCAATCATTCAAAATTTCATCTTGTACTTCTCTAGCTGTAGGTTCATGTTCTGGTTATAAATTCGTAGGAGTGAAATTTGGCATAAAAGGCCTAGTTGTTGATGTTCTTTCAGGCTGATTATTATTTACTAAATATTTATCCCTACCAACCTCGTTTTGATTTTGATTTTGATTTTGAGCCATGAATTGAGTCATCAAATTGGTCATCATATTTATATTTTTTTGCATGTCCTGTTGACTTCTTATTAATGCAACAATTAAATCCCTATTATTTTTTGGTTCCCCCATGTGTTCAAAAATTATTTCTTCTTCTATCTCAGTATGACTTTCCTCAATTGCAAATTGTGGAGTTGAACTAGAAGGACTGGTTGGGTTTCTATTTTGACGTTCTCTGGTATTCCAGAAATTGTAATGGGCTGATGGCATATTCAGTAAAACATATCCTCTATTTTGGACAACACAAATAGAATTTGAAAAATTGGTTGTGTTTGTCACTGAAATTTCTGAGAGGCACAAGATTGTTATTTTCATTGATGGACTTTCAGATTCTTTGAAAGGTTGGGTGAAATCTTTAAATCCTCCTACACTATAGATGGCTATTAAGAAGGCAAGAGAATTGGAACCATCTTCAAAGGGAAAATTTTGGAATAAAGGTCCTTTTACAAAACTAGATAAGGACAAACAACCCTTCAATAAAGAAACGTTTCCAAAACCCACATTTGATAAAGAGGAAAGGGATGAACTTAGGAGATGCAAATTGTGCTTTAGTTGTAAAGAGTCATGGCAACCAGGTCACAAGTGTTTGGGAAAAGGGAAAATACACTACATTGAAGTAACATCAGATAATGAAGACAAGGAAAATATAGATCCTAATATAGAAGGTTCCCAAACGGTTTCTGCTTCTAAATAGGAAAATAAACAGGCAGGGGGTATAATGGCATCTATGATAGGAATTCTTGATTATAACATTTTTAGGGTAAGAGGGGTGTTACAAGGTCAGTGATTTATTGTTATGATTAATAGTGAATCTACTCATATTTTTATTGATCCTACTCTTGTTAAGGAATGTGGGTTATAGGTAGTTAAACATGAAGGTTTTGATGTGAAAGTTGCAAGTGGCACTAATTTAGTTAGCACACATAAAGTTCCACAACTAAGTATTGATTTGGGTAATTATACAATAACTGATAATTTTTATGTGATTGATTTGGTGGATACTAACATGGTGTTAGGAATCCAGTGGATGGAAACCTTGGATAAATATTCTCAGAGTTTCAAACACATGGAGTTTTCTTTCAAGGTTGATGGACAAAAGGTGATTCTCATAGGCATGACAAATGGTGGTCCCAGGATTATTCTTAGATCCACAATGTGTTCCACGTCTCCTATCTTAAGAAGGTGTTAGGTCAATAGGTCACAATTTCAGAGGTATTACCACCCTTGGACGAGGAAAGGAAACTTGCAATGATTCCTAAGAAGGTTGTAGAAATGCAGGATCGGCACTTGCGTAACCACACCATTTCGGAATATATGATCAAATGGAAGGATTTGCCTTTGGATGATGCTACTTGGGAAAATGAACAAATTCTAAGCCATCTAGATTCACAGTTGCTTTTGGGCAAGCAACACGTGGTCAAGGAGACTTGTCATGTCCCCAATTAGTCATTAATTGGCTAATTAAATAAAGGAATTTAATTATTTAAATATTACTCATTAATTGGCTAATTAAATAAAGGAATTTAATTATTTAATATTAATTACATAAGCAAATTAATATTAAATAATTACAAGGAAAATTTAAGTTACTTTTGTTTAATAAAGTAGTTCCTTACGGGATACAACCATTTGGTTGTGATTAAAAGATAGGTTTGCATAGTCAGAGGTATGCTTGAATATTTCATGAAATTGATTACAAGTAAAGACAAAATTATTTTCCTTTCGTCAGATAGTTATCTGGCCTAGTGGAGTTGGTAGTGGAAAAATAGCATGGAAGCATGGGAACAGCCTAAACTAGAGATAAAGATACATTATGTCAGAATGCGTTCCTAGCATAGAGGCCTAATGTATGTTGGATTACGGCAAGTTTGGACAGTATCTAAAAGAAGGAACTTCACCAGGTGGACACAACAACCTTGCAAGAGGATGTATAGCCCATGGCAATAGCAGGTGATTCATGACCATCAACCGCATCATTTCCAATACTTACGATGGATGAATTGTTGTATACGTTGGCCCTATGTGGTAAACAATAGAGTGCTCTTAACACCTGGCACAATAAAGGAAGACATGATTCTTAACACTGGCTCTTAACACCTGGCACGACAACGGAAGACACGGGCCCTTGCAGTTAGTTGGAAGAAGTCAGTAGAGCATTGAATCTGGAATGCCACCAATACACTCAGAAATCTTTGGCCACAAGAAGACAATGAAGGAATCAGGAAGGAATAACATGAAGTCTTGACTGTTGCCACTAATGTTCTTATAGGTGCATACTTTAATTTAGTAATATACTCTCTGCTAAATTTATATCCATGTGGTAGATTTGATTTCATCAGTTGGGTTGTGATAGGAATTCTCTTATCAAATAAGTTATAAATGAACATTTGGATTATCAACAAGTGTATTAGAATGTTTGCATTATTCCTTTAATAAAAGTAGATAGAACTGGGAATTTCACATCAACCTAGATCCTAACCTACACCTATCTCTTTCACCCACTAAGCCTACCCCACTAGTTAATCCTAGATTAATTAAGCCTAAAAAGGTGATTCCTAACCTCGTTAAGCCTAATGAATCGCTCACATGTGTGTGAGAAACTCTTTCCAAGGAAGCCAACCAACTTTCTTAAACTCCCCAACTACATTATTATACATGTGTATATCACTCCTTTCCCCAATGTTTTTCACACCTGTGTGAGCAACCTTGAGCCTCTCAAACCTTAAATACCCATCTTGTCTCAAGTTGCTCACACATGTATGAGAAAGGTTGACTTTTGCATGGTCATCCTTTAGCCTATGTGTCCCTTATGTGGCTCCTATGTGGATGCCACATCTAGGTGTTACCTTATTTAAGCCCCTCAAGTTGCTCCAAAAATCTATAAATAGCAACCTCACTCCTTGCATTTTCATCCATCACTTTCATGTAGAGTTATTATGCTAGTTTCATTTTGAGCATCTTAGAGCATTTAGAGATTATATGTTAGTTCATCTTCATGGAATGTTGTCTTAGATGTTTGAATTCATGTTAGTTTGATTTAGCATTTTTATTTCTCTCATCTTTGGATCTTTTGTTGCAAACTAGTTCCTCATATTAGTTTTGCATCATCTTGGATCTCCATTAGTTTCATTAGCTTCTTTCTATCACTTTGAGCTTGCAATTTGGGGATAATCTATCATGTTTGGAGAGCACACCCACATCTTCTTAAAAGAGCAAATTAAACAAGCCTTGGGTGCACTTTTTTTCGCTCTATTGAAGGTTGTGTGGCTTCTCTTGTTATAGTTTTACTTATTTGAACATGTTTTGATTTGTTTATTGTTAACCCTCTAACGTATAACATGTTTAAGCCTAACTACATAGGGTAGGAATTCACACATACATTTTGGCCTGCCCAGTGGGACCCACATCCCTTAAAACTTTAAACTTTTCCTAATTTTCATGATCCTATAGGCTAAACTTCTGCATCAACATCTCCATTTAACACAAAGGCATCTTCGCTTGTTAAATTGTCATTTACGCAAACCCATGTCTATGCAGTTCAATGTCTACAACTATAAAATGGCGTCTCTGCCTATCATAGTTGCACACTTGATTTTAGGGGGATTTTCACATTTTTAACTATTTATGTGGTTTTGGGGGTATTTTACTTTCAGTTTTATGACAGGTATTGATTTTTACGAAAGAAAATGCTGCCAAATTTTTTGAAAATCTAACTGCATTTATAAATCCTCTTTTTCGCATATCGACATCTGACGCAAACCAAGGGATGATGGATCTAATTAAGGACAATCCAAACCTTGTAGCTTCAGAATTACATAGCAGAAATACACAACACAAGATTTTTTCAAATCAATTTTCATTAACATGTCCAGCTATAAGGCCTTTCGGGTTAGGGCCAATTACAAACAATAGTAATTCTGTAAGATCCACACACAGATCCAATACAATCTCAGCTAGTTCAACTCTAAAGACAATCAGAAGCTAATGGAAACCCTAAGGGAGATCTAAACTTGAGCTCGCAAGCCTCCAAGCAATATCCTTGTTCCCAAGTGTGCAAACCACTAGCTCTGCAAATACCAACTATCAGAAAGCAATCTGATCTACAAGATCTTTTCCACAACTTCACCAACTTTAACTTTCAAGCTTCTCATCTGATGTCCCAGATCTACTAAGTCCTATCTCAAAACATCTACCCAAACACCACTTAAATACAAGTCATTAGCCATAAGTCGGCTGGATGAAACCCTTAACTCCTTCTAACAAATACTAAATACCATACAAGTCAACTTACAAATTGTATACAAACATTTAATTCAACATGTCATCTTGTAACAATAGCTACCAACAATAAATGCACCAAGTCGGCCCAACAAATCACACAGAACTCCAGTTGGTAAGCCAGAACTACCAAGCAAAAATGAAATAACTAAGCACACCAAGCATCATCAAGCACCAGTGTCAACCGAGCACTGTAGACATGACCGAGTAACACTTTCATCGAGTGCTAGAGATTACCAAGTTCCTTCAGTGACCGAGCTTCCTTTAATAACTAAGACCTTCAGTTAAGGCTGCAACTGAGTAACACCAGCCAAAATACAAACACACATGCAATTTCATCGAGACAAAGAATGTCCCTGCATCACCCCAAAATACCCCTACATCAAACACCCAAGGTTCCAAAAGATGTTCATATGTGAGAAGAACATCTTCTAGGGTTCAGCACATAAACCCTAAACTAGTTCTTCACATACAAGTCCTTCATCTTCTCAGCTTGCATATTCTTCCATTTCAGCTTCCTCTGTCTCTTTAAGTCTTTTCTTGACAACATATAGGTTGGTTCTCCAAATTGATCATTCATTTTCTCTAGATCCACCAACTCAACTCGGCTACCAATACTCAGGCTTCTCCTACCGAGCGTTGTATCCATCAAAGGCTTTAGTGAAAACTTCCTGTCATCCTTCTCAAAATTAAACACATTCTTCACACAGCCATAAATAGCTCTGCAATCATATTGCCAAGGTCTACTGAGCAATATATCACAACTATTCATCTTCACAATGTCACATAACACAAGATCCTTATACTGGCCAATCTAAACATCAATGAAGCATTGTTCTCTAACTTCCAGAGCATGATCATCTTGCAACTAGTCAATCCTATAAGGATGTGGATGGCCCATTCTATTCAAACCAAGTTTCCTAACCATGTCCTCAATAACAAGGTTATCTATACTACCACTGTCAATAATTACATCACAAAGTTTACCTTTAGACTTGTATTGGGTCCTAAACAAGTTACTCCTCTGACAAGGTTCCTCCTTAGTATCGAGCAATGTTTGTCGAAGCAGCAAGTTCTTTGACTCAGGTTCATTCTAAATGTTCTCATTTATCATAGTAGTTTTTCGGTCACCAAGCTTCTTCTATGTACACTCAAAAGAACGGTGTCCTTCCTCTCCATAATTATAGCTAGTACCCTTAAAGATAACTCTACCTATCTTCTTCTTTGGTTCCATAGGTTTATGTTCATCTTTTGCATCAATCAGTTTATCCTTCACCGACTGATAAATTTTCTCCTTCCCTTGGGAGTTACCAAGTTGTTTCCTTTTCAACTTATCTTCTACCTTCAAAGCATACTGATAAGCATCTTCAATAGAATCAATCTTCAGCATACCAAGCTCATCCTAAATATTGAATCTCAGACCATCCACATACTGAGCTACCTTTTCCTTACCAAGTTCTCTGTGTCTAGACTGAATAGTAAGCTTGTAGAATTCCTCGGTATAATCTTCAACAGACAAATCCTTCTACTTTAGATTCTGCAACTTCTTAAACAAGTCAAGCTCATAGTCAACTGGTAGGAACTTAGCTTTCAATTTTTTCACCATCAACCTCCACCAATTGATCTTCATTTCACCTTCATCTTCTCTATCTCTTTGTAGTTCTTTCCACCAAAGAGCAGCATGTCCTTTCAACTTAGTCTGTGCCAATCTCACCCGAAGAGGATCTTCAATTTCTTCCAACTCAAAGAAATCTTCAAGTTCACTAATCCAATCAATCAGATTGTCGGTCTTCAAAGTACTAGAGAAAGTAGAGACTTCCATTTGGTAACTCTTACTTAACCGAGCACCAGATCTATGTAACCGAGTAGTTTTGTCTTCACCAGATCTGTCCCTTCAATCATCACCACTAGATCCAATAGGTTCAAAGTCTTTAGTAGCTTCTTCATAGCCATCCTCAGTACCAAAATTCTGAGGTATACCAGTAACAACTCTCATGATCTCAATGACCATGTCATTCTTCATTAATTCCATCTCAGGTCTTAAATCTAATTTTGCCTTCTCTATGATTTGAGATTCCACAATATCACAAAGATCAGAAATAACTCCAGGGTCCAATCTTCTTGAAGGTATCCTTAAAGATATGCAAAAACCCTCTGCAACAAAACCCTACACTAACCACCTTGTGACAATCTCCAAGTTGTGTACAAGTTAGATCGTAATCTACAATCTTGCACAAACAACTAGGGCACACTTTCACAAGTTCAATACCATAGATCTTTAACCAAGATCATACGATCTCTTTGCCAACAAGATCAACTTCACAAAATCAACCTTGCTAGGTTAACCTTCACTCCAACAAGATCAATTTAGCTCCCACAAGATCAACTCTACTCTGATACCACCTAATGCAGACCAAGGGATGGTGGATCTAATTAAGGATAGTCCAAACCTTGCAGCTTTAGAATTACATAGCAGAAATACACAACACAAGATGTTTTTAAATCAATTTTCATTAACATGCCCGGCTATAAGGCCTTTTGAGTTAGGGCCAATTACAAACAATAGTAATTCTGCAAGATCCACACATAGATCCAATACAATCTTAGCTAGTTCAGCTCTAAAGACAATCAGAAGCTGGTGGAAACCCTATGGTAGATCTAAACTTGAGCTCGTAGGCCTCCAAGCAATCTCCTTATTCCCAAGTGTGCAAACCACTAGCTCTACAAATAGCAACTATCAGATAGTAATCTGATCTGCAAGCTCATTCAAGATCTTTTCCACAACTTCGCCAACTTCAACTTTTAAGCTTCTCATCTAATGTCCTAGATCTTCTAAGTCCTATCTCAAAACATCTACCCAAACACCCCTTAAATACTAGTCATTAGCCAAAAGTCGGTTGGATGAAACCCTTAACTCCTCCTAACAAATATTAAATTCCATATAAGTGAACTTACAAATTGTATACAAACATTTAATTTAGCATGTCAGCCTGTAACAACAACTACCAATAATAAATGCACCAAGTCGACCCAACAAATCACACAGAACTCTAGTTGGTAAGCCAGAACTACTGAGCAACAATGAAATAACCGAGCATGCCAAGCATCGCTGAGCATCAGTGTTGACTGAGCACCATAGACATGACCGAATAACACTTTCACTGAGCACCAGAGATTATCGAATTCCTTCAGTGACCAAGCTTCTTTCAATAACCAAGATTGTTGGTTAAGTCTGCAACTAAGTAACACCGACCAAAATACAAACACCCATGTAGTTTCACTGAGACAAAGAATATCCCTACATCACCCCAGAATGCCCTTGCATCAATATCTTTGAGTTTTAGTGTCTCCGCCTTTAGAATCAATGTCTCCTCTTGGTAAGGTCAGGTATACTGACACATGTTAAATTTCTACTTTTTATTTTATTCAACCCAAAAATAATGTCTTTGTCGATCCACGGCTGCGTAGATCAGTGTATACGCCTGTTCATTGGCATCTTTGCAATAATAGATTTTGTGAATCTTTAGCTTTTGTTGTCTAATAGCTAAGTAGTGGTGCAACTTTGTCTGATTATCCAAGATCAAAAAGAGACAAACTACTAACTTTTGTTGTAGGTGTTTTATGATTTTTTTTTTCTTGAAATGCATGTTTAAAGAATGAACACACACTTTCTTGGAATGTATGTTTAAAGGAATGAACACAATTTTCATGGAATGAATTCTTGGGAAAAAAAATACTTGAATGCTATAATCACTTTTTAGAAGCTTTGTGGGAGTGCCTTATGATAGAGTAGTTGAACATAGTTGTTCTAATTAACTTTATTTTGGAAAGAACCCCATTGCTTGTGTGTTTGGAAGGCTTTATCGATGGAGGTACTCCCTTCAAAGCCTTCACTTTTGTTTAGTTAAAGCTAAATACCATTAATTTACGTGATGCAAAGATAAGATTATTTGTATCCTCTCCTCTCGCCTTCGTGGATCTTGGGTGTAAGAGAAAGCTAGTTTTATCTTTTCCTCTAAAGAGGCTTGTTTGGAAGGAAGTGCTCCCTTTTAAAGGACAGCCTCAAATCGGTAAACACATCAGTTAGTATATAAATAAGACATTGAACAAAGGCTTGTCTTATCCTACCAAGCTCGGGCTAGGTGTGTTGATGATGGTCTAGATTGAGTGAATATCCCTAAGAAACAAGCATGGCCAATTAGAGACTTTAGTGTCTCATGCATGTACAAACTGATTGGAGGGTGCCACAGACCTAACTAAAAACTATTAATCTAGAGCCCCACCCTTTTATCCTTGGTTTAACACTTGTAAATAAAAAGGATTGCACTGTCCTCTAAAGTTACTCACCATATGAATACCCTTGGACATGAGGTGTGAAGGCTTATGGATTTCATCGCCAGAAGTCCAGCAAGCCCCCGCAAGGGGATTCCCTATTCATCCACTCTTGCAAGGCCCTATTAAGTGAATCTTGTCTTGTTCATCTCCACATCGACTTACCTCTTAGATTGAGATGGATAGAATGCATGAGGGTCTGGTATTCCAAGCCTAAAGCTTACTCCTGTGGGCTTACAAGTGTTAAATTGAAACTAATTGCCTTAGGGTAGAAAGTGCTTGCCGAATTATTATCCTTATGAAAATGATTTATTGAAAAACTTTTTGAATCTCAAACATTTCATGATTTTACAAGTTTTTGTATGTCATTATTGTTCTTTCCATGAAACAAGCCTTACGAATTAGTCTAAAAAAATAGGTAAACTTGGTAAAACCCTAAAAATTTAAAAATATTTCTTTTCTCTAGATTGACATTTGTGCATATCCATGTCTACGCAGATAAACATCCATGTTGAGTTGACCCATGTCTCCGCCTCTCTAGAATTTAGATGGAATATTTTCTTTGACCATTCATAAATCCTTAGTGATGTCTTTGCCTATAGTTTTTGTTAGAAACATACAAAAAATGGAAAAGAGCTAAAGGAAAGAATCCAAGTGAGTGAGAAAAAGGAAGAGTTTTACCATTAACACAATGAAAGAGAGATAGCTTCAAGATTTATCAAAACCACCAAGATGCTCCAAGATCAACACAATGAGACAAGGATTTTGAAAGGGGAAAGCAAATAAAACCCCTTGTGAATATAATATGAATGAGGAAAAAAAACCTAGAAAAAGATAGAGAAAATGAGCAAGAAGCTCATTACAACAATGAGAGAGCTAAGATGAGAAAGTGAGAAAAAGTGAGAAAAAATTATCCTATGAAGTGTGTGGAGAAGCATCTCTTAAATAGAGATGGGTGATGGAGTTAGAATGTCACTCCCATGTCAAGGAATGTTGCATTCATATTAAGTGTGTGCCAAGTGTGAGAATCCTCATAAGGAGGAATAAACTAATTTCCTTAATAAAGGAATTACAAAATATGAGTTGTCCTCCCACTTGGACTAGAAGACAAATTATAATTAGGATACCTTGGCTTATCCAAATTCAACATAAAACACCAAGGAAAGATTATAAATTCTAACACCCCCTTTAATCTTTACTTGGGGTGATTACATCAATTGGTATCAAACCCAAATTTTTACAAAAACTTGCAACTTGATCTTCAATATAAGGAAGAAATGTATTGTCTTCAAGTGTGTAAGTAGTCTTCTGTATGTTGTACATGCATCTTTTATAGAGCTAAGAGAAGTGGATGGGTCCTTTAAGTGTGTTCAAGTGGAAGTATATCCACATCTTCAAGTAGTCTTGTGATTCATATGAATTGATGTCTTGAATTTTCCGTGATGGATCACCTAAAACATAGAACATAGAAAAAATACAAGTATATTTCCCATAGTTGGGATCTACCCTTGATACAAATTAGTACACCTTTGAAAATAAACTCATAATATGTATCACAATACATCAACTTTAGAGAATCTTTGAAAACTTTAGAATGTGATTAATCATGATCAATCATAAAAAAGTGAAATGAAGCTTAACATGATATCTGTTATAATGATTTTAGAATAATTGAGAGGGGGGTTGAATCAGTTATCCTCAAGTCTAGATGTACCAACTGTAAATTATTGATACTTGGTCAATATTGTGTTCATCTACTTGGTCATCACTGGATATCTCGGTCATTGCTAAAAATTGTTCTACTCAACAAACACTATCTTTGATTGGTTAATTATCTAATACTCAGCAATTACTGATGCTCAATCGACACTAAATTTTCTCGGCTTATAATGATGCTCGATCAACACTATCATCACTCGATTTAAACTGAATTTCTTTTCTTTTGCTTAGTTAAGCCTATGCTTCAAATCCATTGACTTCTTCACTTAGTGTTAAAGATAAACAACACATTACCTTGTCAATGTGCCAACTAATCAAGTACCCGTCGAAGGATCACATAACTCAACCTTTCCTTAGGTCCTCTTATTATCTCCTTTTTTCAAATCCTCTTCATCAATCAAAAGATATGGTACTCTACTAGATAGAAATTATCTTACCAGTTAAGGTTTGACATCAATGACAATATAAAAATTGTTTCAATTGTAGTTTCCAACAAATATCAAGATAAATCAAATGGTCAAGGTGCCATAAACATAGTCCATCCTCTTATAAACATATTAATGAACAAATGGCCATAAACAAGGCCAACTAATGAAATCTGCATTAACACTGCATCAATCACATGGATATAGATAGTCGACTAATGAGTCAATCCACCACCTATGTGACCCACAATCTAAGAAATGAATAATGCAAATCATTATCATATTGGTAATTTATAAAGAGATATGAGAAAGAATAAACCATAATCAAGGGTCCCAACAAAGATAAAAGAATCTAGACCAACATAAACAAATCAAATATTGACATATGCTAATTAATAATTTGAACTAAGGATTATGAGAGAGAAAAACATATTGCCTTCCAAATATAAGAGATATCCAACAAATTCCAGGAAAGATTTCAAGAGCATCATCCTCACCATGATGAAAAAAATAACCAATGGAACAAGTTGATCAATTGAAGTAAGTGCATCCCAATGAAACTTACAAAATAAAAGAATGGGTCAAATGGAACTTATAAAAGATGCAACTAAGTGCAAAACAATAGGTCATATAAAATATGATAGCACTTAATGCTAAATAATGAAATCAATAATAAACCACTTGGAAGGCAATATTGTAAGATTACTCACAATAATTAAACATATTAAATCTGAGCAACATCAGTGATATAAAGTAACAATTTAATATACTAAAGAAAAAAATACCCCTGAAGATGCACCATACCACTTAAAAGTGATGAATTATAAATGAATGACAAGATTGGTTACCATTATCCTCCTCAAAATTAGATGGTTGATGATTTTGATTCATGGGCCTTTTATCTTTTTTCTTTTTAAAGCAGGTATTAGTAACATGACCATCTTTCCCACAATAGGTGCAATGGGGTCTTTGATGATTTGAGTTATTGCAATTATTGCTAAGATTATGATGGGTATTGTTATGATTATTATAATTATTATTATGATAATTATTGTTATTAGAGATATTATTATTATATGAGCTATGATTTTGATTTTGATGCTTAAACATAAAAGCATGTTCATAAGATCTAAGAGTACCAAATTGCAATAACTTAGCTTCCTCTTGATGTAATAAATTTTGAAAAATACCATAACTTAATTGTGGAGCTAAACTATGGATAGCAAGTTGAGAATGTATGTTAGTAATAAAGTGTTGGAATTCTTTAGGAAGACATTTCTTTAGAATGATAGTAATTAATCTAATAACAGGTAAAACAACATTCACACCACTTAATTGAGTTTTTTAATAGCATCAAATTTAAGTAAGAATTCATCCATAGATTTGAAATTGGTATACCTTAAGTCTTCCAAGTTATCTTGGAGTTGAATCTTTCATGATTCAGTGGAGTTGTCATAAGTTTGTTGCAAAATATCTCATGCTTGATGGGATAAATATCCCATGCCTGATGTACTTTGGTGCAATGTTCAATCAAGATGTATAGATCATGAACAATAAAAGGCCAATTAATCCAAGAGCTTCATCATTTTTAAATTGCCATCCTGATTTGTTGGTTTGAGAAGCATTAATAGTTGATTCAAGAGAGGTATTTGTAGAAACTTGTAGCAAATGCCTAAAATAAAATATAAAGGAAATATGTGTCTTCCATTGATGATAATTAGAACTATTCAATTTGATTTCAAGAATGAGGGTAGACATGATTAATTAAGAAAAATGATAGATTAAACAAAATAGAGTGAAATACAATGAAGATATAATGCTAATGGGCGATTTTGTTTGGTAAAAGGCCAAAGCCAAAGATATTTTATTTATTAAAAGGTAGATTACAAAAACATTTTGTTCAGTGTAGGCATTGGTAGGAAAGAACGGAATTAAGAAAACCTCCAATCTTGCTTGCAACTTGTTCAGTCCAGAAAAATATAGTTCTTCAGTAATTACATACCCCGTTAGTTACTGGGGCCAAAAAATATCCAATATTATGTTATTTAATAAATACATTTCATTATCTTATACTGTTACAAACTACATCTTTTGAATTATCTAGGCATCCCTGGATTTACATTCCAAAGTCGATATTAAAAATGAGAACCACCCCTACCAAACCATCAATTTGTCAGAGTTGTATTAAGTGCCAATTTGCATCTACCTTTTATTCCAGCTCTCTTTCCTCCTCCTCTTTGGTTTCACATGTAGGTTGGGGATCAGTCAGACATCCCTTTCTTCTGCATATAGAGTTAGTAATATAAGCAGACCTTTAAAAATTAAATGAAAATGGTCTATGAATATGGGACTTGGCCTATTGCTTCACAGATAAGAAAGTCATGAGAATAATATTCAAACCAATTTTTTCATTGGTAATTCTCTAAAAAATTAGCCCTATTGAGGTTAGAATGCCATAAAAAACCTCGCATCTAAAAGCCACCTTAATGAAGAAATAATGTCCAGTCTATTTTACTTCTAAAATGCATAATTCCTCGGTCTTACTAGAAAGACCAGCTAGGGAAAGACATTCAAGTCTATAAATAAATTAACGCAATAATGAAAAGATTACCATAATCAGCAAAAAGATGTTACAAAAAGCTATAAATCCAATTAGGAACATTCCACTCTGGGGAAAGCCCTACATATAATAACAAAGCTTGTCTACTCACAAAGAAAAGGAAAACCATTACTACATATTCATATGAATGGATGCATTTATCTAGATACCGAAGAGATAGGTAAAATTACTAATCCAGCTATACAAAAATTCCTTGAAGATGCTAAAATATATCATAAGCCAAACTTCTAATCCTTTGGTCAATAATCCTTAAAAGATGAAAGGATTTGCCTATAGATGGTTATTGAGTACTATATGTTGGAAATTTAGTTGGGAAATGTGATACTGAGAGGGGGGGGTGAATCAAATATCACCTATTGATCCATTTTAACATTACTAAAAAAATTCATAGCATTATCACAATCTTCATTAATGTAATGAAAGTAATAGACTAAACATCATCCATGAAAATACTCATAACACAATAACTTTGGTTACCCAGAAACCCTTGAAAGGTAAAACTGGGGTGGGGATGACACCCACAAATCTTCACTACTATAGTATAAAGTTTGCCTGTTAGGGCTACAAATTTTATCACAAAATATGATCTACCCTATGAGGGGTATGCCCTGTTAAGAGCTAAAAGACTTATACAATCTACCTTGCAAAAGGATTTAAAACTTACAACTAAGTAAGCACTTGGTTAAGAGATTACATAAGGTCTGTTAAAACCACTCTGTTAAGAGATTTACCTTGATATACTTGTTAGAATGTCTCAGTACCTAATCCTTTGGTCTACACTATTTACTGATTATAGATCCTCTCCTTCTAGTATTAATTTGATCTTATCTATCAAGTTTATCTCTGTAATGTCCTTCACTGCGTTACTCTATTTCACTTGGTCACTGAACTCTATCAGAATACTTCACTAGTTTGAAGATATTCTCTCTATTCTCCTCATTCCCTTCACATCCTCTATCTCCTCTATATTACATTTAGGGTTTGGATCTCATCTCATATAGACAATTGAACTTCTCCAAGATTTAAGATCTACGATTCATATTTACACCTTTTGCCGCTTAAGCTTTCCTAATTCTTGATGATTGTGCCATAACAAACTCATATGTCAATTCTGGTTAACTCGGCAATTGATGTCTCTGGTACTCGACATTCACTGTATTCAGCATTTACTGATATATCTAGCACTCAGCATAAACTACTTTACATAGCTTGACAAAAAACTATCTCAGCTAATACAAAAGTACTCAGTGACTTTTGGTTTACTTGGAAATGACTACTGCTCAGTAAAAATACATTACATGTCTTGGCCTGTACATGATGACTTGGTTGCAGTGATGACCGACCACCATTGCCTAGATAATGACTAAGTGTAAGACACTAATAGACAAAAAAACTATAGGGATCTACAATATATTCCATAAATTTGAAGAAAAAAGGGGGGAGCACCCTAAAACATATTTACCTAAAAAATATGTTTTGCATCGGACCAACCAAATATATATATATATATATATATATATATATATATATATATATATATATATATATATATATATATATATATATATATATATAGAAATATATATCCTAGAGATCTGTAGAGAGGAATATTAAATGTAAAAGTCATGCTTGAATAACATCAAGCTACCAAAATGCAAAGAGCCAACTCATATAGCTTACATTAGATAATATGTCTAATAACAGAGTCAAAAAGAAAAATATATACACCACATGCTATCCCCCTATTACATAGGACCATATTTCATCAATATACCAAACATTCTAATAAAGAGTTTGTTATCTGCTAATTAGTTTTAGCAAAAGTAGTTAAAGTCTTTACTTGGCCATACTAATAAAGAACAAAATTGCCAACTTTCCCTATAAGAGTGCTGCTTATCCAATAGTCCTAATGCTTTCTTTAAGGTCTATCAAATCTTTAACCAGGTTGGGGTCCCCTTCCAAACCTTCCTCTGCAATGTAGACCTCCAACCAGTCATTGCAACTTGGCTTAAGGATTTCATAAAAATACATCAGAAATTCCAACTTCCTTTGGTAGAATGGTCTCTCCACCCAAAACCCGTTAATGTCCTTAGAATAAATGATAGAGTAGGTGGTCACTGGACTATTCTTGATCATTAGCATGTCATAATTGCCAGGCCTAGATATTGTTAAGTCATTCCTAATGTTGACCATAACTTTGTCCAGATCTAGTAGGATGTCCTTACTAAAAATGTGGCAACAAAGTTTTGCCACTTGAGTTTGGTCATTGAAGATATGCATAGAAATTGTGATTAGCATTGCAGGGATATCAAGATTTGCACAAGATCTATCCTTGCATTGGATGAATTGGTGGCCTAGAATTCACAAGATTTCTCTCCAAATTACGTTGTTCTTCACCTCCACGATCTTTCTTATTCTATCCACGGTAATGCCAATATCAAAGGCCATTTGTCTGCTAGCACTTTGAAGCTTAATAGGGGTATCCATCCCTAAGTGGCTACCCTATTCTCTCCTCTAATT